>NMRB01000256.1:294711-372878 GCA_002633025.1 Notospermus geniculatus | reverse complement strand
TCAGCTTCTTAGGTAATAGCCATTCAGAAGGGTTTGCAGAGTTCCCTTCAGCCCAATCATTGAAATGTCCTCAGTGAACTTACATCACCATGGTTCTTTTATTGTTTGGAGGACACCTGCACTTCGGACCCTTTTACTTTTGGGGTCACTGTTCCGTCATAACAAGACACCATCACACAAACATTACATAAACGTTATGAGTATTCTACACCTAGCAGTTTACAAAATCTGAGCCAAAAATATTAATGGGTTTGGGTTCTAGGAGATATTTTAGAGATAACAACGTTTTTTTGAAACCCCCTGTAGTATTGTGACCCAATTTGGGAAAACCTGGCACAAGTCTCCAGTCAGTGGCAAGGTTGTTGCCTACCCAGTTAGGTCATCAAATCAACAGTGTTCGAGAGGAGAAAGTGCAAGGATTGGAAGTCCTCAGAAAAGCAATGCATTTTCAACGGTTACGGTCAGGGTTAGCGACATCCTTCACAAAGGCTTAATCCACTAGGACAGTGCGTCATATGAATAAAGACTATCAAATGCTTTTACTTCAGATTTGTACAGCATTGCCTAGTGCATTTGAATTGCAAAATTCAAGTAAAAACATGTGCTAGGGCCTAGTCTTTATTCATATGACCCAATGGCACCAGGCCTTTGCATTCCAGGGGGACTTTTTCAGCGTTTAATCCTGGAATAGCCTCTTTTGTTACTGCAACAGCTGAATGGCCTGCAACCTTTGTCTGTAATCACTGACCATCCCCCTCCTGGGAGACCTGCACCTGGTTTTCCTGTTCGGCTATCACATTCATGACATTGCAATTTGATAGTTTGGAGGTGTGCACCGGTAGGCCTACAGCACCTCACAAAACTCAAAGGGGTCAGTAGATCTGGAAAACGTCAACACTGCAACCCACTTCCATCTTGAAAAGTCACTTGTATGAAATTAAGGGCCGTATTCTAGAAGCTTCATTAACTCTAAGGTTTACCTTTAGCTATTACGGAGGTTTAGAAATCAAAAGATAAACGTAAACGTTAACGACAACGTTATTTTTGTACCGAAAATGCAATTTAAAATCTGCTTAATGTATAGTATGAAAAATAACGTTGTCGTAAAGTTTACGTTTGTCGTTTGATTTCTAAACCTCCCTTTTGTTTGCAGGGCAAAATACAAGAGCTAAAGTGGACCTTAGAGTTAAAGAGGCTTCTAGAATACGGGCCTTGGACTTCCGTAATCGGCAAACCGGCCGACAGCGTCTCACTTCAATTTGTCTTCGATTATACATGAACCGCGACGTGACACAAACATCATATCATTCTTGTCAATTTCATTCAGATTTCCCTGTCGGATTCTGGGTGTGTATGAATCCTGGAACATCGTCGACCAATCCCCCGTATTATGACGATGATTCAGGCCGAGTGTGGCGTTGGCTCTGGCAGCGTGAATAAGCGAGGAGGGGAACTCACCCCAAGGGTGCTGATGGCGATTTCAATACTGCCCTTTTCTAGCTCAGTCATTGTCACAACATCTTTGTGGAGATTTGTCACTCTTCAGCTGTTTAGAAAGCTTGAACATACAGCGTGTCTCATGAGTAATGATGTCAAACATCATTGCATGGTGATTTAAGAAAGAAGTGTTTCAAACATCATTGCATGGTGATTTAAGAAAGAAGTGTTTATATCACTTTGAGTGTCCTGGTGAAACTGAGCGGGAATGACCTGAGGTTGTGTTGTGGATGTCGCCCATCTTTTTTATTTCCTATTCAACCGATATGGCCATCATCCGTAGACATTGGCTCATATGAATAAAGACTAGCAAATGCTTTAATTTCAGATTTGTACAGCATAGCCTAGTGCATTTGTATTGCAAAATTCAAGTAAAAGCATTTACTAATCTTTATTCATATGACCCATTATGTCTTTTCTTGAGGAGTTTGAGTGTGTCGTTGCAACTTGTGTTGCAGATGTTGCACATTGACAAGTCTTATGTAGGGAAGGACGTTGGGCGTTTTTTTTGGGGGGGGGGGCGATCTGAGGCGAAGTTTTTACTTTCAAATCAAGACAAGACGAGAGATCTTTATTGGGTTTAAAGGTGACCGTTGATATTTCAAAGAGACATGTGTTTATAACACAGGTCCTGATTCCCATTAATTGGTAATTACGAAAGGTCATTTTCCGATGGCATGGAAAATGGGTCGATTCTTAGACACATGCAGCTAATTGCTGGACAAAAAATCATGGACATAAAATTGCGCATTCACTATTTGGCACGAGTCAGATATCTTACTACCTGGCATTTTTCCAATATCCACCTCAGTTGGTTGTCGGCTGCATCCGGGTGTCCTCCAGACCCATGTGTTGTACTTCAGTACAATCACGTGTTGGTGTCATTCTAATCTTGACAAGATCCTTGCACATGAAGGCACGTGCATTGTACACGTGGTAGCAGTCATCTCAGGTTGAATCGGAGTCACATTCCGTGTGACATTGTACGTATTCTCCACCGAATCTGTAGCCTGCCAAATCTTCTCACAACTATTAACTCAACACCTACACATCGTTAAAGTACGACGCAATAGCCATCATTTTAGTTTTGTTGCGCGCGTCCGCGTGTTGTCCACAGGCTACATGCTGAATTCTGTGATAGCTTGGATACTTTTGAAAGTTTCAAATGGTTATGCATCATTCATATCAAGGTATAGACTTTTGAATTTCTCTTGCTTGCTTCATAGTTTATATACCTATATAAGTTGAACTTAGTTTCAAACACTTAAAGATAATGTATCACGACTTCATTGTTTGCATTCAATGTTTGTAAACATGGATGTTTACATTGTGTTATTTTGGACTTTTGGGAGATGCCAACCAACCAAATTGAATACTTTCGGTATCAAAAGAATTTATAGAGGGGCATGCCACCAACAAATTACTCATAAGACAAAGAAAGACTGGACATAAACAAACAAAATGTAAACAAACAATGATTTCCGTGGCCCGCGAAAATACCCGTGATACATTATCTTTAATATGCGAACCGATATCAACAACGCGTCTGTTTCGTAGGACAATTCGACCACTTTGAACTAAAAAACAACTTCCAAAATTCCGGCCAATCCAAAATTTTCATTTTTACTGACCATGGCTATCCGTCCCGGGCTCATATGACATCAAATGTTTCCTATTGATTATCCGCGCTGTTGCGCAACCCGAAACCCGTGAGAGGCCATAGAGAAAAAAACCGGCGGTGGTACAATTCGCGGCATGAACATGTGACCAGGACTGTACCCTAGAGTCCCATTCTCCGTCCTCAGCCATACTCGTCGGCAAATAGAACACCAGCCTGGTCAAGCCTACTACCTACTACACTCAACGGTTAGCCGGCAATCGGGTTTATTCCATCTGGTCAGCTCGCGGGATGTTTGAATCTGCCATCCATGGTTGTTGTTCAGAAAACGTGAGGGCATTCGAATCAAATCGACAAAGAATGGCCTATCAAGACATTTGACATCATCGTTACCTAATCTTACCAAATGAAGGGAGTATGTTGGACAGGGACCTCATTCACGAAGCTGTTCACTCTTAGCCAAAAAGGTTCTTTAGGGGTTCTTTGTGCCTCACCAGAGGAACCCCAAGGTTCTAGGTTCTATATAGAACCTTCAGTAAGAACCCGAAAGGGTTCCATATAGAACCTTTCAGTCGCCAAAAACCCATAAAGGTTCCAGATAGAACCCTTTTCTGAGGGAAAGGTTCTATCTGGAACCTCTAAGGGTTCTTAAACAACCCGAGGGTTCTTAAATCAGAGGGTTCTCCTTTTGTGGCACCAAAGAACCTTTTCGGCTAAGAGTGTTGTAACTTTACACGTGCAGAAACTCTTGTCCATTTTGTTGGCAACCTAATTAATGTTTACTCTCTCAACCAACAAATCTTGTCCATTTGTAAAATTACGGAGGCTTTTTGAATGAAGTCCTCCACGAGATGTATCACTTCGGGGAAGGTCAGGGAGATCTCGGGTGTGGCCCAACGGCTAATGGCCTGTTCCCTTGAATTCTAGACTCGAATGTCCTTTATTTCATACACAGACCAAATAAATAGGAATAAACACGTAACACCGCGTAACACATAAGCCCTTGTTACACTACATAAAAAACGCGTGTCGAACCCGGGTTTTTTCTGTCCACACCTGTTAAAAACGCGGTGTAATAATCCCCTCCGAGCTCGAACGGGTTTTGGAGACCATAATTTAGGTCCCCCTCACAAAATTTGAGTAGTGTTGACGGACACCGGGCCTCAGGAGGGATTTTTCAGAGCCGGGATAGACCCGGGTGCCAAAAACCCGGGGATTTCTTTGTAGTGTAACCACGGCTATAGTAGGCCTACTATGAAATGTGACAAAACACTGTAAAAGATGAACAATAAAAAAGGTATTGACTACAGGTTGACTAGGCTTTGGCCGCGACAGGTTTCACATCTGACGTAAAAACCCTGGCCTTGGAAGGGAGGGTCTGGTTTATTGCAAATATGCCCAGTTACATGTATTGGGGGATACATTGACCAAATACTCGACGTAAAGCGGCCTATCCACATGCAATATTATTGCACAATATGAGGATCAAAATGGCAATATTATTGCCAATCTTTCTCCCATCCATTACGCCAGAAGCATGACACCCATATTGTGCAATAATATTGTACCGTGGAAAAACCGCTTAAGAAAGGCGTGTCGGCTTCGATATATAATAGGCCTAGTCATCCGGGTGGCGAATTTTTTTTTCCTAACCGGTATAGATTCCTAACCAGTATATCCATTACGAAATGAAATTAACGAAGTGAATGGTGGGTTAATGGTTGGGTAAGTGTAAGGGTTAGGGTTAGGGTCAGGGTTAGTGTTGGGGGTAGGATTAGGATTAGGATTAAGATTAGGGTTAGGATTAGCTTTTGCTATATTGGTTAGGAAAAAAAAGTTGGTCGTAATGGATATATCGGTTAGGAAAAAAAAGTTCGCATCCGGGTGAGCATTGGTAGACTTGACCAGCCCCTCGAGGTGTCGGCTAATTTCGCCTCTCCGTCAGAACCTGTCCTAATGTTTACAGAGTTCACGCTTTCGGCTTTTTCCAGATACCATCGAAAAGTCAAGTGGAAAGAAGGGCGTCCTCAAGGCAAAAGGTAGGCATTTTTCTGGTCTGCATGAGTCTTTTAACTCATTCATGCAGTGGTCTTCGGCCCGTGCTGCGCAGTGTTTCTACGGACATCGTCATCGACGGATTGTCTTCTTCATTGAATGTCATTGCTTTTTGCTCTCGACCTGTTGTTGCACGCATTTCTTTTGTACATGTACTTTCATCGTCGTCGTCGTCGTCATAAGTCCGTTTCGATGTTGGCTGTAGCCTACACGTAGGCCTACAAGGTAATGCATACGCAATACTCCCATATCTACCGGAAGTTGGCAGGGTGTCCCTTTTCAAATTCTATTTCAACAGTCTGATGACTTGACCAATCAGAAGCAGGTATCGATTGGTGCAAGGTTGACCTACATAATCAACCTCGTACCCGGATTGTCTCTGATTGGTCAGTCTATAAATAGGAATGACGGCATCATAGTTGAAGTTGAACTTGAAATTTAGTTGAGCACAACGCAGCATCGAATTCGAATGGAAGAATGCATGGTGGCCTGGTGTGCGCGAGACTGTTTGACTTCGGAAATAGCATTTGAAAAGGGACACCCTGCCAACTTCCGGTGCTCAGGGTAGAGATGGGTACATTGCCGCCANTAGATGTCAGCTGATTGACACTTACGTGCTAATATGTAGACTGATACGATTTTAAGGTGGGAGACAAGGGTGGCCGTACTCCAATGTTGTTACATAGGCTACGAAACTGCAGTGCCCACTCACCAGAGTCGCACTGTTGATGCATTGACAGTGCAGGTGCATCAATGTCTCTGGGTTTGACTCTGGTGTCACCATGCCTCGCCGAAGTTTCTTCTCCTCATCAGTAGCTTCAGGCCCACCCACTCCCTCATGCATCCATATCAAGCTGCAGGCAGCCCCAGGTAATAGGAGCAGTCAGCCGCGCATATTGCCAACAGATGGCAGCAAAGTCTTAGCGGACCAATGTACAGGAAAATCTATGTGATTGCTGCTCGATCAATAATGACTGGGTCCGCTAGATGCATTGAATTGGGCCGTAGTGACACCTAGTGGTCAACTCGCTGACAGCTCCTATTCTCTCCACCGTGTCCTGGTGATGACGATACTCAAGTTGAAGAAGCGGACACCCTGAAAACATGCAGATATTGGTGAAGAGTGGCAGTAATTTCATTTTAGCTTCATAGAGTGTAGGCTACCTTCTCCCTTGCACCCTGCTGTAGGCCTAGGCCTACATCCCGCTCTGCTCTGAAAACCAGGATTGATCACAAACTTGTCTGTGTTACATATCGTGGATCATTTTCAGCGATGACCTTCCCATATTTTCCGGCGAATCTTCCATCTGCCCCTTGTTCGATTTCCACGGCCTTTGGTCAGCAATACCAGGGTTTTACCGACCTTGGCTTCCGCAGCAGCAGCTGTGGAATCGATCCCTGATCATCAATACAAATCGTAAACCAATTCCTGTCCGCTGATTGGTCTCGCTTGGACCAAGCTCATTGGTCGATTGGCTGTATGACGTAGCAATATTTTTAGCCTTTTCGGCATTACCATATATAGGCTATCCACGTGAGATAATAGTATTTCTGGCGAAATTTGGGAATTTGGGCAACTAGAAAACTATGGCAAGAAGTTTGTGTCGTTGGTCGTAGCGAAATCAGTCGTGGAAACCAACTTAAAGCAAATCGCTCGCGGGGTTTGTTGACAGTTGGTCCTCAGTTTCAAGCGCCGTTTTGAGAAAAAGGCGAAAGAAGGATTTTAGTTTAATGGGAAATGCATTAGACAGCCAAACTTCGGAGGCGTATTCTGCAAAATCTGCCGGTTCGAAATCAATGTGAATACATGTAGTACAAAATGTACATTTTGACCGACTGAATTTGAAAATGCCATTAATCCATTTTAACAAATTTTTAGTGGAGCCTCGTCCTCAGGTGCACGTTCGCATATTTGCAGAGGTTTTGCATATGACTGGAGGACGGCGTTGCCTGGAGGCTAGATTCACTCGCTATGAGAGAGCCGCTCAAGAATCAAAACAAACCCCGCGAGCGATTTTCTTTAAGGGCCAACTCTCATGAGGAAACTCTCGGGTGGAGGAGCGCCTCGAATTCAAAGGATCGGTATTGCAATCGTAGAGTGTGCTATACACCGAAACAGGAATTCCAGAGCAAGGATTGCACGTCCGGGAGTAACTTTTGCTGATGGTCTCACCTCCTGGTGCAAAACAGTAGGAGATATTACTGCCGTTAGAGGGCACCACAGTTAGCGGTCCTAGGACATCATGGAATTTGACGTCACAGAGAAGAAATGCACGCTATGACGTCATCCATAATGGCGTGAGGCCATGGATTACGTCTGTGACGTCAAATTTTGTGAGTTCTGGGACCGCTAACGGGCGGCCTCTAACGGCAGGAAAGTCTCCCATTGCTTACGTGATATCATGTGTGTGTGGGTGTTCTTCAAAGAACCTTCTGTCCCGTGAGCATTACGAATGGTGCTTTTCGTAATGAAAGAATCTAACCAGTCGTCATTTGCGGTCTATGATACTGTCTTCACATTTCAGCATCTTTTACAAACCCGGAAAACGATTTAGGGTTTGGAATACACTGACGCTGATGTTACATTCAATGACCAATAAGCATAAAGGAATCAAACGTAAAGGTTCGACTTACAAATTTAGCATTTTATAAATGTGGACAGCATCCCATTAAACCTCAACAGATTTGCATTCTGACTCTTCCGTATGATAGGCAAGACCCTTCTGGATGTTTTCTGCAAATTTTGTTGAATTCCGACTAGTCGATCTTATGATACAAAAGGACTGAATTAATGAGAACCCCACGAACGATGAGAGTGCAGGGTCATCTGTGTACATTTGAATAGGCTAACGTACATTTACACATGGGACACTAAATGTACTGAAAATAGCTATGTCATCCTCAGAAATGGAATTCAAGGCATGGAGTTGACAGCTTCATGTACCCCACTACCATAAAAAAGTTGAAGCTCCTGCCTATTACGTAAAGCCAACATTCAGGCAGTGAGAGACATCTGGTGGCAACACATGAAGTCTATCCCTCAGTTACTTCATCGTTCGCAGTTAACGTTTATGTTTGATTCCTTTATGCAATAAGCAACTATTTCCCTCCCTGATCAGGCATCCACTCTAGAGTTTCGTGGGCAGTTTCCTTCAACAGAAACCAATAAATACAAGCAGGGTATCGAACCCCTGCCCCACTGCTTCTCCCGTTAACCACCCCACCAATGCACTCTTGCCCTTCCTCTGCGCTGCTCATGTTTAGCAATGCCATTCACGCAATAATTGATTGGAACGGGGATAAAAAATGAANTGAGGTTACACCTCAATTCTCTCTCATACATGTCATAGGAAGGTCATCCAACATCTGTAATTCTTCAGGAAATAGGCCTTCTTTCCATTCTCATTCACCCCAGGTCACCAGATGTGTGTGCCAATGACTGATAAGTGGAACGACACACGAAGAATGAGAATAAATTTCATTATATCAAACCAGGCGGTTCAATCCAATGATGCAAAATGAGTCCAGAGTCCAGACTCCAGCGTCCAGGTTATTACAACTACCTGTTTACATCGGGAGTGGGAGAGAAGCATCAGCTGACTAACCACGCGCTGGTTGTGGATGAGGGCCATGTGATGGAGTTCGGAATCCTTGCCAACCGTATCGCTGGTCGATATGTACACGGTTAGATTGCAAGATATTCCAAGAATCTAGGCACTCGGTATCATCGGTCCAATCTGGGCATGCAGTAGAATGTGTCTGTCCTTGAGCAAGGCACTTTGCCAAGTATGGCGTCAGTGGATGCTTTCGCCGAGTCTTGATCCCAATAACACATGGAAACACGGACAAGTAAGCCACGAACTAGAACCACTGCGTTGATTTCTTTAGATTTATTAATTCATTGAAGGTCATGATGATGTTACATTTGAAATCTGATCCACTATCTAAAAGAACGATTCTATATGGTTTGCAACTTGCAGTGCCCTTGTTTTGTATAAGAAGGCCTATAGGAATTCCACTTACTTGAGGAAAACCAACATTAAAAAAAGAAAAAAGAACTGAACCTGCTCTTAAAGATAATGTATCACGGGTATTTTCGCGGCCCACGAAATTCATTGTTTATTTACATTTTGTTTGCTTATGTCGAGGCTTTCTTTGTCTTAAGAGTAATTTGTTGGTGGCATGCCTCTCTAGAAATTCTGTCGATTTCAAAAAGTATTCATTTTGGTGGGTTGGCATGTCTCAAACATCCAGAATAACATAATGTTAACATCCCTGTTTACAAACATTGAATGTAAACAATGAAGTCGTGATACATTATCTTTAAGAGTGAGATCTTCTTGACATAAACAAGTTGCAACTGAAGGAGAAAACCGACTTTCCGGTGGAAACAATTTCTAGAAACCTAGTGTTTTGGCGACAAGAGACAACTTCCTGACATCAACCTGCAAGCTGCATGGTCAGCAGTTGGGGACACTTTTATGCCATTTTTCAAAACAGTGCAGAAGGAAACCGCCGGGATTACGTAAAGAATCTGCAGATTTATTTGCAATCGATACGAAACCCCTTCTGTCCATTCTGACATGCCATTCGAAGTCATGAAGCCAAACCGGACCCGTCTAATCTCAATCAATACTTATGCATCATGGCCATCTGAGCTAAATAATTAACCATCGACTTAACGTTCACCAAATTATGCATAGCTATGTTACACCGCGAATATCAATGCTGATTTGAACAAGGGAAGCAATGGCCCTAGAAAGAGTTCTAACCACTAGCACACCGCTACAACCCCCTGTTTATTTACATAGTAACCAAGCTTCACTCCCACGCTGCGTTTAATAACCCTCTTCACGGATGCATAAACATTACCCTAGCACTCCTTGTTGCCAGTGGATGCAGCAAGACGCATGCTCCCTGCATGCATGCTACAACCATGCAGCATGCACAACACTACATCAGCGTTCAAAGTCTTCAACACTAATTTATGCTGAGAAGGCAGCACATCGATTTTTCCATGTTGTCATTACCAGTGCATGTTGTCATCCTAACCATCCAGCATACACACAGAACCTTCTTTCAACTGGGATCACTCTTTCCCATTTGCTTCTGCAGCAGCGTGAAAGGATACCTTCCACCCCTCCACAGAATGGGCCATTTCCACCCACGCACGCTGAAGACTGTAGTGATGTTGTAATGGTACTCCATCAAGGTCGCCGATACCATTCGGACCAGGTGTGAAAGTCATGCCTCTACTAATCCCTGTACAGCACAGGGTAACCACGAAGCCATAAAACATAAACTCGAGGTCGGGTTCACTTTAGAAGAAGGAACGCTCACAAGAGTACAAATTATAAGATAAAGCCGAGTTTAATGTTTCCTTCCACTAACTATCTATTTGCAGAAAATCAATGAATACCATCGATTGGTTAATAAACCACCAAGGCGTCCTTGAGCTGTCCTCTCTACAGAGAAGCTAGTCGAGGGTGTTGCGTTACTTTATATCTTTGTAATGCCTCATAAAGATAATGGGTAAACCTGGGTGTGCCCATTTACAATGGCAACGGTCTTCGTATTCTAAAGGATAGTTGGGGATGAGGGGTAATAGAAGGGCCATATACTGGTCATCTCGGGAGGTTGGGAGTGGCTTTACACTTGTTGCTGTTGCACTCCTTCGAGTACCAATATCGAGGTGGAGAAGCAGCACGGAGTGGCTCAGATCTCTTAATGGTTGATGTGCCGGGTTCGAATCCCTATGTCCCTCTAACATCCTCTGAGCTCTAAAGTTGAAGTTAAAGTTTGGGTTTATAGTCTGATATCAACAGCGGTAGAGGTGTCATCCGACTTTACACTTTAACCCCAGTCTATCCTGAAACCTTTTAGGAGAACTCAGATGAGCTGCTCATTCAGCGCTACGATCCGAGCATTTCCGACCGGTACCCATACACCTGGGTGGAGAGAGGCCAGTGAGGCAAAGAGACCTGCCCAAAGTCTCACGCCCAGTGGGATTCGAACCCGGGACCCTCGGACCGCTACTCGGAGGCCCGAACCACTACACCACCGTGGCTCCTGCATGGTGTTGGCTGTGAACGCCAGGGATAGTAAGTTGGGATAATGCCAAAGGAAGAATATGCTCTACCATGGTCTTCCTACCAATTTCTGAAATGCACCTCCATAACTAGAATGCTAGGTCATCATGGGTTGGTCAAGAAGGGTGTTTGCACTCACAGTTCCAGCTTAAGGATGTGCCGGGTTCGAATCCCTATGTCCCCTCTAACATCCTCTGAGCTCTAAAGCATGGTGTTAGCTGTGAAAGCCAGGAATGGTAAGTTGGGATAATGCCAAAGGTAGTTGGGGATGAGGGGTAATAGAAGGGCCATATACTGGTCATCTCGGGAGGTTGGGAGTGGCTTTACACTTGTTGCTGTTGCACTCCTTCGATTACCAATGTCGAGGTAGGACGAAGCACGGAGTGGCTCAGATCTCTTAATGGTGAGGATGTGCCGGGTTCGAATCCCTATGTCCCCTCTAACATCCTCTGAGCTCTAAAGTTGAAGTTAAAGTTTGGGTTTAAAGTCTGATATCAACAGCGGTAGAGGTGTCATCTGACTTAACACTTTAACCCCAGTCTATCCTGAAACCTTTCAGTAGAACTCAGATGAGCTGCTCATTCAGCGCTACAGTCTGAGCATTTCCAAACGGTGCCCATTTATACACCTGGGTGGAGAGAGGCCAGTGAGGCAAAGACTTGCCCAAACTCTCACGCCCAGTGGGATTCGAACCCGGGACCCTCGGACCGCTACTCGGAGGCCCGAACCACTACACCACCGTGGCTCCTGCATGGTGTTGGCTGTGAACGCCAGGGATGGTAAGTTGGGATAATGCCAAAGGAAGAACCTGCTCTACCATGGTCTTCCTGCCAATTTCTGAAATGCACCTCCATAACTAGAATGCTAGGTCATCATGGGTTGGTCAAGAAGGGTGTTTGCACTCACAGTTCCAGCTTAAGGATGTGCCGGGTTCGAATCCCTATGTCCCCTCTAATATCCTCTGAGCTCTAAAGCATGGTGTTGGCTGTGAACGCCAGGGATGGTAAGTTGGATAATGCCAAAGGAAGAATCTGCTCTACCATGGCCTCCCTACCAATTTCTGAAATGCACCTCCATTTACTTGAATGCTAGGTCATCATGCAGGCGCGGATCCAAGGGGGGGGGGGCGCACCCGGCGCACGCCCCCCTTTCGGCGAACAAATCTGTAAGATCGACCGTGAAATTCTGAAATTTGGAGCAAATCATTGAAATTCACCGCAGATTTCAATGTTTCTAGCACAGTGCGCCCCCTCTTTCCCGAAATCCTGGATCCGCCCCTTTGACATGGGTTCGTCAAGAAGGGCGTTTGCACTCGCATTTCAGCTTGCCCAGCGCCTTTCCTTTGAGGACCTGGCCACCATGGCTTATTGCCATTTCTACGACATGTTTTCTTACTCAAATAGAGACCAATGCCTTGACTGTAGAGGGAAGGCACTGCATCCACCAAGGCAATATCGTTCAAGTTCATTAATGCTGCAGCTACGATGACGCCTGACCTTGAACCCGTTGCTAAGGAGGGATTGTGCTTGGATTCCAAACGATACATGTCAGCGCGGGACTGAAGTGGTTTTGTTTCCATTGGATAAGGTTCCGTGGAATATTGAATGATATAAGGAGTGCTACGGGAAATTTCCTGACGGATGTGCATTAGGGGTAGGAGGGCGGGTGGGCCAAAGATATGACACAAAATCAAATAAACGAGTCTCGCTGCATTTGCATTGCTTATACGAGGTCTGCAATATGTTGTCGATGAAGTAAGAAAGGGTAGAGATTCAGATGAAAAAGTGTTGGTTGGAACTACATGTTTGCCTTCGATCACGGGCGTAGGCTGGGGGGAGGGGGTGCACTGGGTGCACGTACACACAGCAGTAAGAGAGTTCCGCTTTGGGCCAGCAGAAAAAAATCAATCTTTTAATTCGTGTAATCGTGTAAATTTTGGCTAAGAATAGGCCTAGCACTGACATCACATCTCAGAGCATCTAGATTCCAAAATTTTCTGGGGGATGCCCCCAGACCCCCCTCCAGAGCAAACCTTTGTTACTCTTCAGCATACTGTGAAATTTCATGCCTACGGTGCACGAGGAGTTCGCTTTCACAAAAATGTGCACCAACCCAGGCTCAGACCAGCCTACGCCCTTGTCGATCCTGCAGTTGCAAATACATGTACATGTAGAGTCAGCTCTTCTGGTTTGGCAATCTGATAGAAAACTATATGGTTTCCTTCCATGCCCTCAATGACACACGGCCACATTATTCAACCAGCTTGAGTAGCTTGGAGCTGACTCGTAAGCTGACTTTCGGGCCGCATGCACCTAGGAAGATTTTCTTTGAACTCAGGTTGAGCCACAACTTTTCCATTGTCACATCCCTGGCAAACCTGGGGCCATATTTATGAAGCGTTCGCAACTTTCCGTTCACGCATATCTATTGTAAGGCAGTCAGTGAACAATAGGGCATGTGCAGCCAAACAATAGACCATTTATGAAGCCTTCGCAACTTTGCGTTCACGCAAATCTATTGTCCTAGCCGGGGATCGAGCCCACGCACTGGCCCTGTTATAATTGAAAGTCAAGCGTATTCGACCACTCGACCATCAGGCCAAGACAGTGGCTGGCATGGCTGGCTGACAGTGAACAATAGGTTGCCCGCAAATGGTCATCACTCTACGCATTCCTAGGATTACCAGAACTTTTTGCGTTGGCTTCGGCCAGCTGGAAAATCCAATAGAATACAGTACTCCAAGTGTCTGTCCAAAGTGAACCAAAAATAATAAAACAACCCGTTTTATTCGTAACTACAACTGGTAAATGCATTGCGGCGGCCGCTCCGGAAACTGCTCTGTGGAATATTTGACTCGGCGGGAATAGTCCGCTTTAAAGCGAACTGGTCGTGCCAGTCAAGGAGTCTGAATAGACAATCAAACGCCGCCATTTTGAATCTATTACTTTACTCAAATCGGGAATTTATTGCCACTAAGAGCATATTTGCACAACTGCTGTGGCTTTTCTGCCAAATGGCATTTAGAACATGGTCAACTGAAAATCTAAGCTTACCTAGGGATGTAATTTTGAAATTGTGAATTTCGTGGGCCGCGAAATTATTCTTAGTGTCATTTTTGACTGCCGCGACCAATTCCCTTTAATGTTCGAACCCGCGAATGCGACTAAACTATACCATTCACTGTATTGTATTTATGTTTCCATCAAGGCCGAAACCATAGCATAATTTGGCCCTAAGCATGGAAGAGACCATCTCAAGCTACTCATGTCCCTTACTTGGATTCTCAAGCTACTCATGTTCCTCACTTGGATGGGGTCTTTTACTTGCCCTTGCAAAGGCAAAAGGTACAAGGCACCACGGCACCGCGGCTTACTGGCCAAGTAAAAAAACGTTTGGGTTTAGAGTCTGATATCAACAACGGTAGAGGTGTCATCCGACTTCACATTTTAACCCCAGTCTATCCTGAAACCTTTCAGTAGAACTCAGATGAGCTGCTCATTCAGTGCTGCAATCCGAACTTTTCCGACCGGTACCCATTTATATACCTGGGTGGAGAGAGGCCAGTGAGGCGAAGAGACTTGCCCAAAGTCCTACGCCAAGTGGGATTCGAACCCGGGACCCTCTGACCGCTAAGTCCGAACCACTACACCATCGTACGTACTGACGGACACGTAGAGAGCAGGTGTGAAGGGAAAGAATGTCCTACGAAAAACTGTCCTGGGAACAAAAGATCCTATTGTTGCATTCTAATCTCTGGCGATTGGTTTCTATACCCTTGCCGCTTATTCCGTCATTCAACAATGGAAGTGGACACTTTTTATAGGGGGACACTCTTTACTGCTACTACACCGGGATAACATCTCGCATTGCCCGGGCTGGATTCGAACCCGGGACCTGCTGCCGCTTGTTTAGCGGACATGATAACCACTCGGCTATCATTCACCTTGGCACCGTCAATTGATTCTCTTGATGCGGTAACGGATGGCCTTGCACATGATAACGGAAGCGTAGCTCATCCATATACTGTCACAGTTAGCATTGATCGTCAAGTAATCTTTCAGTGAGCCAGCGGTGAGTTGAAGGCTGTGTTTGCACCGTTACCACATCACCAACGTTCATCGATGTTGGCGAGGAGCTTCTCACTGCAAGCGACTGAATATCCTCCGACCTTGAATCAAACGTGTTTGCCTTCCAAGCTTTTCGTTTGTAGCTTTAGGGAGTTTAAGAAATCGAACGATAAACGTTACCTTTACGACAACGTTATTTTCCATACTGCGAATTGAAATCAAACAATAAACGTTACCTTTACGACAACGTTATTTTTCATACTGCGAATTCACCAGATTCTGTTAAGAAACCGCTTCGTTAACGATAACACTAACGCTAACGCTATTTCTGACGTACATTTGCAATGTAAAAAATAACGTTAGCGTTTAATAGTGTTACCGTTAACGTTGCGATTTCTTAACCTCTTGTCTATATTGCATTTTCGCTACAAAAAATAACGTTGTCGTAAAGTTAACGTTTATCGTTTGATTTCTTAAACTCCCTAATGTTGCGTTGAGCGACAATACCCTTGTGTTCGATGTCAAAGGGACGATATGTAGCCTCTGCACCGTAACCAAATACGAGGATTCCAACTCACATGTAGGCCCTGCCATGTGAGAAGGTTACCGAGGGGGTATCGTTGCCGAAGCCTAATTGTTGGCCCACTTGGTCTAATGTCCGTACATGTACATCTGCCAAGAAAGAGGTTCTTGTCAGAGGGACATACATACAGGGCGTCCGCGCCAACACTCTCTTCAGGCCCACGTCACTGAGGTCCCCTTGTGTATCATTGTAAGTATGATGATTGGCTATAAATGCCTACCCAGTTCAACCGTAGCCCCTGTCGTGGGGCCACGAAATGTACGGGGCTCGGCCCGTCCTAAAAAAATCGTAAAACGGACTAGAACGTGTAATGTTGGCCAAATAATGTCTCGACGTGCTGGAGCACCCTTCCCGTCCGAGCCCGTCCATGAAGTTCGTAAAAAGACTGTAAAAAGTTGCCAGTACGTCCACTCCGTTTGAGCCCGTTCGGCAACATTTTCAAGAACGTACTGAGAACTAGCTCAGTGTGATGGGGCCATTAGGAAGGATTCCTTGTATATGTAGCCATCCAAATCTTGCCCTAATGTCCCGTTGTCGGCAAACACTCAGATGTGGATTTTAACCCCACATGGAAGGACAAACCGAGCATACTGACACCTGAACACCTGTCATTCGCCGAATATCTTTCTGACCTTCCTGCATTTTGCCGAATGTTGCCTCTGTAGCCAGTTTTCTGCTGGTGTCTGACACTGTCGCCGTGGCGGAGACGCACCGGTCCCAGTGTCTACCATGTGCGACGAACTGCACCCATCAACCCCACTTGAAATATAGCTATCACGTAGCATCCAAGAGTCGGATTCCTACTAATATGCACGTATGTATGGCGGTGGATAGGTTGCAAGTATCATCCACTTCAAGCTGCTACAGATATTGCATTTAATTAACTCAATCATGGCAGAGACGTTCATTGTAGCTTCATGTAGACCAGCAGTATCTGAACTCTTTGGCGGAAACGCCAAAAATGCATTTGAACAGCATAACGTACAGACATAGGCATTGATTGAGCCTGCATGTACAAAATTGATTCGTCAATAGTAATGGTAGTTACTCTACGTGGTAAATGTTCGCTCTGTAAATTTTGTATTGCGTCTGTAGATTAACTTTCCTGCATGAGTTGAGTATAATAAGATTTTAGCAAAAATAGATAAGCGAGCGATTTTAGTTATGTTGACATCATAGCCTGCATTCTGAGGGGCCATATTTATGAAGCCTTCGCAACTTTGCGTTCACGCAAATCTATTGTTTGGCTGCCTTACAATAGATTTGCGTGAACGCAAAGTTGCGAAGGCTTCATAAATATGGCCCCTGGACTCTGAGAATTGTCCAAAGTAGTGGTGTCATAACGTTTTAGTTATGGTGGTTTTGTTGTGTGGAATCTGGCTGTGATTGTTCCTGAGTAGAAGCGGCGTAAGTTTTGATTAAGTTGACCTATTGTATGGACTGTGGGTGTGAATTTTCCTAAGAAGTGGGGCCGTGCCACAGGGTTTTACCTATGTTGGCCAAATTGTGTGGACTCTGGCTTTGAATTTTTCTATGTAGGGTGTCACAAGGTTTCAGTTATGTTGACCTGATTGTGTGGACTCTGGCTTTGAATTTTTCTAAGTAGAGTGTCACAAGATTTTAGTTATGTTGACCTAATTGTGCCCCAATCTGGCTTTGAACTTTTCTAAGTAGTGGTGTCACAAGGTTTTAGTTCAGTCGGCCTAATTGTGTGGACTCTGGCTTTAAATTTTCCTAAGTAAATGTGTCACAAGGCTTTAGTTATGTTGACCTACACCTAATTGTATGGATTCTTGATTGTGAATTTTCCCAAGTAGAAGATTCGTAAAGTTTTGGTTAAGTTGGCTTACTTGTGAATTTTCCCAAATAAATGAGTCACAAACTTTTAGTTATGTTTCCTAATTTTATGGACTCTGGCAGTGAATTTTCCTAAGTAGGGTGTAACGAGGTTTTAGTTATGTTGTTGACCTAACTGTGTCGCACTCTTGCTTTGACTTTTTCTGAGCAGTGGTGTCACAACGTTTTAGTTTGATGTTGACCTAATTGTGTGGACTCTGGCTTTGAATTTTTCTAAGTAGGGGTGTCACGAGGTTTTAGTATGTTGACCTAATTGTGTCCCAATCTGGCTTTGAACTTTTCTAATTACTGGTGTCACAAGGTATTAGTTCTGTCGGCCTAACTGTGTGGGCTCTGGCTTTAAATTTTCCTAAGTAAATGTGTCACAAGGCTTTAGTTATGTTGTCCTAATTGTATGGACTCTTGGGCCCACATTTTCAAAGCTGTTTAAACACTAAAATACATTTTAAAAAGGTGAAACAATGTTTTTAGGAAAAATCATATCCTAGAACTTGTTTTAGTTTTAGAACGCTCCGACAAAACACATTTTTTCTTTCACATTTCCCAAAGGGTTTTAACGCTAAAACGTATTTTAAATCTCCCATAAAAAGCGTTTTAGCTAGAGCAAGGTAGGGGCATGTCTAACTTCCTGTCGGCTTCTTTTAGTCACATCGACAGCCTCAGGTGTTATATTTGCCAGTGTTTCTGTGGGTCAGTGTGTCCCCCTTATTGTTTGGGAAACGCTGGCAGATAGATCGACATGTTTCTCTGTCTGTCCCCTATTGTCAAGTCAGGAGTGGAACAGTCATAGATGGGGAACACTCGCAGAGGTTACACCAGGCCCATATTTGCAAACAGTTTTAACGCTAAAATGCATTTTATTCTAGCACTTACAGGCCTTGGCACTGCTGCAAAACACGTTTTAACATTTAAAACGCTGGCTGAAACAATGTTTCACTAAGTACAACGTTTTAAAATATGAATTTAAAATGCTTCTTACGATAGAACAGATTTTTGTCAAAACAGGTTTCGGATAAAACAGCTTTGAAAATATGGGCCTCGATGTGNGAGTTTCAGATTGTAAAGTTCCACTTGAAAAAGACCCCGGTTGGGGTCGAAAATTCGTGAATTCTGGAGATTGACTTCTTGCTTATTATTATTATGAAGTTTTCTAAGTAGTGGTTTTCTAAGTAGTGGTATCACAAGGTGTTAGTTATGTTGACTTAATTGTGTCACACTCTGGCTTTGAATTTTCCTAAGTAGAGTGTCACAAGGTTTTAGTTATGTTGGCCTAATTGTGTGGAATCTGGCTTTAAATTTTCCTAAGTAAATGTGTCACAAGGCTTTAGTTATGTTGACCTAATTGTATGGACTCATGATGTGACCTTTCCCAAGTAGAAGATTCGTAAGGTTTTAGTTATGTTGGCTTACTTGACCTAATTGTGTCGCAGACTTGCTTAAAATTTTTCTAAGCAGTGGTGTCACAATGTTTTAGTTGTGTTGAACTAATTGTGTGGACTATGGCTTTGAATTTTTCGAAGTAGGGTGTCACGAGGTTTTAGTTATGTTGACCTAATTGTGTCGCACTCTGGCTTTGAAATTTTCTGTGTAAGGTGTCACAAGATTTTAGTTATGTTGGCCTAATTGTGTGGACTCTGGCTTTGAATTTTCCTCCGTAGGGGTGTCAAGAGGTTTTATTTATGTTGACTTAATTGTGTGGACTCTGGCTGGGAATATTCCTAAGTAAAAGTATCGCAAGGTTTTTGGTATGTTAACATCATAGTACTTTGTAGCCGTGGATTTTGCTGATCAGGTATATATTGTAAAACAAAAATAAGCTTGTGTTGAAGAACTTCTGACTTTCGTAATATACTGTCGCTGATTTTGCGGTCGGTTGGCGGCATATACATGTAATCAAGTAAATTTCGTCTTTAATTTTCACCAATGTTGCCTGTTGAAAAGGAATAGGTGATGTCAATGTCGCTCATTAAAGTGTTCTTCAATTAAGATTCTGTTATTAAAATAATCGGGATTGAAGATTGTTCATCCATTTTGTCTTTTTTCTGTCGTATATCATTCTGTACTTTTTGGATTTTGTTTTCCTGTGCTACTAGAATGCATACGTCTGTACATTTGTTCGTTATCGTCTACTTTTGAGGATACCGCAGCAGAGGGCGTTGTTAATTCTATGGGCGAAGAATATTCTCTTCTGATTTCTATCGCCTGCAGCACACATCACCACTTTTGTTGCTCATACAGGCAATTTTCCTGGTCGCCACGAAAATGGCCAAGTGTGCTGTGGCCGGCAACGACCGCTCACCACGGAAATTCTGTGGTGACCACGAGTTACCACAAGTTGCCGAAAATCAAACCTGTTTGATTTCTCACCACGAAAATTGCTCGTAGTTGCCAGTTATGGTGATGCGTGGCCACCAGCGGCACACGAGACCACTGAGTGGTGACGTCTGCTATAGACCGACAACCGCCACAAAAATTGCCGACCACGAAAATTGCCTGTACGAGCAACGAAAATGGTGACGTGTGCTGCTAAAAGGTACAGAATGAGTAGACATGCAACACCTGAGGTTCTTTTAGGATCAAAACCTCTGCTTTGATTTTATATAATGAAACTAACTGAAACTCGTTACTCGCTGATGAAGTGGGCGTCGAAGATTCGAAAGTACCTGTATGGAATTTCCAAATTGCACAACTTTTGATCAAAATTGCTCCATACTAAAGGGCGGTGACGTAGGGAGCGACCACTGATTACCTCAGGATGGCTCAATACGTGCAATTTACGCATTCTTTTTGACATTGTGTAAGAGAGAATTCACACTGGCTGAACGGCGCGTCTCAAAGAGGAACATCGACAACGAAACGTGCCCTCATTGCACAAATGTGGTCAATTCGCTGATTGAGCAATGCCCTTATTACTAATTGTGGGCGTCGCTGATGCGGAAACTACCTAAGTAATTTCCAAATTGCACAACTTTGATCGAAATTGCTCTAAACGTGCAATGTAAGCGTTCTGTATGACATTGTGCAAGAGAAAAACTTGCCTGAGCTCAACGACACGTCTTTTAACGCGAATAATCGACAACCAAGTACCCCAATTGCACAAATTTGATCAAAATTCGCTGATTGAGCAATGCCCCTTATTACTAATAAAAAACTCTTCAGACAAGACGCGACACCGGTTGGAGCTTGCAGACATGAATCATACAATGTAAGCCTCTATTCTGGACGATGTGAACCGCAGCCTACCTCTGTCCAGCCTGTGATCTGTTCGTTATTCTCATATTTTTTTGGATAACTTGCTGCTAAAGATACTTTGGAATACTTCAAACAGTCACGTATTCGGGTGATAAGGGATATATACTTTCGTGTGTTATTTCGTCAGGATTACGAGTTGGGAACCCTAGATCATTAGTCATCAACCACGCCTGGGACAAAAGAATTTGGAAACAATGACCAAAAACTAGCGGTCGTGGTCAACCTGTAGAAGACAGACAGACTGCAGAGGTCCCGAATTTACCCTTAAAGAAAGGGACAAGGACGCGGAAGGTCCGTCTAGACAGAACGCTGTCTGGCCAAGCAACCAATAGAATTACCTGTCAGCAACGAAATATTTCAGTATTAATGTAACACCGGATGAGGCAAAACTGAAGAAGATCTCGAATTTGGGAATAGGGGGGTATCCGTTGAGACAATGCCGTTCTTTGAACGTCAGGTACAAACGAGTGAAGCACCGCCCCTTTTTCTACCAGACTTTCAGAGCAGGAAGTGTGGTATGCAGATGATGTTGCCCGGGTTCCAAATATGTAAGTATACCGTGTAATATGGACATCCTACCAGACGTAAATATGTTAATGTGCCCAGGGTTGCTTTGCCAGTAACCAGCAAATATCCCTCTCCAACAGGTTTTAATATTTTGGTAATCTGCAGCGGTTTGATATTACCTTTGACGAAGAGAAATAGGGAAATCGGAGGCATGTCTATCGGTCTTGAGACAGCCAAAGTTTCATTAATTATGTTAAAATTACCCAAATGAATGGATGCAAACGATTTGAGCATCCAGGGTAGTCGAAAGTAGAAGCTCACCAAATACAGCTAATACAACGATTGCAACATAGGATGTGAAGAAAATCGAAGCGGAAACACAAAAAATAAGCCAAAGCCTAACAGAAAGACCGAATGCAAAACGCTTTACTGCGCTTCCCTGGGAATCCAAACCTGGGAGTCGATGAAGAGTTTTTTTTCTGTCTGGAGAAGCCAGACAGTGCGAACCAACACCGAATAGACACCGGTAGCATCCCTAAATTAAGCAGTTATGAATTTCAAACACCTGCTCCACGTGTCCAGGCCTAGCTTGTCCGTTCATATGGCAATCCATTGCAAGTTTGGGTAAGAATATAGAAATCCTTAGCTACAATCCTTCCTGCAACGCCAGGGAAAGCACCGTTACCACGACTCGTAAAATCGATTTCTAGCACATCTCATTAAGAACTCAAAGCATGCTGTACATCACATCACAACGTGCGTTCGTCGAAGCGATCCCGGGACCCGGAAGCTCGGGCTGATGCACTGCGCATGCGCGGGGCAGCTCGGGAACGCTGTACTAAAGTTTCATTGAGTTGGTACGGTATTTGAGATGTTTTTAAGAAGTCGAGGAGTTTCAAA
This sequence comes from Notospermus geniculatus, assembly GCA_002633025.1. Taxonomy (NCBI): domain Eukaryota; kingdom Metazoa; phylum Nemertea; class Pilidiophora; order Heteronemertea; family Lineidae; genus Notospermus; species Notospermus geniculatus. The sequence goes on along the minus strand of NMRB01000256.1, from coordinate 350,453 downwards.
ACTAGGGCAAATACAGATTTCGAAATCTGCCGGGGTGAACAATTTGTCGGTCTTGAAATGGGAGATTACAGATCACAACATTTTAACTTGGCCATTTAGCCAGAAGTAAACACCTCATTTAGCAGGTGAGTAAGCTAATATGCAAGTACGATGTACCTGGACGGTGACCTCGCAGAAATATAATGGTAATTTTGAAAATAAAAACATCGAATTATATATGTCAAGCTGAGGACACCGTCGTGGTGTTACTCCGTCGCGGCGTTTTGAGTTGAAGTCGGTCATGTAAGTCCATTTTCACAAGAATTGGCTAAAATAACAAACCAGAGGTAAAATGAATATCCCACAGGTATAAGCGTGGGATGACGTTTATTTTTTTACAAAATAATATCGACTCGGAGCTCACATTTTCTGATATTAGAGTGAAATGGGCGTCGCAGCTTATGATTCGTAAAGGTAGGAACACCATCTTCAATCTTCTCTAATTCCTGTCTGTCTCTCCAAAAAAGTTGCCTTTGTCGAGGGCGTATTGTTTTTCAGCCTGTTGGGCGCTAGGCCTTGGTTCCTCCATTTCTTTCTCGGGCATGCATTTCCTGCAGAAGGCATCAATAGCATCCTCCTCTATTTACACAACGACCTTTGGTTTGGTTAAAGGGAGACGCCACTCATTGTGTGAAATTTTGAATTTTTGAAATATCGTTAATACATTCAAATTCATTGATATGTGCAACACGTCATTTTTTTTTAAATCAGCAAACTCATCATTTTAAGTATTTTAATTGAATCCCAAGGGGACCATTGCACAGCACTCATGATGTCATGAGTGCTCAATGCATATTTATGAAGGTACAACCAATAGGCCTAGGCAGTCACAGTATTAGTTCATTCACTACAAAGGTCGTGACCCTATTGACACTAGTGACATCACAATTCATGGCAATAGTCTACATGGATTGATAAAAATTCAAAAGTTTACAATGAGTGGAGTCTCCCTTTAAGATTGGACACTATAGGCGAACTCCTCCAAAAGCTGCCAAGCCGAGTGAAGAATCTCGACAAAGATTCTTCATCTTGTTCAGCCATGTTGACCTTGACAGGTGCTGCGTTGAGAATCCTCAATGCTTCTTGTTGTCATTGGTAACGGCAATACCAGGGTCGGTCACCATGCCGATGACTTAACAACTGTGGCTTTGCCTATCGGTATTGAAGGTTTGAAGTACGGTATATTCACGTCTATCGCTAGTTGTATTATCACGAAAATCTCTATCAAATGGCTTGTTTTAGAAAAAAAACAAGAGGCCGATCATGTTGGTTTAACCTCTGGAGTTATGAGTGCAGGAATAGTTTAATATAACATGGGCTACAAATAGGCGATGCTACTATTTATACCGCAGCAAACCTTGTATCGTTGTAGTATTTTTATTTATAGACAAGGCCACACATGATAGATAAAACTTTGAGAAGCCAGGCGTTTTCTGCCAAGTACGTTTAAAGGAGTATCAACCTTCCTCATCCAGTGAAGAAAACCTCCTGTAAAAGTCGTTTCGTGAGCGCGCACTAGAATCTGCAACTTGGAAAATAGGCTTGTTCGAAGTTCGAGGGATGTGGAGGCTGCCTGATGTTCTGATATCACGGTCTGTGTTCTCACTGGTTTAACAAATTCAGAGAATACAAGTGGTCATCAAGTAGTCTTTAATCGCGCTTTGCAATCTTCTACGAGCTACAGGTACGTTTAAACATAGCGTAACGCATCCAGTGAAGGTTGTAAAGCGAACATCAAAAGTCGGTGAGAGGTACGCTGAACTATGAGACCACTCATTCCAGGCTTTGAACAGGTATATTGGCGCCAGGCCGACAAGAAAAACACAACACAGCCCTTCCAACAGCTTCCCCAGCAGTGCAATGTTTGGTAGGGGGCGGTACTGGCAGTATGTGTGTAGGCCTACTTGATGCATACCATCGCGCCTGTCGAAATGTTTCCGCATCCTCAGTTGTTCAAACAATCGCTTCGAATCTCTTCAAGATCCTGTCTGTTTGAAGACAAACAGGCTAACACTAGGGAAAAACAAGTCACAACGCCGTGAAGGCCTGTACCCACTGGCGCGATTTTTGTGGCGGAAAGAGACAAAACGCGGCGATTTCACAGGCCATAGAAATTTGATGCCACTTTTTCAATGTAGAAATCTTTTGTTATTGCCTTTTGCCTGTGAAAATGACAGGCCAGCGCGAAATCGCGGCGTGAAAACGCGAAGTGGGTTCAGGCCTGCCCGAACCTACTGACGCGTTTTCGCGCAGCGGGAAAACGCACCGGACCGAGAAAATGCTTTGTTAAAAGGCAGCGGACCGAGAAAATAACAAAGGATTTGACGGGCAGTGATGAAACCGCGGCGGAAAAACGCGACAGTGGGTTCAGGCCTAAAGGCCCGAACCCACTGACGCGTTTTCACGCAGAGGGAAAACGCACCGGCAGAAAATGCTTTGTTAAAAGGCAGCGGACCGAGAAAATAACAAAGGATTTGTCGGGCAGTGATGAAACCGCGGCGTGAAAACGCGACAGTGGGTTCAGGCCTTTAACGCTATATTCAGCGGATGACAATCTTACAATAAGCGATATTTCTGATTTCCACTTTCTTCTGTTGTTGTTTCAACAAGGAAAAGGATTGCTACAGGAAAATCTAATGAGAACTCAGCATAACGTCTTATCCCGCCAGAGCGGCGCTGCGAGCGGCTGTACCGAAAGCAATCTTGACACTAGAGGGCCTTGGGACGAGGTTCAACCAACACCCTCTAGTATCGTTCGAAGGTTACCATCTTGAAAAGTAGTGCAGCGGAAGGTTAGATGGAAAAATATCTACCAATTGTGATCAGGCTCCTAACGGTAACTCCATTAGGAGGAGTGATGCGGTCAAACATGGCGGGGACTGGTCGATGACAGTGTCTATTTGTGTAACGTAGTGGAGAAAATCGGCACTGTTGTAGAGCGAAAGGGGGCCTACACGATTCAACATGTTGAAAGCTGTTGAACGTCGAAATGTGTTGAACGTTGTTGAAAGCTGCTGGACCGTCTTAACCCCCTTTCAACACCTTTCAACAAGTTGCCGAAATAGCTTCATGTTCCTATTTCTGGCAACATGTTGAAAGCTGTTGAACAGCGGTTTAACAGCTTTCAACAACGTTCAACAGCTTTCAACATTCAATACCTTTCAACAGATGTTGAACTGTGTAAACCCCCCTGAATTGAAGACGTCAAAAACAGACCACAGCAAAGTAATAACGTAGCCTCACGACGTCCTTGACGCAGTGCAACAGGGACGAAACGTCGAAAAAGGTATAAACGCTCACAGCGCCTCCAAGCGGTTGTTATGCAGGTTCCTCATTCAACTGACGCTAATATCACGAGGGTTAACATAAAGAAGTGTAACGTTAAACCAAACGTCATTGCGTCATTAGCTGGAGCTCAATTAACGCGTTTGTGAATACTTTCACAGGTGGCCTGCTGGTGGGTCTATTTGGCTTCAACAGTCTTCAGAATTCTCAGCGTAACAAGGTTACCTTTCTTCTTACACGTTTGAGAATCAGAAACAAATCCTTTCCAACGATACCATGTCGTCGGAGTCAAATCACCAACTAACTTGCGACTCCCTTTGTGTCCAATCAAAAATGCTCAATTCTGCGTCTACGGGGCAGGGGCCATATTCACGAATCCTTCGCAACTTCGCATGCAGGCAAGTCTGTTGTTTGGCTCCACATACCCTATTGTTCACTGACTGCCTTACAATAGTTTGCGTGCACGCAAGGTTGCGAAGGCTTCATGAATGTGGCCCTGGTTTTTGCTCCTGGCCAATCACACAGCAAGCAATTAGAGGGCGCCACTAACGGAAACATTCATTAACTTGCTTCTAGGCCTCGTACTATAAATATGGCAGATCGAAGGCTTCTGATGATCGATATGATCGGTTATTGACGCAATTGCTTTGATAAAAAATATGTGCGTAGGTGTGAGTGGGCGCAAGTTGTTGACTGTTATGAAAGAAGGAAAATATGTCACTGAGCATCATGCATGAAACTGATCAAACAAACGGATCGATCCCTAAACCAATAACATATTCTTTGCTGCCCATTTTACAAGCATAAATGGGCCCTGGAGGATCAAGTTCTGGGTGGATTACAGTAGTTGACAAGCAAGTAAATAGGTCGCTGCAGTTGACCTGTGACAAATTAGGTCACAGTGGTTGACCTACATTCAAATAGGTCACTGCAGTTGACCTGCAACCGAATAGGTCACAATGGTCGATCGATAAGCAATTAGGTCAGTAGTTGACCGGTGACCTAGTGGATGACCTGTAACCAAATAGGTAACAGTGGTTGACCTGTAACCATGTCACAGTGGTTGACCTGTAACCAAATACATGTAGGTCACACTGGTTGAACCTGTAACCAAATAGGTCACATCGTTGACCTGTAATCAAATAGGTCACAGTGGTTGACCTGTAACCAAATAGGTCACAGTGGTTGACCTGTAACCAAATAGGTCACAGTGGTTGACCTGTAACCAAATAGGTCACACTGGTTGGACCTGTAACCAAATTAGGTGACATCGTTGACCTGAAATCAAATAGGTCACAGTGGTTGACCTGTAACCAAATAGGCCAGAGCAGTTGACCTAAAGGCTAGATCCATTTGTCTTGCCACACATTGGAGATGTTTGCCCAAACCTACAAAACCTCTCTTCGTCGGATTTCAACCCAGCAGAGGTGTATTTCATGTGGCATCATTCCATGTGCATTAAGAGAAACAAAACAATCCAACTTGATCAATAGGCAGAAGTATTTTAATGCACTAATAATCGAATCGTTTTGTAAACTCTCTTTCTTCCCCAAGGCTGGCTTTTATCAACAGTTCCTCCCTCTCTTTATCTTATGGGTTATTGGTATAAATAGGCCCTGATCGATACAAAGGCTACATGTAGGTGTAAATTCAAATACTGTATTGTCATTGACTATCGAATATGTAATCTACGTATCTTCTTCACAACATCATTACTGGGTCACTGACACCTTAAAGGTCAGATGGGGTCACTGACACCTTAAAGGTCAGATGGGGTCACTGACACCTTAAAGGTCAGATGGGGTCACTGACACCTTAAACTTCGGTTGAGGTCACTGACACCTTAAAGGTCAGATGGGGTACATCTACCTCTTAAGCCATCAGTTGATATGACTTAATGAACTTGTTTCTTCATGCCATGTGTAGATGAAAGAACTCACACCTTTTAATTTCTGAAACAATGAAATCCGGGCATTCACGTCCTTGGGACTTCACTTGCTAAGAAGGTTGTATATCCGTCTATTTGTATACTTAGCTTTAATGGGAGCCTTTCCTGCCGTTAGAGGCCACCACTGGTTAGCGGTCCTAGAACTTTTTTTCTCTTGTGAACTTTGTTTTTCTAGACTCTTGTTCATCTTAAAAATTCAATCCCATGTATCCTGTACCTATTAAGGTCGGAATAAATTGAATTGAAATTGAAATTGAATTGAGAACGTCATGAAATTTGACGTCACAGACAAGAAGTGCACGCCACGTCATCCAAAATGACGTGGACGCCATGGCTTACGTCACTGACGTCAAATTTTGTGACGTTGTAGGGCAGCTAACTGGTGGTGACCTCTAACGGCAGTAATGTCTCCCATTGTTCAAAAATCGCCAAGCATTGAAACTGTCCACACTCAATATGATGAAATACACTAGATATAGTCCGGACGCAGAACGAAAAAGTGTGACATTTTGAATAACAGCATTTTTTTGCATTTTTTTATATCTCCAAATGACAGAGATTCAGAATCCGCCGGGTGCCACTCTGGCACCCTTGAGCGTTTTGAGAAAATTCCGTTTGAATTTTTGGAATTGACTTTATCATTGGACGTCAATTGTTGGTGCGCAATCAATCCTCAGATCATCAACCAAACTGGTCAACATCTTTGTATTGTCGTCAAGTCATTTTTCACCTTTAGCCATCTGGATTTGGACGCATCAAACGCTCAACTCCTGGGTGTGTTTAAAAAAAAGTGTTCCGTCCGACACCAGAACATTTTCACCATTCTTTTGTCTACTGGTGAAAGGCTGTTTCTTAAAACTCTACAATATTGATGTCAGATCTAAGTATCATGGAGCTCTAAATTATGGCACTGGAAACTAATTGATCTACATGTATTAACCCTTTAAAGCCTGACAGCAGAAAGTAGTTTTGGTGTCGGACGGAACGATAGATTTTGCTGGTAAGCTCAATATTTTTGATACCTTCCTTCAAATGAGTGTACACTGTACATCCCAGATGGAGAAACTAATAGCTAAACAAATACTACATTATTTTGATTTTTGGAAAATCAATGGCACAAATCAATGTTAAATTTTGCCCCATTTTCTTGGGTGACCAATTTTGAAACACACCCTCCTAAGGATTCATAACCAACGACGACTTGGAACAGTTGGTTCGTTTCCTGTTGGGGTATCTCGAACAAGCCCATCCCTAGGTCACAAGTACTTCACCGATATCATACATTATGCAGCCTGTTGCATGCAGGATGATAATCGGGAGAGCCACCATCGGAATGTATAAGGGTTTCAGGAAGCGGTTTCCTATTCTAGCGAGGACGGTGGATAATGAACAGCCCATTATGCACACTCTTTAGGCCAATCCCATCTGCTGGTAGCTTCCTTCGTACGAAAGTCACTGTCTTTGCAAAGTTGCGACTCCAAGAGATGATTTGACTGCATGGTAAGAAGAAAATGTCTTCTGTTGTTGTAACAGGTCCAGCCAGTTTCGTTTTAAGTGGACGTCTTGTCATTAGGGAGGTTTAGAAATAAAACGATAAGCCTAAACGTTAACGACAAAGTTATTTGCGTTCCGAAAATGCAATATAAAATCTGGTGAATGTGTGGTATGAAAAATAACGATGTCGTAATGTTTACGTTTATCGTTTGGTTTCTAAACCTCCGTATTATCTTTGTGCGGTTTCTGTTTCACCTTGACGTCCAAAAGAGCAGTGGTTGCATGGCAGTCTGGTGAGGGGAAGTCTTCTGACGACTGTGGTTTGAGTCTGTAGCGAAGACTGTCAATCTGCCCACGCGTGAGGAGTAGAGGTGTCGGTTTGGCAATACAATGTACTTGTCATCTGTCGAAATCAATTCCACCTGCTGCTGTGGTAAATTTTGGTCACTGTCCGTCAGATGTTACGGTTTCGAGATCGAACCAGAGCACGGTGTCGGCAAACCTTTGAGAGGTAAAGGGGGTTGCGTTCACCATCTGCCAAACAGAAGTTAGTGTGGTCCACATCTGCAACGTTACTTGGCGTCTCATGATCTTCACTGTCTCACCATCTGCAATGGTTTGGCATTGTTGCAAAGATATGATGAAGGAGGGTTAGAATTTCTACTCCTTCTTCCCATAATGAGAGTAAAGGTGAAGTCGTCTCCGAATTTCGCAAATTTTCCACCCCAGCCGGGGTCTCCGAGGAAGACCCGGTTGCGGATTTTTGTTCCTAACCGGTATAGATTCCTAACCAGTACATGTACAGTATCCATTACGAAACGAACTTAACGAAGTGAATAGAGGGTTAATGGTTGGGTAAGTGTAAGCGTTAGGGTAGGGTCAGGGTTAGTTTTGGGAGTAGTATTAGGATTAGGGTTCAGATTAGGATTAGGATTAGGTTTTGCTATTACTGGTTAGGAAAAAAAGTTGGTCGTAATGGATATATCGGTTAGGGAAAAAAAGTTCGCGACCCGGTTGGGGTCGAAAATTTGGAAATTCTGAGAAGACTTTACTTTTACTATCATTTTGTGTGTCGTTTTTTTTGTACTGTATGTTGGATATCCTTCTTCCCATACATGCAATACACCCTATAGAACGAGTTGCACCCAAACATACTGGAAGAGCATTGTTATAACACATGACGTTCATAATTCGATAAAAAATGATGATGAAATGGATTATTGATAGAGTACATGAAAGTAGAATGTCCTATATGCGGATGGAACATTGATTATTTATCAATAACCTATGGAGAAATATGCATCTATCACTGCCATGTCGTGTTTGATTCCTCCAATTCCGATATCTCTTAGTATCGATGAACTGAATGGCAATATGGAGTTGATTTAGAGGACGATGTGTTTAAGCTAGCAGCACACTGACAGCCAAATTTGGCCTCCAGAAGCGTTCGACTGAACGCCTCTGGAGGCCTCTCGACGCCAGAGTTGGCTGCCAGTGGATCCTGGTGAGAGCACACCTGCCCAAACGTGGCGTTCAGTAGCATCTTTTCGGGCCATTGAGGCTGCCATTTTGAAATCATGTGACATCAAGACACAAGCTGATTGGCCAAAGCCTCGCCGCCGACTCCAAGTCTGGCTGCCATCGGTAGCACACTTGGCTGCTTCGGGAGTTCACAGGCGTCCAAAATCAAACATGTTTGATATTGGACTTCAGTGTCGTCCGGTGACGTTCTCCAGATTCCATCCGTAGCACATTGGGGATTTTTCTGGCGTTCGGACATTGGCGTCGAAAAACGCCTCTGGACGCCGAAGTTGGCGGCCAGTGTGCTGCATGCTTTAAGTCCAAGGTTTGGTGGATGATTGCTTGATCCAGCCTTGTCATGACTGTTGGAAAGTGTATTTTACCACTCTGGGGTACGGGCTTGCCTAATCATTGCAAGGTCCAGCAATGCATGGATGCCATGGTCTACTTACTAGATGACTTGTTCTGTACATTTCATTGTACAGAACACTTGCGATGCACAGAAGTGGGCTTTACTTAGGGGGCCATCTCAAAATTACATTGATGCCAAAAAAGACGAAGTGACTTCATTTTTTCCCTGACCCCCTCCCCCTTGAAAAGATGAGGTGGGCACTTGACATTAGAGAGCTTTCGCAACCGTCCGGTTAGGCCCAACGACGACGTTTATCTATTGTTCGGGTAGACTCACACAATAGATAAACGTCGTCGTAGGGCCTAACCGGGCGGTTGCGAAAGCTCTCTAATGGCTTCATCCATGTAGGGACATTTAGCTCTGACTCGTACAGTCCATAGTAGGCCAATGTAGCCAGAACCTTGTTCCTTTCTGAAGACTGCATATAATATAAAAAGGTCATTCTCCTGTAAAAAAGAGTGATGCCAATTTTTTCAAAAAAGATGAAGTGGGCTTCCCCAAATCGAGTACCCCCTCCCCCCAGACGAAGTCACTTCGTCTTTTTGGCATCAAAACAATTTTGAGACGGCCCCTTAGGCCATGCCGGCTGCTGCCAAACCGTCGGATATTTCCACTGAACCTTGTGTTGAAGGCACATCTCATCTTCGTGAATTCAGAAGTGCAAACAACATGAAGATTGTTGACAACATTCTGATATGATGAACATCCAAAAATAAGGCACAAAAGGCGACAATGTTGGGATCCAGCTCATTATACTTCCGGTAGCTCGACTTGAAAGTGCCAGCCTGAAGAAGACCCCGGTTGGGGTCGAAAATTTGCTAAAATTTCTGGAGGACGACTTCGGTTATTATATCTGATATGATGAACGATATCACCTACTGTTAAGCATACCCTCACTGGCATGACTGGTTTAATACCATTGCTACTTTCAATGGTAACCACCCTCCGTGCCAAGCGTCAACACTGGCACTGATCTCCTGCAATCATTGTCACGCCGCCATCAAACAGATTAGCAAGGACATCGTAATCGTTCAAGCTTGGTTTTTGAACGAAACATCAGCATTCAGCCACAAATGCAATCTGCAAGAACTCTGGCCGAGACTTGACCCGAAACGACCTCCTCATGAAAATCAGTTCAATTGGTTTCTGTTAGAACCACATTCCGACCTTCCCATAACTGACTCCACGAGCAATCCATAGGTCTTTAATTTACCCCGTTAGATCGGATCATTGAAGGTGCGGCCATCACTGTGAAATCATCAATGACTTGCAGTGTGTAGAACGGGAGCGATCAGCTGACGCTACAACAACGATGCGTTGCTGGTTTCATTCAGTAAAAGCTGAAGGATCTTACCACGAGTGTACACACCCGCGTTTGGTCAGCGGCGCGGTAAAATGACACCGTAGAGATGCGGTTCTGCTGTGGGGTTGGAGCAGGGTATGCTGGTCTTCCTACGACGCCGAATGTTTGGGCCGTGAGCCGAATGTTTGGGCCGTGAGCCCAGATCATTCATTCATGCATGAAATACCCTTTGTATTTCAAGCAGCCAGTACAGCAACACCTAGAACACTACTGTAGTAGAAGATTCAGCCCAAACTCATATCCCCGAGATCACAGGTTCGATTACATCCTTTGCATGGAGTAAGCAGCCCTACTCTGATCTGTCATCAGTTGCTTGATGGCTTCTTCAAGAGAAACGCTGGCCTTTGACACTGCTGCCTGTACAGACAGTAGGCCTATTGGAGGTATCTGATCAGAAGCGGGGGAACCAAGAGTCCCTTAAGAAGGTCTTCGGCGGAAAGAAGACTCGCTCCGTACTCGAGAAAGGATGCTTGCGGCATCAACTGATGGCGAAGGAAAGGGTGAGCGCTGCAACCGGGTGTCGAACCCAAACCGCTGACGTAAGAGACGGTGATGTGTCCACTGGTTGTCGAGAAGAGAGGAAGACAGCCTTCACTAGTTGATGGGTTTCAAATCCTTTGCACCACTGACTGCCGGAGAAGAGGAAGGAGATTGCAAGGAAAGGAAGGCACAAGTGCGGCCTTACGCACAGGCTTTGCGCCACAGAAGGTTACGATGGCATAAAGTACTCTTGCAGATAAGAAGACCATGTAAGTCAAGAGCTTCTGCCTTGCCCTTCTTTTGACGACCTTCATCAGCAACCCTGTTTACCAATCTACACCTCCATCGACTTTGAGGTAGCTACATCGGCAGAACTGCTGCACTCAATGCACCTAGTCAAGAGGTTAAGATTCTTGTATATGTCAAGATCAACCAGGTTATATCTTAGAGCAACGTATGGTAAGTATCTTTGGCCGTATGATCGTGTAAGAATGCAAGCCCCACCTGCCTGAGTTGCTGTGTTAGATGGACGACGTTGCCCCTGCGCGGTTTTGCATCGAGCAACTCTTCACGAACCCTTGCACGTTTGGCATGGAGGGCTGCTTTACCCTCACGAAGTGATCTGACAGGACGCAACTCTCACTGGGCATCCTCCCCCTTGCAAGCGTTGGCAAAGTGAGGCAACTTTAATTCAGTTGAGGTTCTGATGATACTGCATTCCTTCAGGTTGCAGGCAGCATGAACAATCTACTCTAAGGATTAGATGGGCCCTGGGTCGTACAAATCATGCCCTACGCTAGATGATTGCAGGTCTAGATCTGTCCCAAACGGGGCAAGCTGTCTCAGTCTTCATCGTAAGGTGGAGACTAACCATCACCACGAGTTCCTAACCTGCCCAAACACAAGATAAAGAGTAGAAAGCAATTTCAGGCTGCCATTCTTGTGTCAAGAAAGAAGGCTTTTGTTCTCTCACCCCATTGCTTTGGCTGCTGAAGACAAGTTGGCAGGTAATGAAGGTTGCATTCGTAGCAGTTGCCAAGAAGTTGCAAGAACTTACAGCTGACCAGCTCGGCCTTCAGGGGGCATCTGACAGTCCTCTGATGGGACAGGGTCTTAAACCAATTGCTGTCATGAACGAAGTAAACACCAGCCCCCACCACAACATCAATACTTCCGTTTTAGCAGATGATGCGACAAACGGAATCTTATGTGCCTGCTGACAGTGACTCTAGCCGAGTATCCTGATTAGATACTAGCAGAACCAATCGTACTAACTCCTAGCCGATTATCCTATCACCAAGTCGCCATTCCTTGTCGACTCATAGTTGCGAATAATGAGCTCTTCATTCCATTTGCACTACAAGCAACCATTTCCTGCCATCAACCATGACACCACACACTGTATAAATGCCAATCCCTGTTTTCAACAATTGACATGAGTGTTGCATACTCGCCCTTTGAAGATCAACGCAGTACGTGAGTATGGCAATGAGTTCGAGCTGGTTCTGTCACAAACCAATTGCAGAGGATCGTCCAAGCATCTCCACTCCCTTGTGTGACATGTGACCGTCTCTGAATGGCGCGATAGGGAGTAGGGTGCACACTAGCTAGGCCTACCTCCTTCTGAAACAAGCCCTGTTTCTCTCGGTGACTGAGCTGGCAGGAGCGTAAGTGCTGCTTGTAACAAGAGAACGCAGGCATGCCTCGAATATCAATGACTTGAAACCCACCCAAGGCACCTTTTATGAAAACACTGACAGAGGATGGCACAGAATATTGAAGCAGTTTTGCAGAGTTGGTCAAAGGATGATGGGGGATCATAACATTCGCTAAGCAGGATTTCTGACTGCAGGCATGTTGAGGGGTAATTGGAATTGGGGGGTCACTGATGGTGCAGAACGTCCATCTCCCGGCTCCGGTGGTCAGCACAAGGGGTCTGTGGGTGGTTTATCATGATAGCAAAACCAATCTCTTTTTGTGAGCGTAGTACAGCAATGGTAGCCATGACTGTAAGATTCCATTAAGGACATCCTATGACTGTATCACTTTCATTCATGGATTCCATGCTAATATATTCGGCGTCTGTAATCGATGGAAGAAACCAATGACATACATTTTTCTGTGTGCACGCGACCCCGCTAACCAATCCCTAAACCAAGGGTTGCTCTCCCTCAACTGCTCGTCCAATCACGGTGCGCTCTTCCAACTTGCGCACTCGCGCTATCCCCTCTCTCGTCCTCGTAGTAATTTACTATAGCTAGGAGTAGATAGTGCGTGGGCGCAAGTTTCCCAGCTGCGTTTATGAATGAAACGGGATGGATTTGAACATGCCGCATTGATTTTTATTTCCAGTACGCACGCACGCAGTACATTCATGTACCCGATCATGACTGGGAGAGAGATAGGTGAATGAATCTAACATCGGTTCGAAAATTCTCTACGCTTGCGAGTTTCATTCACGGAGCTGCAGCATGCTGCTGTATTTTTCTAAAGATGCCTCTTTGCCGAGGTTTTGACGCGAAGCTACAGCTGATGTTGGTGCAGGGAAGCAGGAAGGAGTGCTGCACTGGTTTGGAAAGAACGCTGGAAAAGGGGTCAGGACAATTTTTCATGAGGAGGACCGCAACATAATCAGGATTGATGGTCAATATGCTGCATTACTCAGGGAGGCATTCAGGTAGGGCTTGCTAAGTGCGAACCAAGGAATACGTCCTCGATTGCATTTAATAACAACAAGTGCATTGAGATAGTTGAAAGTAAAGGGTTTAAGCTTGTTATCCTTAGCAAGGATTAGGTGTGGTCATTTTGCTGCTTGGAGTACGTCATCATGGTGGAATATAACCTGCTGGTTCTTCTTGCCAGTTGCGGTAAGCTTTCTCTCATCACATTTAAACGTTGCATATTTTTCTTTAATTCTCACCCTGATGTTGTCCCTTTTAAAACCTTTGTAGGTATCATTTGGGAGTTTTGTTGGTTTAGCATCGTCTTGTGTTGGAAGTAATTAGAGTGGAGATTTATTGAGGTTTGCATCCTTAATGATAGTTAAATACTTCACGTCTTATGAGTGTGTGAAGAGCGTTGGTTCATCCGCACACCCGCTCAGCTGATGGGAATTATGAATGGAGGCTGCGTGCGGGGGTGGGGTGCCGCACTCGATAGTACTGTAGCAAGGATGGAGTGGTGTTGTGTCGGTAGTTCCAGCTGATATCGACAGGGGTATTGGAGATCGGGTGATGCTTATGAAAGGATGGTTTGATTTTCTTTAGCATGGATAGCAGGTTGTGGATAGCTCAGGCCCTGTGGCTATCACTTGTAATCGGGATTTAAAGGTTCTGTGGCCGCGCGCTATCGACCTGGATGTCGTGCTGGCGCTGGACTCAACCATCTTGCACGCGTTGGTTCAGTTGCGCGCACCTACCATTATAATGGTAGACATAGGTTCCAATGGTTACAGCTGGGTTTGGAAGAGGGGGTAGTATTGGCATGCAAAGTAGTACTGGTCTTGCACCAACTGTGTGAAGATAATCCGTTTGGTATGGGAATAGGGATGCAATATCTTGACAAATGGTCAGCCGTCCTCTGGTTGATCATTAGTTTACGTAGCGGATGATATTTATTGAGTCAAAATCAGTTGTCGTTGAAAAGCTATGTCTAGATGGCTACGTTGGTATTGTAGCAGCTTCGAAAACGATGCTTCATCGGTCCCTTCAGGGGCTGTTGAATGACAATGTATGTACGCTACGAGCAATAGTTTGGCATTGAAGTCCTGACGTGGACATTGGTACGGCAGTGCAACCAATTAAGAATAGAGTATTACCTCTTACTTAGTATGCATCCAAGGCAAGGGCAGGTGCGACTTTCACGCCTAGAGTCATGAGGGTTACTAGGCTCATGGTATGCGGTGAGGTGACTCGCTCAAATGGTGAGAACGCATCAAGAGTGACAGATTCCTCTAAATCATCGAAGGATGAGGAGGGAAGAAGTCGTCTCTGTACTCCCTTCCTTGGCAAACGAGAGACGCACGAGCCGAAACATCGAGCCTTTCGGCCTTTGTAACAAAAGAACGTTGTACTTTTGTTACAGAAGATATTGTGACCGCTTGTGGTCTCCTTTGGCTCTCAATCGTCGTAACAGTATTCGGTCATATCTCATTGGAAGAGTTGCTGTTCCTTTCCAGAGAGGCATATTTTAGGACGCATATTGAATGAGCTCACAGGGTGGTAGGGTAAGATTTGCCTACCGGATATTAGATTACAAATATGTGGGTTCGACCCGCTGACATGAGAGATTGATATTCGATTGCGAGCAGACACTAGGAGTGCAAACATTTCCTCATCCTCATGATGCCAGTCGTGGTATCATCAGGTACCGTGTCAAAATCTGAGCAAAACGCGCAGAGAACGTCTTATGTCTTGACACCGTTAATCTTCTGATCACAGAGACGTCACAATATGAAAATCAAACTTACCTTAGTCATCGTGACAAAATACTAGTAAATCTTGCAGCAATGAGATCTAGCGTACTTACCAAATCAGAGTTACACCTGTTTCTTTGGTAAGATGCAACGAAAATTGATAATCAAGCGGAATATAATTTTGACGTCTTGGCGACGATGCATGAACTGCGTAGTAACACATGACGAAAGGAATTGGTGGTTGGTGAATGACCTTGACCCTCAGATTTAGCGGTGATGTTGAGGCTTGCCAACCGTGTGAAATTCAAGTGGATGTTTTTTGTGACACCTCCTCTCCCCTCCCTCGGCCATGGACCGTCCACGGACTTTTGCCTTCCTCAAGTAAAAAGGTCTACAGTGGTGCAACTGATATTTACAAGCGCCCTATTTCCAAAACATAAGTAGGCCCTGTTCCACCGCCTTTCGGACCTTTTTGGGGGACCTCTCTATGTGGCTTATAATCATTGGAGGACTGGGTAACTGGCGTCTGTTTGTTGGGAGGATGCCCTCTAGCATGGGGCTGAGAATCCCGTCAACACTGTTCGTTTAGGCATTGTATTGGAAAGGAGCAGGCTTACGTATAGGCCTAATCACCTGGCCTCGTCGGATTGCCCCTTTAATATGGCGGAGTTCGCTCTTTTTCTCACTTTTCATAGATGAGCAAGCTTTCTCATTTATTATTGCAAGTAAACACGGGAGTGCGCTGACAGAAAACTTAGATGGTAAAATACAGTGACAAATTACTGGAGATAATCCGTGTGTGTTGACATACAGGTATGAATCAGAACATGTTTGATGTCAGGCCAGTGGCCGAACACATTGCTGTGGTCCAGGTCAGAAGTTCTAGGCAGCGGAACTGTTGCTTAAGTTAAGTGAAAGTGAGGAAGCTGGACCAGAAACTGGCCGACCTGATTCAGTCAAAGTTCGGGTCCATTTGGCGAAATATCTGACCAACGTCATGAAACTGCAACTACATAGGACTTCTGGATAGCTATGACTGCAGGAGAACTTCAATTCTTGTTCTTCTGGTCATAGGGAATCCTTTGCGTGACCTCTAGATAAAGCTAGGATTGTTGTATTTCATTCTATCCCATAAGGGCCAGTTTAGCAAAAACTAGAGGCATGCAGAGTTGTGCGAGTCAACCTCTGCCTTATGTGGTCACAGTGATTTCAATTGAAATTTACACACAAGAATTTGGCCAATGTGGCACAAGCCTTGGACGTTTGTAGAAGACCATACTTATTGGATGTATTAAGTAAAAGAGAGAAGAAAGTCCCAAATGCTGATGTGACTCGGTTTCATGTTACTAGGTCGCACTGACAATCTGAAGATGCTCACAAAGCTTTTGTGGTGGACACAACCTGTTGAGATTACCATTAGGTGTGTCTCCCGAATATGAAAATGGCAACAACAACAATAGGTGACAACATTGCCAAAAACATTAGCGTTTGAAAGAAGGCCTTCAGCAAAGGAAGTTACGAGTACAAAGGAAGCTACAAGTATAGGACAAGATTTGCTAAGGCGCAATCTACTAGTATGTCTTCTTGACGTACATATATCCATTGCATTGAGAGCCTTCCAACAACAGACTAAGTTAGCCCTCGTTGGCTCCCTGAACGTAACCCTAGTCGTAAGCCGTAAAGGAATAGCAGTTTCCTTCCTAGTTTTCCTTACCTCGTCTTCTGACTGTCGCCGGAAAGCCATGGTAAGAATGCTGCCCTACTGAGCCATACTGCTGACGGTTACAATATCACGGAAAGAAAAGGCGACTCCCTTAGACAGTTGTCACGATCCAAGGTCAAAATGGTGTCGGCGGGGAGGGGAAGGTAATCCTGTACCGCCCTGTTCAAGGTTCATAGGACCCCCTCAAGCGAGCTGGGCACCAGAGCAAAAGTCAAAGACGCAGTGACAATGTTTGAAATCGGCTTACATCACTTTGTGCGTGCGGTTATAGTTCAGTCGTGACCCATTTGCATGGGTGGCGTTCTGTCAGTGCCAACAAGGGGGTAGCCTCACACTAACTTACCGAGGGAATCCTGAGACGGAAAGTTAGGTACAGGTTGGACAATTGATGAGTCTCCGAGGTGCAAAGAATCAATTCGCCTGAACTGGCCTAGACTGTAAGAGGACGAACAAACTACTCCGGTTGGGCTGATTAACATGGTGGCCAAATGCGAGGACTACGTCAAATACAGACAAACCCGAGGCAGTCGATTTGGACCAGACACCACCACGGTTCGTATTATCAAGTTATTTTGTTCATTATCCCGAAAAAGTGGGGCCATGTTGGTAAAAAATGTCAAATTGGTGAATACTTATCCTAAGTGGCTGACAGCGAGCGAATCCGACTTTGGAATCCAGTTCCATGCCGTGTCTTCCTAGACTGGAGTATGATAATGCAGAGTGTGTCAGTGGCACTGTAGACTCTCTCACACCGTCCAAAATAGCCCACTGATGCCCTATCGTCCTTGCTAGTGCCAGGGTCTGCGCCATAATCACCATACATGATATATGTATGTTTTACACCGTTGTGACCTTGACATTAGCATGGCTAGATTTTAGCTCTGTCGCGACGTGATGACGAAATTCGCGTCATAGCTGGTGAAATCCCGACAGCTTGACCTACTTACCTAATGGGGTCACTTCGGAGACAGCTGAATCGTCTCGATCTTCCCAAAAACCCACGACTCTCCCTTATTCCCTTGCTTTCCACACATTACAGCTTCTTGTTCTGCCCTCCAAGTCGTGTCCGTAACAGCATCCACTGTTGCCGATCCCGCCATTGTTTTTAATGATGAGTTAATTATGTAACCGAATAATTGACATTATCAGCATAAATGGACCTTTCGGTGATATATATTCTTTACGTTGCCCGTGTCAACCTGTAGAGACTGACGCGGATCTGATTCTGACGGAAAGTCCCCCTGGAATCAAAGCAAAATCTCGACTTATCGCACCTGTCCTGGTTAAGAAAAGGGCCGGGTGAATAAAACGAAACTAACCCTTTTTTATGTTATATACCCTTTCCCATCCTACCAGTCAGGGTTTCTGCAATCTCCATGGGTAACACTGAAAATTGAAAGCTTTGAAAGTAAGATTATAATTTGTTCTTGTTGATATTTTTTGGCATTCGGTGAAGCTAGCTGTCGCGATATTGTTGCGCATGAAAGCACCGCTGCCGTCTTCATATAAAAACTGTGTATCTGAGAAAATGCGCTACTGTACGTTCCCTTATCAAAAACCATGGCTGATATTCATAAAAGCTAGCAAATGCTTTTCCTTCAAGTTTTGTAGTACATTTACATTGGACCTCGCTGTGCAAATCTTAAGTACATGTAAAAGCATTTCCTAACTTTTATAAATATCAGCCCATGTGTATGAAAACAATGATTCACCATTTTCCTTTTCCATCATTTACGTCATCATTCACATCATCATTCACCATTTTCCTTTTCATTCACATTGCCATGTGAATGCAACATCTTCCTATTCTTTGGGAAATATTTCACATGTTGTAGATGAGATGAAGTGGGGCAGATGGCTCAACAAGACTCTCACTCACAGAACCAATGATCAATCTCACAAACTGAAACATAATGGTAATCAGGAGGAGTTTAAAGGCAATGTATCACGGGTATTTTTGCGGGCCACGAAAATCTTTGTTTATTTACATTTTGTTTGTTTGTGTCCAGTCTTCCTTTATCTTATGAGAAATATGTTGGTGGTACATGTATGCCCCTCTAGAAAATCTTTTGATACCGAAAGCATTGAATTCTGTGGGTTGGCATGTCCCCAGAGTCCAAAATAACATAATGTAAACATCCATGTTTACAAACATTGAACGTAAACAATGAAGTCATGATACATTATCTTTAAAGGGAGACTCCACTCATTGAAACCTTTTGAATTTTTATCAATCCATGGAGACTATTGCCATGAGTTGTGATGTCACTAGTGTCAATAGGCTTACGAACTTTGTAGTCAATGAGCTAATACATTGCACTGTGACTGCCTAGGCCTATTGGTTGTACCTTCATAAATATTCATTAAGCTGATATGACATCACATGTGCTGTGCAATGGTCCCCTTGGGATGTAATTAAAGTACCGGTACTTAAAATGGTGAGTTTGCTGATGTTAAAAAAATATGACATGTTGCAGATATCAATGAATTTGAATGTTTTAACAATATTTCAAAAATTCAATATTTTTCACAGTGAATGAAGTCTCCCTTTTAAGTTGTGGAGAATGCGGAGTGGGAACAGGGCCTGGGATAGAGGTACATGTACATGTAAGATATTGCGCTTGGTTGTCCTGGGGCATCAGATAACTCCCGATTTTGCCGAATATGTGTTGAAATCCTCGAATATCTTCAAATGGTGCCTGCTGAATGACAAGTGGTTGATCGTGCAAGGCCTTTTGATATGAAATACCCATTGAGATTAAGGAAGGACACTTTAAAAGCTCTTGTTTGCTCGTGTGGACCTTGAGTACCGTGATCTGCCGGAAAAATCAGCTGTTGACAATCCATACTATGTATGAATCAGGATTCAACTCGCTTATTTTGAAATATTTCCAAACTCAAACTTCCGTGCAACATGTGCATGGAGTTTTCATGTATTGCCGAATGTACATTGACAAATGTATTGAAAAAGAAAGTAGCTCACCTTAAATTCTGAGAGAAGTTTGATTTTATTGTTTGATAACAGATTATCATATGATTTAACATGAACATTTCGTTTAATACATGTCTTCAAGGAAGGTGAATCTTTCTTGTGTGGTAGATGTACACAGAGCTGACTTAATATTCTTCATATCACATTGGGCCATATGCATAAAAATGAACAATTTACTTCTAGCAAAAGCAAAAAGTAAAAAGCAGTTGCTCGAAGCCAAAAGCAAAAGTAAAAGCAATTACTTGGTTTCATATGCATAATCTTTTACTTCTACTTCAAAGCAAATGCTTATACTTGACAAGCATTTGCTTGTTTACCGAAGGTTCTACCGTTGGAACAATTGCTCAGTATTATGCATATGAATTCTAGAATTTCCTAGAAAGAAACAAGTCAATAGTAATTGCTTTTTCTAACAGCAACTGCTTTTTAGCAGAAGCATTTACTTCTGGTTTTATGCATACGGATGGAAGTAATTGCTTCAATTTTCAAGTAAAAAGTATTTGCTTTTCTTTATGCATATGGACCATTGTAAGTTTTCCACTTCTGACTCGATCGATCCGAAATCTTGTCCTTTGTTTTAA
Source organism: Notospermus geniculatus (assembly GCA_002633025.1). Classification (NCBI taxonomy): domain Eukaryota; kingdom Metazoa; phylum Nemertea; class Pilidiophora; order Heteronemertea; family Lineidae; genus Notospermus; species Notospermus geniculatus. The sequence continues at coordinate 330,201 of NMRB01000256.1, read as the reverse complement.
AGAAGGGTTGAGTTACATGTATCTTTCAAGATTGGTTTGACATTGGTAATAACCGTATTATTGGGTCATATGCATAAAGAAAAGCAAATGCTTTTTACTTGAAAATTGAAGCAGTTACTTCCATCTGTATGCATAAAACTCAAAGTAAATGCTTTTTTGCTAAAAAGCGATTGCTGTTAGAAAAAGCAATTAGGCCTACTATTTACTTGTTCCTTTCAAGCAAATGCTAGAAATCATATGCACAATACTGAGCAAATGCTCCAACTGTACAACCATTGGAAAACAAGCAAATGCTTGTCAAGTATAAGCATTTCCTTTGAAGTAGAAGTAAAAGATTATGCATATGAAACCAAGTAATTGCTGTAACTTTTACTTTTGGCTTCAAGCAACTGCTTTTACTTTTTGCTTTTGCTAGAAGTAAATGCTTCATTTTTATGCATACGGCCCAATGTCTCCTAAAGGGAGACTCCACTCAATGGGCCGTATGCATAAAAATGAAGTATTTACTCCTAGCAAAAGCAAAAAGTAAAAGCAGTTGCTTGAAGCCAAAAGTAAAAGTGAAAGCAATTACTTGGTTTCATATGCATAATCTTTTACTTCTACTTCAAAGCAAATGCTTATACTTGACAAGCATGCTTGTTTACCAAAGGTTCTATAGTTGGAGCAATTGCTCAGTATTATGCATATGAATTCTAGCATTTGCTAGAAAGGAACAAGTAAATAGTAATTGCTTTTTCTAATAGCTTTTCTAATCGCAGTTGCTTTTTAGCAAACGCATTTACTTTGGGTTTTATGCATACGTATGGAAGTAATTGCTTCAATTTTCAAGTAAAAGGCATTTGCTCTTTTTATGCATATGGACCATTGTAAACTTTTGAATTTTTATCAATCCATGGAGACCATTGCCATGAGTTGTGATGTCACTAGTGTCCATAGGCTGAAGACCTTTATTATAAATGTGAATGACCTAATACTGTGACTGCTAGGCCTATTGGTTGTACCTTCATAAATATGCATTGAACACATATAACATCACATGTGCTGTGCAGTGGTCCCTTGGAATGCAATAAAAATGCATAAAATGATGAGTCTGCTGATTTAAAAAAAAGACATGTTGCAGATATCAATGAATTTGAATGTATTAGCGATATTTCAAAAATTCAAAATTTTACACTATGAATGGAGTCTCCCTTTAACATACACAGTAAGATGAGATGCATCAACTTTTTCATATGTTCTGGTCAAATAACACAATGGTTCCCAACCTTCCTGGACCTCGGCAGCCTCGTGGCGCTTTCTATGTTTATTTTAGGTCCACAAGCAGAAGTACAGTCCATCACAGAGTGCATGGAACGTAGTTTTGCATACCTGACATACGTTTGCACCGAGTAACCCCGAACCTGATACAGAAAGTAGGTTGATGGTGCTCCAACCCACCATCCTTGTTTTTCCCTTTGAAGGTACCGAAGGCACAACTGCACTCAACGTTGTGTGTGGGGTTATCAATCATATTTCTATATTGTTACATTAGAATCTTGACTTGTAGGCAGGTTGAATGAATTTACAGCTGGACACCAAGGGCCATTTTTTTCAGCTCCGGTTTCAGCTTCTGTTCCAATTGCTTTGCACTAATTTGACAGAGTTTATTGCCGGTATTGTTCCAAGTACAAAAAAGAAGGTTTGCCTGTTTAAAAAAGATTTTCATTAAAAAAGAAGACATTGTTACCAAAGTTCTTTTTACTTAGGGTAGAGTACATCTGGCCGAACAGAGTTCTCGGTTATCATCTGAGTCATGTTTGACGAGGTTGTGTGGGGAGTAACATGTTGATAAAGGTAATTTCACTTTAGTATCTGAGATATCTCAGGTCCAAGTCCGTAAAATGATGAAGTCAATGGCCAAGAATGTTGATATCCATACACTCTGGACAATGTACAAAAGGCAGGAAAAAACGTTCACTGATCATCACGTTCTTTGTTTCCCAGGCTCGGGGGCAGGGTTGTCAACTTGAATTTGTAAATGGGGGTCTATCACTCGATGTAGGCCCTATGTACATGTACGTCCATGCCCTGTGTAAGTCAGATGTTGATGTAATGGGTCTTAGTGCATTTCAAAATCTTCCTGCGAACAGAGGAAATGGATATTATACATACAGTACATGTACTGTACATTGCTGTTTATAGTCATAAAAATAAGTTTGTCCCACTGATGCTTTTCCTCTTTATCGACAACATTGGAATGGTAGACTGCTTTATGCAGTGAAACTCTTTTAGAAGTTGATGTATGATCTGCACTGCGTGCATGTACAGTAGCTATTGTGTGCATGTACACTGTACATCTGACAGAGTCGGCTTGCGATTCACGATCTTTTGAGTTTCATTACTGGAAATTTTCGGTCCCAGTCATACATGTACTTGTTTGTACATGTAATCATTGTTGTCCATTTGAAGTCAAACTTTTTTCAGTCGTTGTTTTGGCTCCGAAGACCAGGCCTAAGGAGCCTAGGCATGGTAACTTATTCTTGTATGCCTGTGCATGTATACTGTAGGTTCACATCTAAGGGGTCAATTTTAGTCAGTTATTTTGTAGTTAATGGCCTAGTTCTGTATACACGGCCAATGAACTGAAATGAAAAAAAAACATCGGACCTTTGCTGTCCCGAAATCATCACGAGTGAAGGTGACGGTTTCGCATTCATTTCGGGCCTACTCACACATTTATAGGGTGCTTTTCAGTAATAGGCCTATAGGCCCATGTATGTACATGTATGCTATGTAACTATTAGATAATCACTGAAGGTGTAAACGTTAATACACGTTTTACAATCGTGAAGTCACTGCAGCAGAAAAAAATATGTTCAGTATGTATTCAGACGAACACCATCAAGGTCCCATCACGTGCCGTGCACACATTGAACTATTTTGACAGCTTCAAAATTAATTTGTTTTCTCGGAAAAGTCACCTCTAAAGCAGTTTAATATCGGTGACCATATGGAGAGCGAGGGAGTGATGATTATTGTCCTGCTGTCGTTCGTAGAATACATGTCGCCGAGTCCACTAACACAGAACCAGTGGCGACACCAGCGGCCGATTATAGACATCGCGTATCCCCTTTCGATTGCGCTTTTTCATAGCAATAATGCTTTATGGTGTAACCGACCCGGCGATTTTATTTTCTTGGCTTGGCGCCGCCATATATACCAACAAATTCGGCCTTGCTTTCGTATATGTACATAACCTACGTCTGTTCCTGACATTACAAAGCGGCCATCTTGAATTTCTCGCGAATATGGATCTCTGTTTAGTAGGCCCTCCGGAAATGCGGGATAATGAAGAGTAGCGTTGACGGAAAGCTCCCTGACCGGTTAATAGGCCTACCATGGGTTCTATGGGGAAAAGTGGACCATATTTTATCATATTCACGCCACACGCAACGCCGGTGTAGTAGAATCTAATGTTCCCCGATATGTGATGTCCCCCAACAACACATTTACGGATTAAGCGGCAACATTGAATTGGACTCTAGAGAGACCAAGACCCTTAATCCTGTGACATCAGAAAGACGGGTACATCAGATTTTATCACACCTGTCCTGTTCGTGTTTCACAAGAAAATGCACCCGGAAGTATCAATTTTAGTGTGGGCTCTATGGGGGTCGGTAGGCGGTACTGGGGTCTGAAGTTGCACCTCAAGAACCCCCCGCTGCGTATCGACTATGAGCGAAAGAGATGGTGTTACGTTTCATGTAATTGGCGGGGTCAGCCACACCTTAGCCGCTTGACATCATCAGGTGGCAATGGGCGGTCATGTTGCGCATGAAACCGTAGCTCAACAAGGTATAAGAAAGTCCCCCACCCGGTGTTAATATCATGTGCCAGAACCAGCGGGATCATATCCAAGAGGTTATGAAAATGACCCATCCACCTCGAAATTGACCCCACCTTGCAAACTTATGTAAAACACCCGAATTTCTTCCCCTCTACTAGTCACGTAACATACTTGGAACCTGCAATTTGGCGTGAAGGGGTCGCTGAATATGGCAGGGGTCCCACCCCCGTGTGGTACAGCTACGCAGGGTGCCCACTTAACCCTGGTGGTCACACCATTCGGGTGTGGTCAGACATGCTCCGATCTGCCTCCATTACCACTTACTTCTGCCTCAGTAAAGCAGGGCGTATTGCAATCATACGTTGTGCGCGTGGCTACGTTCAAGTCCAGCCTCCTCAAATCTTGTCAATGTGGGGAAACCAGAAGCCTGCTTGTGAACGTGGTTGGGGGTATGTGGTGTACAAGGAGGTTCACACCACGAAGACCTTTGTTTTGGTACAGTTTTGGAATATGAGGAAAGACAAAGCTTGTGTCAACCCTGATTGGTCGAGTTCACAATCACAATAAGGGATCATCTCAAAATTGCTTGATGCCCAGAGAGATGAAATTTTTTCATCTGGGGGAGGGGGTCAGCACTTTCGTGACCAAAATTTCATCTTTTTAAAAACTTTTGGCATCACGTGTAAATTAGAAGAAAGAAACCAGAGAACTTCCAATATAGGAAGATTATCATGTTTTAGCATGTACCCTACTGGTCCTCCATGGAAACACACTTTAATTCTGAAATAAAATTGTTGATGCCAGACATATGACTTTTTTCGTCATTTAGAGGGGGAGGGGGTCCAGAGATAGATGAAATTTTTTTTATCTCTCTGGGCATCAAGCAATTTTGAGATGATCCATGAACTGAGCCTTCAGTTTAATCCAGTGACACATAAAACTGGCAATAGCTAAGGTCATAATGTGTTACCACATAGGCATGATCAGATTTGACATTCAAGTCCGCCATGGGGCTCTGTGCTTCCCTGCACTAGGACCAACAAGTTCGAAAAGGAATGAGTTTTTGGATTGTTACTCATACCATATTCATTACTTGTACATGTAGCAACATGTTCCTTCGCTACGAGCAACGGAGCTACCGTGGTCTTGATTTAGGGACGTATACATCAAAATGATGCATAGCTGCATAATTTCATCGGCTATGTTGAAATGATTCTGTGTGAAATTTCTCCTTTATCAGCTTACCACTAATCCTGTGCCCTTGCCCTCCTCGAACCTAGCCTACCTCTAACCTTCGGGTTTTGTTAGAGAGGAGGCTACGACCCCATAGGGGTCACAAGTCGAATTAGGAGTAAATTACCATTTGATACCCATGGAGAACCTCGGGCCTGACCAGATGCTGACAGGGAACATGGGGAAGGTGTAACATTTGTCACCCACGACCACAGACGGTCAGCTCACGGTCTTCACAGAAGGTGTCAAAATCCCAACATCAGTCAAAAATCAAGGGATACATTGTCACCACCCTTCCCAGTTCTGATATGCGAGGAGGTTAATTAGCGGATATCAATCTAAAACGATTGAAAATCAGATGGTCCTGTCCTTCCCTGAGCTCAAACAACTGGCCAATTAACAGAGACAATGGGATAGTGACATTGGACCTTCCGTCTTGGCCTTGAGAGTCCATCCTATAAGGATGCTTAACCTGTCATTTCCTTGGGGTGCATTCCGGCCCAAGGCTTCAAAACCCTCGGTCCAGCCCACTGACCTTCCGTCATTAGCCACTAAACACCATTGTTCTTCATCATTCTGGATTTCGGGGGTGGATCCTTGTCGAATTGAAAAGGACGCTCCCTTTCCTTCGCTACCTCCTTGAAGCCCCAAGGTTTCCTAGTGGTCAAATTCGCTACAATTTACCATCTCGAGATCGCTTCTGGTTGTGTCACGCCTTGTCTTGATAGAGTGACCACGACTCGCTATTATTATTAAAGTTGTTAGTCAATCTAAGGAGGTCATTCTTTGACAATAACAAAATGAGAAGAAACGCTGTGGTCCTTCAGATTTCGAAGGCAGGTGCTGCCACACAGTTTCTTTTCAGTACCCTGTGTTCAAAATCCTTACTGACTCAAATGACACCGAAAGCTCTCGTAGCAATACTGATATGACCTTGTCTTGTTCAGTGGCTCATTTCTATCAAATGTGACGCTTTCAGTGTACGCCGTCTCCAAAATTTACTTGTAGGGTAAAGTGGTACAGTTCTAGCCCCTGTGTAATGTTTTTCAGTGTGGCCATTTTTCTGTGTGACTCCCATTGTTTGGAACACACGGGGAAACACACTCACTGTTTCTCTGTGTGTCGATCATTGTCAAGTCGCGCCTTACTCCGTCAATCTTTTGTAATGTCACACAGGCACACTGAAAAACGTTACACCGGTACAATTCTAGCCCCTGAGTGTAAAAATGGCCAGCATTGCATGGAGATGTATACTCAGGGACTAGAATTGTGCCACATTACCCTACATCTTGGTTGCCAGAAAGATAGCCTACCTCGCTCCTCTGTAGTTGCAAATTTAGTCCCTGCTCGCACTCAATCTATGCGAGACTTGTCTTTGCCACCGATTACATGAATTGACCTACTCTCGATCCACGGAAACTGTCACAGCTCTCACACTGGGAGCCTGAAACCAGCTAATGCTGATACAAAATTTTGGCAGTTTCATGTTCCTCAATTGGTCTGGGATTTTAGTCCGGCACGCTGGTTCCTCTAGTGCCTCACGAAAAGACATGTTGACACTGTTTTGCCTCGTTATCAGCCGTTGTTGTTGATGTTCTACTTGGCAATCAATCTCAATGGAATTGATCGACAACAAACGCTCAGGAAATTTGGTTCCGTTTCCATCCTAAAGAGGGCTCACCAATCGCTCACGAAACTAGGCTAATCTACTTGAATATGGCGCACTTTGATAATGTATGCTCGCGTCTTCGTCTTGTATTCAAATGACGCGAACAATGCCACCTACTTTGCATAATTGCTGTCTTTTTACCGACAATACGCGGCACGCACCGGGTGCACTCAGTTTTTGACGATTTCGCTTTTTTCTTAGAAATATTATCATTCTTGTTTGCTTAAATGTTCATTGCTGCGTGCTCGCGGCGGGTGTTCATTCTGAGAAATACAGCTTATTCCGGTGTCACGGGTATAGAAACACAGGGGTGTCAAGCATCCTTTTATTCCGGGATCTTATGGTTTTTTGGATCTGTGAATGGACAATTGCTGGGGAGTGTCGGATGTTTTTGTACCGTCATGGCTGGTTGCTCCAGTCAGAATGCATCCGGTGTTTTTTTCTCATTCTGACTCGTGGGGTCCATTGTAAAAACAGGAATATTTAGCTCACTTTCACTGTCATTTTTTCATTTATGTCATTTATGTCATTTTTTCATTTATTCGGGTTTCAGCTCAGTCTTTTCTAGAGTTTCAGATTGTAAAGTTCCACTTGAAAAAGTCGAAAATTCGTGAATTCTGGAGATTGACTTCTTGCTTATTTTCATTTATGTCCAATGTAATACATTTTATTCTTTATCAGTACTGCCCAACTTTGGCAAATAGAAGTAAGTGACATTTTTAACCTTTCGAGAAAATGAGCAAAAAGTGTAATTTCATGATCCTGGCCAAAAAATGCTAGGGCCTTGTCCTACTGTGAGTTACATATCCTCTAAAGGCGGGATTTTCGTGGGTTTGAAGCATTATCTTACCATATTCCGCCATTTTTTGTAATATACACTTACTTCCTTTTGCCCCGCTCTATACACTGTACATCTCAGATGGAGAAACTAATAGTTGAAGGTCTATATTATCAAATACTACATTTGATTTTTGGAAAATCAATGGCACAAATCTTTGTGATCATTTCAAAGTTAAATTTTGCCCCATTTTCTAGGGTGACCAATTTTGAAACACACCCATGAATCTCGGTGAACTTTTCCTGCTGTTTCCCGTTTCTTTTTATCTTAGTTAATCGCAAACTGTCGTCGTGTCCTTGAAGAGTTCGATTCCTAACAGAGTTGCCCCAGCACGATTTCCCTCCACCCCCTTTCTTTGTCGTGTGACCCTTCCTGCAGCAGATGAAAAGACAACATCCCCCATTCTCACCGTATCAACCATTGTTGTTCAAATCTTTCCAGTCTAAATGCGGAAATTGAACAGATTTCAAGTCCATGATATGGGCAGATTCCGTGATTGTGTATTGTGTTTGGTTCCTTCAGTGTGGGTCCCAACATTACTGAACCATTTCTACTTTATGGAGTTTAATACAAAGATTCGCGGCTGATGGCTGGAACTGAAATCTGAACTCATCGATTTCGAATTCCATTTAGTACCTTTTAACATGATTGAGATGTTTGAATTAAGCGGGATTTAGGAATTTGAGAATATTCCAGAGCCATGTTTTAGCATTCTTTTAGGTGAATCCCCTGACTTCTGTTGGACGTGTCCTTGGGTTCAGTTTACAGCTTTGGCTGGGATATTTTCAAGAAGATATTTCTCAAACTGACTGAATTTTATATGGAAGAAAGTAGGGTAAAGTGAATTCTAGCCCCGGTACAATATTCTAGCCCCTGAGTGTAAAAATGGCCAGCACTATGGAGATGTATACTCAGGGGCTAGAATTGTACCGGTGTAAAAGAATCTAATGTCCCCCGATAAGGATGTCCCCCAACATTTTACGGATTAAGCTTCACCATTGAATTGGATTCTAGAGAGACCAAGACCTATAGTAATCATGTGACAAACAATGCAGGGGGATATGAGGAGGGTGGGGCATTAGATTCTATCACACCTGGGCTAGAATTGTACCACATTACCATATCAAGTGGATCGGTCTTTTTTGCAAGTACTAAAGGCGCCGCTCCGCGTGATTGCTTTCCTGGCGCGTTGGCTTTCTCAGGGCCGATTTAATAGACGTTTGCTAAACTAACCATTGGTTCCACCAAAGATACATGTACATGTGGCTAGGCATGCGCAATGTGTACAACTAAATTGTCACCAAAAAGCCCTGTTTGGATGAATAGTAAGCGTTATACAGAGCTTAGAAAACGGGGCTTTTTGGTGGAAAATTTAGTTGTGCATTTTTCGCACGCCTATCTATTTTTGGTGGAACCAATGGTTAGCTTAGCAAACGTCTATTAAATCTGCCCTCACGGCAACTCTACAATAGAAAACAATGGGCAATCATTTGTGTCAAGTAAGTCTTCGCATATTAGGAAACCAACAATGGTGAACTGCTCATTGAAGGCCAACTGACACGAGAAAACTTTCCCGTGGAGGAGCGCCTTTACGGAAACGAAGGAATGGAAGCCGCGTGAGGATTTCTTTTTCCCACTCCTTTGGCAGAAAGGGGCAAAACGATCTAATGAAATCCCTCATACAAAAGAATTTGAAATAATAACAGGTTTCTAAGGTGAAAGACAAAGCTTCCTACCAGACTCGAACCTACGGACCCTCGCATAAGGCATCAATCGCCAGCAATCAGGGGCAACAAAAGGGTTTCATGACTAATTCGTGAAAAGGGTTAAAGTTCTACAAACCGATGAGGCAAATAAAAGCGTATGTTTTTTCCAATAAGCCCTTCGAGACACCCCGTCAATGCTTCTTACATAAGAAAAGCATTAGCTTTGCTTATCTTTCCGCGTCTGATTCCATACACGCCTGGTATTGAACTCCTGTCGACTCCATCTCGGTAGAATATCGACCATGCATAGACTGACACCGCCTGGCCCTGCTCATCACTTCTTGACCCCGGAAATATCCACACACTTCGCGTCCTTCCACATGAAATGACAACTGCGCCATACCGTGATTCACCCAGACCACTCCCTCGTTGCGTAAGCGAGGCCGGAGGTCACGGGTCAAATTATGCAATCACTATGGTAACGGAATAATCACTGAAAGGAATGGATACGACCTTGTGACCTGGTTGATCACCTGGTAGGGGTAAGAAGGGTTGGTTTGTTTTGTCCGCCGGAAGGGCAGAGGGTAGGTTGTTTCCTCGAGTCGGGCACAGCAGATGACGTGTGGCATACAGCGTGTTGAAGAAACCCAGTCATTCTTCATTCGCTGTTTTTTAAATTGAATCAAAATTTTATGCTAATCAGTTTGGAAATCAGTTGAATACGTAATTAAGATGTGGAGAGGTGCAACAATCTGATGTTTTATGATGTCACATCGGTTCTCAGGGTGTGAAAAGCACCCGGCATGAAGGTGAAATGAATTTAAAGAGGAATTGTAGACATTTTTGCAACACTACAATTGATTTTTGCTTGAATTTCGTTGTTTTAGGTTCTGATTATTGGGGGTATATTAATTGATAAAGGAGTTTCAGGAACCCAAGGGAATATTTGTCATCAAAACTGTAAAAAATCGTCCGGTCCCATGGGTACAATTCCGATGGGTTCAAATGACCCAACTGGGTAGCATAAACCTAGAGGTTGGCTCAGTTGGACCCGAAAGCTGCTCATGGGTGCCAACACCCCACTGGCAGCAATCGTAGATGGGCCAAAGTGACCTATGAAACTGGTCATAATGGTCACTGCAACCTAAGCACCTATTCATTTCATACTCGAAGAACACAATTCTGGGTACCATGAACCCATTCTCTTGTACCCATTTAAAGAAACCCATGGCAAACGGGTCCACTCAGGGGACAAGGAATAAACCCATTCCCGTGGGTTTTTAGCCCGCTTGGCCGCAAGGCCCAGCAGGGCTTATGCTGTGGTTGGGGTCATTGAGTGGTGGTCTGTCGTGCGTTAGGACGTACGGCGGTACGTACGGCGATACGTCCGTAAACTTTTGGTTTGTTAGCGCTCTAGCGCCTTTATTTTTTGACGAATCTTTTTGGTCTTTGGTGGGTGTATATATGGGCGTAAGATCTAGGTCGAGTTCGCTTTTGAGCACGATTGAATTCCTATTTTGGCCTCCAGGGGGCGTTTTGTGAAAAATTTCAAAGGGCTATATTTTGATAATGGTTTGAACTATCGTGTTGAAAGTTTGTACACATGTTCCTCTAGATTATAGCAACTTACAGACAAACTTTCGGTGAAATCTGATTCTTGACTTTGCCACTAGGGGGCCAAAACCAAAATCACTGAAAGTGCCATTTCTCCATAACCAAGAGATGAATTTTTGTCAAAATTTTTATCATGGGTATATCTAATGAGAATACATAAGATAATAGCCGAGTTTGACGTACTTTTCAAGGTCAGCAGAGGTCAAAGTTCATCTGAAATTACGAAGTTGGCAATTTTTGTAATGGTCTGAGCATTGCTTTGAAACTTTGCACATATCTACCTCTAGGCTGTAACAACTCAAAGACAAATTTTTGGCAAAATCCAATTCTTCACTTTGCCACTAGGGGGATGATGATGATTCCCACCACCATGCTTCAAGCCAAGTGGGCACAGTGCCATTGGCACTATTTTTCGAGCTTATTAGTTTTTGCAGTGAAGGTTCAGTGGGGTCCATTATATCCTAAAACTGTTCTTAATGTACGGTAGTACAAAAGAATCACATCTTTCGCATCTTCCATTTTTCTTCAAATTCGATTTCGTCAAGTCGGTTTATTTAGGTCGCTCTTCAGTTATCGAAACCCCCACCACAGATGATCATAGATTTCAAAGTTAAAGTTAAAGTTTGGGTTTATAGTCTGATATCAACAACGGTGGAGGTGTCATCTGACTTTACACTTTAACCCCAGTCTATCCTGAAACCTTTCAGTAGAACTCAGATGAGCTGCTCACTCTGCTCATTTCCGACCGGTACCCACTTATACACCTGGGTGGAGAGAGGCCAGTGAGGCAAAGAGACTTGCCCAAAGTCTCACGCCCAGTGGGATTCGAACCCGGAACCCTCTGACCGCTAGTCGGAGGCCCGAACCACAACACCACCGTGGCTAGTGTTGGCGAATTATATTTTTTGATTTATTCCCGACAATCTGGTCATACTCTGTCTGAAATATACGACATTAGACTTCCTGAAATATACGACATTAGACTTTCAAGTCTAATATCGTATATTTCAGGCAGAGAATGACCAGATTGTGGGGAATAAATCAAAAAATCTAATTCGCCAACAGTCAGGTCTCAAATATCACAGATCAGAAAAGGTTTCCTTCTCTCCGGCAGAATCTTGCGTAATCCAGTTCCGAGATCAACCGTTTTAATAGAATTTCAAAGATTTTGTATTTTTTCCCATTGCCCTGGGTCACTTCTCGTGTCAAATGTGCCCAACATTGTCACAAAGACGTCCAATGTTGGAGATATTCAATTCATAATTGAAGAAAACAGATGGAGATGTGCCGAACATTTCAGTTGCCATCAATGGTTGTTGGGTAATGTTCTATGATTATAGCTTACAGCATTGTGAAGTTTAATCAAAATCCAAGCCGTTCGTTTTAAGTACCTTTACTTTCCTCGGGGCACGGCAGGTTTTTTTCGTAATTGACGAATCAATCTAAAACGGGTTCGGTTCCGGCTTTGTATGTATGGGAAAAATTCGAATGGCACGTGCCCCCCTGATGAAAAGGTCAAGGTCTGATGATTTGGTCACTCGCTGATCGACTCTTCAGCCAAAGAAAGGAAGATTTTGTTGGAAAAAATGGCCACTTTTGTCAAAAAGGACTTGAAATATGCAAACGTTTATAACATACGCACGATCTTAAAATTACATTCTGGTAGCTCGACTTGAAAGTGCCAGTCTAAAGAAGACCCCGGTTGGGGTCGAAAATTTGCTAAGATTCTGGAAATTGACTTCCTGTTTATCACGATCTTCTTAAAATACTTTCCAACGAAATCTCACTCCTGGGGTTTATATCATTTTGAAATTACCATTCATCTTCCGATATTTTTAACATAAAAACAGATGCTGCCATCCCTTCTGGTCCAATCCATTACAAACCGGTGACAAATGACCATAGTTCACTTGTAACATCACCAAGGCGGATGATTAGAACTATACGGTCAATTATCAATCATAAAGCACGAACTATGCGTTCAATAGTTAAATGAAGCACAGGTCCTGGCAAAGCCAAATGGCATTGAGGCATTATTCGACGTTTTATTTCATAAAACGACGATTTAATGGCTGGTATTCATAAAAGTTAGCAAATGCTTTTACTTAAGATTTGCACAGATTTGCGAGGTCCAATATAAATGTACAACAAAACTTGAAGTAAAAGCAGTTGCTAGCTTTTATGAATATCAGCCTCGTCTGAAACCATGGTTCCTTTTGCTATAAGGAAATACATGGAGCAAGAAATTTTATGACGCGGATCAAATGTGTTACCATTAAGGAAATTAAATTCTTTATACATCTAATTGATAATAATTGAATGGGTACTAAGATCCGTCTCTTGAAATGACGGACATTGAATGTCGCTGACTGATCAGGTCCAAATTCTCATTCACCTCTCAGTATCAGTTTTTTCCTTATTTCAAACCTGACATCAATAACCAAACATATTTTCGGCAATACGTGGAGGAAACGTCAAAAGGGGGTGTTCGTTTTCGTCAATTGAGGAATCTGAGTTGTGATCCTTGAGAAAATGGAGAAAGCTATGAAGCTGCAAATTGCAGCGATTATTCTGTACAGCACAACAAATAATCCCTGCAATTTGCAAGTGCATGCTTTTTCCGTTTCCCAAGGATCACAACTTAGATTCCTCAAGTGACGAAAACGAACAGCCCCTTTCGTGAAATAGGACCTACCGATGTGATTTCTTCGAAATATTCTCAAAAAATAATCGAGAAATCGTATAGACCCTGACGTCTGATTCGGGCTTAGTAGGAACTGGCCGTGTGTTACGTTTTCTGTCCCTGACAATGTCATCTTCCTATTCCTTAATTAATAAACACAAAGGAAATTTCCCGTTTTACCTTCTCTTAGAAGTAAGTTGTCCTTGCTCTGACGTAAATGTATATTTACCTGAAAATCGTTAAGACAGTTTTGTGTTTTTCAACTCACCATGCGAACTACGTTGGCTCATGGATGTATCAAACTCTTCTAGTAATCCAATAAAACACTGGTGTACATCTGGTCCTTGGTATACACTCAACCCAGCCCAGTGACCTTGTACACGATGGCTACCACGCAGGGTTTCAATGCGTTATACGCTGAAGGTTGCCAGCTATAGAAATGTTCACATATTACCCCCTTGGCATTTTTATCCCAGGATTATTTAAATTCAGCTGTGTTCTTTATTCAAAGTTGTTTCAATTCGTTCAATTCGCGTCTAGAATTGTCTTGGGAGGTGTATCAAGGTCTTTGACTGACGAAAAGCGACAGAACTGTTTAAAAATTTATTTCGTATACGAATGCCGAAAGAATTCAATATAAATAATAAAGCACATATACCCCGACCAGAGATGTAATTTGTCACTTTTAAGCCGTGCGAGATTTAGATAAAAAGTTAAATTGAAGCGCCAGAAAATCCCTTCGAAATAATCAAGAAATGTGCTCGCTACGAAATAAATCCCGAAAAAATCATGAGCTAATTTATTCACCCACGATAATACCAACGCATCAATAGCGCACATCAGTCATACCTCAATTTTTAAAAACCTTCATATGATAAAAATTGATGCATGGCGTAAACGGACGCATTCGCTGTGCACTGCCATTCCGACTGGGAAAACATGTAATGAGGAGAGAAAGCCAAAAAACGACATTCAACGCGTCTCATCAGATCTAACACATTACGTCACGGCGGAAGGACGGGATAACGCGATGCAGATCTACATTTATTCTGGTATGTAGAAACCGTTTTGGTTGTTTTGTACGTGTCTTGTTGTTGTAATTATGAGATCCCTGTGGTTTCTTCGACCATTTCGCCGCTCCCTTCCGTAGAATTGTATCCTTAAGCGTGGCAAACTCAAGGTCACGGCAGGCAGCATCGAAGGGTTCATATGGTGGTGACAGAACATCCGGGCACTGATAGCTCTGTTAGTCTCCTAAGGGGAAATGATTTTAACCCACTATTTCTTGGTCACCGTGCATTTTTTCTACCAGTATCGTGTGGAATTCGGTCCCTTGCTGGCCTTAAAGGGAGACTCCATTCATTGTGTAAAATTTTGAATCTTTGAAATATCGTTAATAATACATTCAAATTCACTGATATCTGCAACATATTTGCAACGTATTTTTTTAAATCCGCAAACTCATCATTTTAAGTATTTTAATTGGATCCCAAGGGGACCATTGCACAGTACACATGATGTCATGAGTGCTCAATGCATATTTATGAACGTACCACCAATAGGCCTAGGCAGTCACGGTATTAGCTCATTCACTACAAAGGTCGTCAGTCTATTGACACTAGTGACATCACAACTCATGGCAATAGTCTACATGGATTGATAAAAATTCAAAAGTTTACAATGATTGGAGTCTCCCTTTAAATTTGACAGATCTTTACTTTGGCTTAATAGGCCTAACTTGTTTTCGTTCCTGTTGAGGTCAGAGACGTTTCATCGTCGAATTTCGTTCGTTTTGGTATAACCCCCGAAGACAGGTTGGAAAGTTCGTTGCAATCTCATCGAATTGACCCTTGTAAACGTTTTTATCGATCACGCTACGGTGTGCTTGCAATGATCTATAAGCATTAGACTGACGAGGACGTTACTGGCCTTGGACGGGATGAAACCATTGACCAGATCATAACGCCTAATTTAGCTCATCATTCTGAGGTTATGAGTTATCTTTTTCATTGATAACCTGAAAGTTTGATGGGCAATGTGAAGTTTGACGTCCACTCAAATGCCTCATACACGTGTTTTACAACTTTTAAGAGCCATTTTTTGTAAATTTTGAAAAGGTGTTGATATTTAGAAAGTCAACTGTACACTTAATATGTAATTATGGCCCGTTTCCAATTGAAATGGTGCTTAATGTTGACCGGTGTTGACCTAATTTGCCCAATTGGTACCCACTCATACCACACATTTAAAGTGAAGAGGCGTTCAATGGTAACCCTCAACTCCAACATTTCATCACGGCAGGTCGAAGGGAAGGGGGGCTCTGGGGTCTGCCTCAACATCGTCCCGACAGCCTCGTTCAGCAGTTTAGCTTATTTTGGCACATTGCTTTCTTCAGAGAGGGTCAACAGACGGTATGATGTTTACCCTTCTTCGCCAGTGGCAATCATCATGTTCAATTTCCACTTGAAGTCAATAAGTATATTACCTCGTCTACTGCAAATACCAACAGGTGGGAGGTTATGATGCCTGCAGACCTACTTATGTAATAAAACCAATCAGGTATCAAGGAATGGACATGTTCTAGGAGCATTTGTCATGATTTCATTTGCACACCTCGTGATATCGAGATCAAAGTTACCATTGTTGCTCTGATTCGTCAGTTTCAATTCGTTCTCCTGTTAATTCTCAATCAAGATGTTTCTAAGAGTTTCAGCAACATTTCAATATCGGTCAAACCAATTTATGCAGATTCTTGCGTACCTTCATTATCAACATCATCACCACCACCATCATCATCTCCATCACCACCATCATCATCACCATCGGTGTCATCTTGGCATTCGACCCATCGACCTAGCTTGGATGAGTATTGTTGATGGACTTGTCTGTTTCGTTCCTCGCTGCATCTCATAAATTTTGCCCACCTTAATGCCACCAAACGAAATTCTAATTGAACAAGCATGAAATCAATTAACGCCTTCGAAATTCCAACAAAATTCCCCCTGGCATGACGGTTGTAAGTAATTGCTCTCAAATACTTCACATTCAGCATAATTCCAAGAGAATTCAATGCTTCGCGTTGACGTCTCCCAAACTTCTGGCGACCAGAGAAAACTCCTGGATTTTTCCTCCAGACTAATCTCCACAACATAATAATCTCTCGAATTCATTTCACCGAGCAGAACCGACGAACTGCATGCTCTCAGAGTTTTTTTACCAAGATATATTTCTGTGATATACCTCTCTCGTTTTTACCATTTTTTTAGTGGATCGGTTCTTTTTCCATGTTTTAGAAGATGTTTCTTACCAGAAGGTTTTTAGTTGAGGTTGCTTTTTTCCTAACGATTTCCTTTAAATGATGATAACGAAGAGTCTTTTTGTTGGTCCAGGATACGATTAATTAGGTTACCGCAGCCGTTTGCCTCCCTGCGTGATGCGTCTTCATAGATGTAGTTTTTCATGTGTTTTATACATCTTCAAAACAGCTTACGTGCAAGCACCGCCACATCGGAAAAAAAATCTTGGGAAAACGTTGATTGAGTGTTAACCCTCCGTTCTCGATGGTGTTATCATTGATAGGGAGGGTTGGTTTTCGTACGGGGAATCAATGATTAGGGAGTTTTCGCAAAGCCCCCGAAACGCCAACGCAAACACCAAACCCATTGTTCGATGTCACGAAGAGAGCACCGAACAAAAGCATAGACGTTCGCGTTGGCGTTTCGGGGGCTTTGCGAAAACTCTATATTAACCTGCTAACTTACCGCCATTGTGAACGGTCGTCTCTTTTGTTGACGTTTCGCGTCTGTTGCTCTGCGTCAAGGACGTCGTGACGCGACGTCATTGCGTTGCTTTGCTCTGTTTCTAACGTCGGCGACACAACCGCTCGCAGCGCCGCCCTGTCGGGATAAAACGTTGTCATTGTCTTATCGACTTCAAACGAAACAATTGGGTTTCGACGAGGTTTAAAATTCGGGGATGACGTATCGTTTTGATTGTGTGGAGGACTGGTAACGATTATCTCAGGGCTTTATATAATTTTGGAGGGCAAAGAGTATCATACTCTCCTATTCAGAAATGAAAGAGTATTTTCACTCTTCAAAGGAGTACTCCAATGGTAAAGTATTGCAAATTGATCAATCTCAAGGAGTATTTCACCCTTTCAGTTCTGGAATGGAGGAGTATTTTGAGATTTCAAGGAGTATTCTAAGCAAATATTCCTCTTATCTTAAACTCTGTATCTCAAGGCCAAACTGTGCATATCACTGCAGAACGTTTGCGAATTTTCGACCCCAACCGGGGTCTTCTTCAGGCTGGAACTTTACAATCCGATTGTTTCGGATTGTTAAGTTCCAGCCTGAAGAAGACCCCGGTTGGGGTCGAAAATTCGCAAACATTCTGGAAATTGCCTTTTTATTTATCATATATATTGTGTGTCAATTTTTGTGCTTGCCTTCTCTTTGTATCACTGCAGAACAACACACTATGATGGTAAAACTATCTGACATCCCCCTCCATGCAGATGACACCAGTTTCTTTATTTTCCGACTAAATAACTAGAAACTCACGATTCTCATAACTTTGTCAAAAGTGCTGATGGCACAACAGCAATACAGAGAAAGTTCACGTGATAGAAGTATTGTATTCTAAATCATTATTCTTATTTTGAAGTACGGGATAAAAGTGATAATTCTATAAAAGATAGATGTACCAAAGGGCGAGTGAACCCCAGCGACAGGAGTCATACTCAGCCCATAGAGAATAAACGAACCAATGTGATTGCTATTGAAATTCTGAGCGGATTACATCAGAACTGAACGAAACGTCGTTGTGTATTCCGTTAATGGTTGAGAGAGCTTGCTGTATAGAATTAAGATTGGGTAAGAAGAATTTCATTCATTTAGAATTTAGAATTAGAATTTATTGCTCAACAAAAAATACATTTTGCGAAGAGCACAGAAACTCATATACACATTTTTACATACAGAAAATACCAAGATGGCTACAAGGGATGGATGGAGTTACAACAAGATACAGGTTCATAATAAAGGCAGTGACTTTGACAGGAAATTTGCTACTTTAATCTGGACTTTTGGGGATGAAGTAAGGAGTTTTACGTATTTGTATAAATTAGGATTCATTGTAAAGTATACAGGAATATAATTATTACGGAGATCTGAGAAAAAAGGACATACAAGTAGATGGTGGAATTCATCACCGACTGACAGTAAATTACATTTGTTACAAAGTCGTTCTTCTCTGGGGGTGTTATCATATCTGCCTACTTCTATTGGGAGTTTATGATTAGTACATCTGAATTGACAAAGAGTGATACGTTGACTTTGGGGCAGAGCAAGAAGGTAACTCTCAAAACCCCACACAGTTTTTACTTCTCTATAAAAACAGGCCTTAGAGGAGATCGAAAGGGTATGTCGCCACTCTTGAATATACTGGTCTTGTAATCGTCGCTTAACAACTTCACCTAAATAATTAATGCTGGGGAATGACTGTGTCAACCAGAAATTGCCGAGTCCCAAGTTTTCCAAAACACTTTTAATAAAAACAATCCATTTTGAGTTCATGCCATTCTGATGTCTATTATATACAAGCCTATACATTCTTCCAGCCAGGGTTCCCTCCTGAAAGACCAACCTTCCCCAAAATTTAATCATTTTAACCTTTACACTAATGCTCAGTGGGAATCGGCCCAGGTCTCCATAAACCATACAGTTCGGGGTTGATCGTTTCAGCTTCAAAATATATTTACAAAACAAAAGGTGCAACCTTTCTATCAGTTCACAGTTTTCATAACCCCAAATCTCACTCCCAAAGGTCAATATAGAGGCTACCATTGCGTCAAATAATTGTAGAGCTATGTCGACATCCAGTGACTGTTCCTGAACTCTATTCAAAACATAGAATAACGCCTTTCTACCTTGTTCACTCAGTGCTTTACGACATTTTACAAATGTACCGGTATAATTAAAAATGACCCCAAGATATTTAAACTCGTCTACATTCTCTAAAGCTTCCCCATCTAAATAAAACACTGGTTGTATGGCTGGCCGTCGTCTTTCAAAAACAATAACCTTGGTCTTAGTTCGATTGATGACGAGTTTCCATCGTTTACAATATTCAACCAACTCATTTAAGTTACTCTGAAGTCCAGTCACACTGTCCGCAAGTAGAACAGTGTCATCAGCATANTGCTTTAACATGTTTAACTTAAGATTTGCATAGCGAGGTCCAATGTAAATGTACATGTACTACAAAAGTTGAAGTAAAAGAATCTGCTAGCTTTTATGAATATCAGCCAATGAGAAACTCTCTTCCACATCATGAAGAGAATATTTGCCTCAATTGCCAAAAATCATGAAATCTAATGACTAACTGCAAGATTGGCATTGCTTAATGATCACATGTAGTTCCCGTTTCTCAATTCCACAAAAACGTCACATTTTCCCATTAAATAAATGCAGGGTTTTCCTTATTTTCGATTCTCAAAGTATTTCCGACTGATGTGCATCATCCTTTAACGAAAACATTCGACCTATTCGCACTATTGCTTTCTTATCAGCACATTTTAACACTAAAACATCATACAACACTCTTTCATGTACAACAGTAACCTGATCTATTAAGACAAGCCACCAAACAACATTAAAAGCCAAGAAAACTCGAAAATCTCAAAGAAGTGAACAAGGCAGGATTAGATTTACTTTCATTTTATTCCACAAAAGCCTATAAAGAAAATCCCAGCTTGGTGAATTCGATACCGCTGCCAATGTGCCATTTGATGGTGGATTATCTCCGTCTTTCTACCTTTTTCAAAAGCTTTCCTTGTCAACTAATGAAGAACATGACGAAAACCAAACCAACAAGGTAAATCCTACCGATACTTCCTCACCGCTGCTGAAGCATACTCCAACACAATAAGAAACCTAATCATAACTCGCATATTAAAATTTCCTATTATTCGGATTCAATGGCATCATTTGCAAAGGGAATGACTAAGGAAATCCATTCTACGGTGTTGTTCACTGCGTGCAGCAGCCTGTGCTGAGTGTGTAGGGATCTGGGATGATGAGGGATGCATAAAGGTCCTTTTCTATAGGTCCCAAAATGGGTATCGGTGTACAGGGGTTGGCAACATGATGTGTACATTCAGTACGAACGAAATCAGTCGGGAAGTCGAAATATGTTTGATAGGAAATTCAGAATAATTCAGGAATTCAAAGTTAGCATTAATGAATGAGAAAATAAACAGTATTCAAATTTTTTAAAGGGACACTCCACTCATTGAGTATGTAAAATTTTGAGTTTTTGAAATGTCGTTTATACATTCAAATTCATTGATACCTGCAACATGTCATATTTTTTTAAAATCAGCAAACTCATCATTGTAAGTACATGTATTTTAATTGGATCCCAAGGGGACCATTGCAAAGCACACATGATGTCATGTGTGCTCAATGCATATTTATGAAGGTACAACCAATAGGCCTAGGCAGTCACAGTATTAGCTCATTCACTACAAAGGTCGTTGGCCTAATAGCCTATTGACACCAGTGACATCACAACTCATGGGAATAGTCTACATGGATTCAAAAGTTTACAATGAGTGGAGTCTCCCTTTAGTTTAACGATGAATTTCTCCACTGTGGGGAGGGGGGAGGGGGCGTAGTTTGGTCTCACCGCCTAAAATTACAGATAGTCTCCTTATAATTAGACACCTATAAACGAATGAACAAAAATCGTTGCTTCTGTTACATTGTACATTAGCAATGGCTATGTACCTTTAAAATCACAAGAAATCAATGTAAATAAGTGAACGCACGAAAAGTCTTTTGTTGCCGGTACGCAACAGCAATGTACCTTTAAAGTCAAAAGAAGTCGATGTTACATCCACTGTCTTTGTTTCATACATCGTATGTGATAAAAATACATACAGTCGTCTTGCAGTGTTTTTGAACCTGATAAAGATTGACGTTTCGTTTGATTAAAGAAGTCAGCAAAAACACCCTGTTTGTTTCGCTTTGATTGATTGCGACACTTTTTTCAGATTGTGTCATCAAATATTGAAGACACGCCTTTGGCAACGAAAGCTTTTTGCAATTTATTTTATGGAAGAATAAATGATGAGATCGGTTCACAAGTCGGTTTGTTCGTTATTCTACAAGCGGACAACTGAAGAGTCGCCCATACACGTTCAATATTATTGCACAATATGAGGACCAAAATGGGCGGTATCATTGCCAATCTTTCTTCCACCCGTCATGCCAGAAGCATATGCCCCTATTTTGGGCCCCATATTGTGCAATAATATTGATCGTGTATGGCCCGGTGTAGACTTTTCATGGCTTTTATAGCTGGTACGATACGTTGTAGGCCCACTTGTGATAAATCTTATCAGTCTTGTGCTCATAAGATGCACAAAGATCAAGGACCAACGAAATCAGGAAAAAACGCTAATATATCTTGAAAACCACCGCAGGAATCGCCACTACGACGTCAACTGATTCATTTTTCGCTAACGTGTTACACTTTTTGTTTAAATCGTACTTTCGAACCCTCACCCCTTGTTCAACGACGTCAACTGATTCGTTTTTCGCTAACGTGTTACACGTTTTGTTTAAATCGTAAGTTTCGAACCCTCACCCCTTGTTCAAGAATTTACTCCTATTGGCGTCAAATGCAGATGATTAACGTGTTTCCTTCATTCAACGAATGTTTGGCAAAATTGTCTATTGATGTAATGTGGTCGATGCGCAGTAAAATGGAAGTCCAGGCCTACTTGTTTTCAAATACAGGTCCTTTGCTGGTCGAAATCAACCAGATGGCAACAGCTCGGCAAGCAAAATCTCAAACAGAAGAGATGTAATGGATATTAAGTCATGTAACTGTGAGTTCTTACATGTATATAGCGCATTTCCAGTTGAACTGCTCAATGCGCTTTACATTATTATTTCCCCAGCTATAGGTCTGTTCATTCCAGTTTACTTTCTACTCCCCGGGGAGTATTACAGTCCCGGCAGCCGATTTCAGCGCTCTTGGACTAACATTCACGTAGACCATCACTACCAGCCAGGTACCCCTTTCACACCTGGGTGGGGTGAAGCAAGTGAGGCAAAGTGACTTGCTTATGGTCACAAGCGAGCGTGTTTTTTTCTTGGTCAGGACTGGGAATCGAACCCGGTGTAACGTTTTTGATCAGGAGTCCGTCTCGCTAACCACTAGACCACGCCGACCCCAACTGAATGACATAAGTCACTTTCTCAAATGTGATACTGATAATTTTCACAATTCTCCTTTGATATAAGCAATAATACTCGCCACAAATGACTGTTTCAGGTTTCAGACAAGTCATATAACATCCGTTCATTTCATCTTGCTATTAAAACATGATTAAAGTAGTAGTTTGTAATATCAATATAGCATTGTCACCATGGGCGTTCTATAATACCTCAACCATGGCAATGATCATATAGTTTTTTATACCCTCCGGCGTTATCATATAAATGTTCAATGTAACCACCCGTAATAGACGTCCATGATTGCCTACAATTTTTTCAACAAAGACTGGGGTCCAGTAATTTCGTTTTTATTGCCGTAATTTTATAATTTTTATGACGGTATTTCCTGGGGTCAGCATACCGTACAAGTGTGCTGTCGCCATGACNGGTTTGAACTGAATGATTGCATCCCTTCTTAATCACACCCTCCAATAGCAGGGCTTTGAACAGGAGCGAGGTAAAAACCCCTGCTGTGGGAGGATGTCTTAATCATTGGCTGGTATTCATAAAAGTTAGCAAATGCTTTACTTAAGATTTGCACAGCAGTGTCCAATGTAAATGTACATTGTACTACAAAATTTAAATTAAAAGCATTTGCTAGCTTTTATAAATTAATATCAGCCAATGACAAATCCCTTGTTCCATTATGTCGACGAGTTTCACCTAATTCTGTTCTGTGTAGGAGTTGAATATACATGTAGTCTGTACCTTTCCTCATTGCCTCAGGTACCATCCGATTGAAATCAATTTTACAACACCAAAGCGTCTTCAGGTGTTCACATGATATTGAAATTAAAATGGTCTTTTTGTGCAGGTGTAACTACTATCGACAAACGTACATTGTATAAGACACGTCCATAGCACGAACCTCCATAGCTGCAGGCAAAGTTACCGTCTCAAACTCCACACTATAAAAATTTTCTTCCTAAGCACATTGATCATCTCAAACCCTGACTTTCAACAAGGGTCTTGCTGTAGGTTCTACTGTTAGATAACAACTTTTTAATTCCCAACCCATTATTTCATAAGCTAGCTGCAAGGCGAAAAACTGGCTGACAAAGTTATTAGCCATGTCGATATTATGCACGAAATCTTCCCTTTGAAATTTTTCATGTGTTCATGAATAGATAGACGTCTATTTACTTTATTCGCTGTGATAAAATCACACAAATCCAGTGCACGTTAAGTCTGTACTTTGTCTCCGAACCACCAGAAGGTCTCCGTGGTTTTTATTGAGTCCATTAAGCCGTACCATCCTGGTATTCCCATGGTATATACCTCAACCCTCCTCATGCTCTCCTATCCTGTCACTCAGAGCAACATCAAAGCATGTTGAGGACATACAGCGAAAACAAAAAATCAATGCAGCACTCGCTTCGGGTTGCTTTATGTTAATTCTCTTAGATTGTTCCGCCAGAAGCACCGAGATTTGCCTGACGCATTCCTTTCAGCCACAAGCAAAGTCTTGCCTTCTCAGCTCAAATATTTGTGAAAACCTACTTTGTGGATGCTTATGAATTTACTTTTGTCGTGTTTGTGTTCTTAAAAAGTGAGATCTGATATCGAAGTATTACGATACTAAGGCGAATATCCGGTGATATCATGACGGATTTTTTCACGCAGCTATTTCCAGTGCGCTGCGTAGGAAGTGTGAATTGTAAAAAATGCAATTTTCCGGTATAGATGATTCGGTGTTTGTTCTTCTTCTTTTTGTGGCAGGGTAATGGATGGGAGAAGTCTGTTTGTCTTCGGGGGGATGGGATGGTTGAAGAGGGAGAAAAAATGAGGCATAGCATTTCGTGTGAAGCTCGATTTTTTCTTGGCAGGACAAGCAACGATAGCGAAGAGGAGAAAAATTACCAGATCTAATTACCTACCACAAAGGGGAAAGTCAGAACGAGAGACTGAGCCCTTACCATCATTATTCAGATTGGATCTTTGGTTTCATTTGCATTTTACCACGAACAGCCTCTGTAATGCTTTACTAATGACAGGGTTTTGTGGAAAACACAAATATCGTCAATAATAAAGTCATATTTAGCGTCAAGCTAAGTCCATCCATCACTTTTACCCCTAATGGCCTTCACTAATTGTTTTTTTCGTCATTCCTGTCAAATTTGTCAAGGCCGCAATTTGTAAAACCACCATTAGGATGTAAAAGAGTGACATAATTATCTTTAATGTCTTTTATATTAATGAACATGTTTAAAGAATAGAGTTAGATTAATCGAGGTTTAGAAGCAGAGACCCATTTCATACCACACCTCATTTAGACACTGATTCTGAATCGCAGACAGTGGGTGATTTCAAGAAGGAGGTGTCACAGTGAGTATTAACACTAACCCCAGCAACTAAGTAACCTTAGAAATAAAGTAAAACCATAAAGGAATCAACCATAAAGGTTCAACTTACAAATTTAGCATTTTATAAATGTGGACAATATCCCTATAAACCTCAACAGATTTGCATTTTGACTATTCCATATGATAGGCAAGACCCTTCTGCACGTTCACTGCAAATTTTGTTGAGTCCGACAAGTTCATCTTATGATACAAAACTATTTGAATAGGCTGACGTACATTTGCACATGGAGCACAAATTGTCCTGAAAATCGCTCTGTTATCCTCAGAAATGGAATTCAAAGCATCAAGTTGACATGTTCATATACCTCTTCACCACAAAAAAAGTTGAAGCTCGTGCCTATTACGTAAAGCCAAAATTCAGGCAGTGAGAGACATCTGGTGGCAACACATGAAGTGTATCCCTCAGTAAGTTCGTCGTTCGCAGTTTAACCTTTATGGTAAAACTCACCAGGGCCCATATTCATAAAACTTTGGTTGGCTTAGTTGCCTGCTAAAGTGCCTAGTTTGTACAGGCCAATGTACACAACTAGGAACCTACTAAGCTAGCAAGGTTTTGTGAATATGGCGTTGCTGTGGCATCAATTTATACTTGTAGCTTCGGTTAGTGTTCCAAGAAGTGTTCGTGTCAACACCGACACCAATTTGAAAACATCCGATTCACTCAGTTCTTTTATCAGAATATGAGTTCGAATCCACTCTAAATCACCTCACTGATCATCAGAATGTCAAAAAGATACGACATAATGTGTGATTTAATACATAATGTAATGATCTGAACATGTGCTTCCATTTTCTTTTGGTCTCCATCTTATTAGCCAAGTCTATTAACATTCCTACAATTCATGATCTCATTGACCTACTTTAAACTTGTATTCCTGTAAATAATCACAGTGACCTAGTTTCAGTATGCTCCAATCGTAGTAGTCTTGTTGACCTACTTTCCTGCACATTTCTGTAAAGGTCATGGTGACCTACTTTCAGTGTGCTCTCATGCAAAAGGTTGAACTATCAACCTATATTCAAAATGTGTGTTATTGAAGCAACTAAACATTTAGGGCATTCACTATCTCACTGATTTTCCTCATAAAAATTCTAGTAATGCTAATGACCTACTTGCTATTTCCATTCTAGTTGATGATGATGATGTCAAGGGTGCAAATTTAGTTGGGCAAGGCTTGGGATACAATCGTAAAGCTGGATTTAGCTGCACGCGGTATGCGGATTGCGGAACGCGGTAAGCGGAAAGTTCAATGCATTTCGCATACAACAAATCGCTTCCGCCGGGGATTCCGCGGCCCTATACCGCATTCCGCGTGTCAGCTAAATGCAGCTTTATGATACCTTTCCTGTTCGCCATATTTTCGCTATCAACCCTCTCATATTCAAAGCCTGTATCGAATGCGATTTGTTCGTGTTTCCCATTATTTGAAGCACCAAAAAGATTCAACTTCTTCAGATGAATTGAAAAGTTGGTCGCTACGGTTGTTTGTTTACATGGCGTGGAGCACATGATGCCAACTGGCAAAGTGTCAACTCCATGTATGAATTAGTATCAGGATACATCAACTAAATCATCTACAACTCACATCAAAGTAACGTTTGATTGGCAATGTGCCTAGATAAACTGCGTTTTAGAATTTACCAGGATGTGACACTACCGAGCACGATACAAACAATTTGAAGCAGTAAAATCGGAAGCAATGTCACTTAGGCAAATTATGATAGAGGTGTACAGGATGTTCCTGAAAACGAGGCCTGATATCACAGGCTTTTGTTTGGCTACACCATAAAGGAATCAACCATAAAGGTTCAACCTACAAATTTAGCATTTTATAAATGTGGGCAATATCCCTTTAAACCTCAACCGATTTGCATTCTGACTTTTCCATATGATAGGCAAGACCCTTCTGCACGTTCACTGCAAATTTTGTTGAATTCCGACTAGTTGATCTTATGATACAAAAGGACTGAATTAATGAGAACCCCACGAACGATTTGAGCGCAGGGTCATCTGTGTACATTTGAAAAGGCTGACGTACATGTACATTTGCACATGGAGCACTAATTGTGCTGAAAATAGCTCTGTTATCCTCAGAAATGGAATTCAAAGCATCAAGTCGACAGGTTCATGTACCTCTTCACCACAAAAAAAGTTGAAGCTCGTGCCTACTACATAAAGCCGAAATTCAGACAGTGAGAGACATCTGGTGGCAACACATGAAGTGTATCCCTCAGTAAGTTCATCGTTCGCAGTTAAAGCTTCATGGATGATTCCTTTATGGCTACATCCAATGTAAAGTTTCAGCTGTAAACCCAGAAAAATTCATTACAACTCCTTCTTGTATTATTTTCTGAGCGAGATATATCGCAAGATTCTGATTGGCTGCTGTCCACATGACGTCACGAGAGAACAAAA
This sequence comes from Notospermus geniculatus, assembly GCA_002633025.1. NCBI lineage: Eukaryota > Metazoa > Nemertea > Pilidiophora > Heteronemertea > Lineidae > Notospermus > Notospermus geniculatus. The sequence continues at coordinate 302,563 of NMRB01000256.1, read as the reverse complement.
ACATTACTTTTCGACAGAGAAGGCCAAAAGGAATGTATAACCAGATCCCTTTCTTATCAAAACCATGATAACGAAGGATTTAGTTTTTCATGGACATCCTTCGGAATATCTTAGATTTCGTGGGCAATACATGTAGTTGAAAAAATAGAGTTTTCGCCATGATCAGAACCAACTTCTTCGCAGGAGTGAACTGCTCGGAATAACAAAACTGGTTTTATATCAGGGTCATAACTGACCAACACTCGGTTTATCTTTTCTAAAAAAAAACGTTCAATGTTTTGTTAGGACCATTTTCATCTGTTGTACCTGGTTCATGTTACATATTCGGAGGTTCTTTTTCGATTTTTATCCGCAGTAATGTAGCTCAGAACACCCACCACAGGGACACTGCTAGAAATATTTTTGAGGGTACTAAATTCTTCAAAATCAGTAAAAACCCCATGAAATTTAAAGAAATGGCCCTTTTCTGTTCCTTTGAGGATACTATAGCATAGTACCCTTAGTACTCTCTGGCGGAAACACTGCATCAATATTAATATCACCATCTACATGTGCCTTGAAAAACCCTGTCAACTTGTCACTGCTCGCCCTTGCTGAACCATCCAACAGCTTTCTTTCCACGATAACATCCCAGAATACTTCTGCCATCTAGCAACGCCGATTTAAACTGGAACCTTCGGTATGGCCCTGGCTGTAGGGTGACAAGCAGGGTGGTTTCTCTACACAGGGCAAGCAGTCGAAGCAGAAATATCATGTCAGTATTGTGACACTTCTGCGCCCGAGGACACGGCTTTATTAAATTTCCAACGTTCAAGGACACACGGAGAGTGTAACAGCTGCTGATGATGCTAGTACTCGTGTACATATCAATGCAATAAGTGAATCATTACAGCACGTTCACGGGATTGCTGTAAATGTCAGATATCTTGTAACACATGTAGAAAATAGCTCCTGATAGCTCGACTTGAAAGTGCCAGCCTGAAGAAAACCCCGGTTGGGGTCGAAAATTTGCTAGATTTTTGGAGGACGACTCCTTTTATTTCATTTTATGTGTCGCCTTTTGTGCTCTATTTTTTGGATACATGTAGAAAATAAATGGTATATGGAGAAAGGAAGGGTGTATTTGGTATTTTCCTTGGACACGAAGCTGTACCTCCTCCAGAGCCGTATTTAACTTTTTGGTCCAGGGGGCAGGAGCCTGTCGGGGGGGGGGGGGGCAGAAGCCCTCTTTTTGCTGTTTTTTTGCCCAAAATCCGCATGAAAATCACGTTTTTTGGTTGGCTCAGGGGCAACTGCCCCCCTCGCCCCCCGTTTAAATACGACCCTGTCCTCCTACACAAGGGTGAAGGTCAATCGCATTCTTCACGGAGGCACAAAACACAATGTAAAGCTGATTGCCCGCATGGGCACTCAATGCATTGTATAATCTCTCCACCTTTCGTGGTGACGAAATGTGCAATGATTTCGCCATCAAAAATGATATTTGCTTCTTTAGAATGATACAATATTGAGAAATACTCTTGAGTGAATATGTCATAAGATTTGTGTAAGATGATCCTTGATGACTCTATAATGTTGAATTGTTATAAGGTTTACGCGTGCGGTGATAACAATGGGGGCCAAGTGCCTTTATGGTCGCCAAGTGACCGGAAATAGATCATGTATTGTGTATGTCCAAGCGAGGGTTGCGTTGCGTACACTCAAAACAAAATGGCCGCTAATGGTCAGGGTATAGTTTCGTTTTCTAGGTAATGTATTCGGATTGGTATTAGCCAAACATTGCATGCAGCAATATTTGATATATTGACATCAATATTCATCACTAGTTTATAGGTAAAGATGCAATTCATGGTGTATTTTAAAGCTCACTTTTCATTGCCGCATTGGTTATTTGGAACAAAGACAATGGGTCATATGAATAAAGACTAGTAAATACTTTTACTTGAATTTTGCAATACAAATGCACTAGGCAATGCTGTACAAATCTGAAGTAAAAGCGTTTGCTAGTCTTTATTCATATGACCCTTGGCTGATATTCATAAACGCTTTTCCTTCAAGTTTTGTAGTACATTTACATTGGACCTCGCTGTGTAAATCTTAAAGCCTCACAGTATTAGGGGAGTGCAGATGTATGTCTCATAGCCTCTTAGGTCCCCAGAATACTTGCCTGATACGTACTTCAAAGAATCAAGCCCTAGTTTTCAGCACACATTGAAAAAACTGAAGGCAGAGCCCTAATGTATTCCCATAGACCATAGTACATTTTACACTAAGCTAACGTCGGAGGACGTAAGCACTTTCTGAATTCAATACAGTGAGGCTTTAAGGAAAAGCATTTGCCAACTTTTATGAATACCAGCCAATTTGCTTGCAAAGCATAGCAATGGCCACTTCTGTCAAAAGCATTCTGCCAACAGGACAGTTTAAGGATAAAGTTGTGGACAAACATTAAGTGAATGAGCAAGCAATTCGTTACAGAAGTATAAAAGGTATATGTAATAAACCATTTTACATTCCTTACTTCTTGGACAAGAAATAGAAACGGGTTCCCAAGGTGAAGACATATTCCTACCGGATTCGAACCCACGGACCCTCGCACCCTAATATTTCTTGAGCGTGAACTACTGAATCTTACTGCATAGGCCTACCTAGAAGATAGGCTCCAAAAAGATCGGCTTCATGAGAGAAAATAGCAATAAATCTGTAATACATATTGGAGGGGATGAGTAAAGTATGAATTCACAAAACAATAGATCTCGAAAAAGGAATATATTGGTAATTAGCAGAAACGTAAACATCAAGTAGGCCTAATGTTTCTGCCTCGTGCCAACCCATGTTACGATATGGTACGAAAATCTCGAATATTACTGGTCAACTGTTTGAGGTGTCACCGAGTGGTCTGTCATGGTGTAATTGTTTTCAGAATTACACTGATCTTTTCTGTGGTTGACGATGAGTGATGTACACCACCACCAGGCACAGTACAGTAACGATATTACATCATGGTCCCCCTCCCCTGTCTTTCGGTCACCATAGGTAATCCACGTAACGATTGATTGCATATGCATTCTGCAGCAAGCTGAGTGCATCTCTGTTGAGTCTTTGTATACTGGCTTGTTTTTTTTACCCATGACGAATCATCCTTCGTGAATTTGAACCTTCTGCTTTGGATTTGTGCTCCGGGAAGGCACGCATAGCTGTTTTTGTAGGGATACAACGGGACTTGTCTTACTCCATATAGATGCCTGCCTTATGTTAATGACCAAGACGAGTATTTTTAAAATTCCCTCTAACTGCCCGGGAAGATACGTAATGCAGATTGAAATAAGAACCTTTTTCTTAAAGGGAGACTCCACTCATTGAAACCTTTTGAATTTTTATCGACCCATGAGTTGTGATGTCACTAGTGACAATAGCCTGTCGACCTTTGTAGTGAATGAGCTACATGTAATACTGTGGCAACCAAGGCCTATTGGTTGTACCTTCATATTAAAATATGCATTGAGCACACATGACATCATGTGTGCTGTGCAATGGTCCCCTTGGTATCCAATTAAAATACAATGTACTTAAAATGTGTATGCTGATTTGTAAAAAATATGACGTGTTGCAGATATCAATGAATTTGAATGTGTTAACGATATTTCAAAAATTCTAAATTTTACACAATGAGTGCAGTCTCCCTTTAAATACGAAAGTTTTGTTTTTCATTCGGCATTTTGGACGGGTTCAGCAGTCATTTCTTCTTACTATCATTCCTATAAGCAGCCTAATAGTATTTGAAGTAGATGTTAAATCAGTTTGAATCTTGGCGGAATACAGAAGAACTACATGATATACATGTATGCTGCATTTTGTAGGCCAAATATCAATCGCTGGACACTGAAGCAAGTAATATCCTTTCACTACAAGCTATTCCTTCATGCTATCCTATAAGCAACGATGTAATATATTTTTGTGAAGAGTAGATGTTTGATCAGGACAATGGCTGATATTTATAAAAGCTAGCAAATGCTTTCACTTAAAATTTTGTAGTACATTTATAATGGACACTGCTGTGCAAATCTTAAGTAAAAGTATTTGCTAACTTTTATGAATACCAGCCAAAGGCTGTACGGTATTCATAAATATTAGCAAATGCTTTTACTTGAGATTTGCAAAGTAATGTCGAATGTAAATGTACTGCAAACTTGAAGTAAAAGCATTTGCTTGCTTTTATGAATATCAGCCATTGGGTCATATGAATAAAGACTAGCGAATGCTTTTACTTCAGATTTGTACAGCACTGCCTAGTGCATTTGTATTGCAAAATTCAAGTAAAAGCATAGTCTTTATTCATCAGAAATACTGAAGTAGTCAAACGTCAGTGTATCTCAGTTTGCAGGCTAATATCAATTGCTGGACATTAAAGATAATGTATCACGACTTCATTGTTTACATTCAATGTTTGTAAACACGGATGTTTACATTATGTTATTTTGGACTTTTGGGACATGCCAACCCACCAAATTGAATATTTTCAGTATCAAAAGAATTTCTAGAGTGGCATGCCACCAACAAATTACTCATAAGACGAAGAAAGACGAGACATAAAGAAACAAAATGTAAATAAACAATGACTTTCGTGGCCCACGAAAATATCCGTGATACATTATCTTTAAACCAAGTACATTGTAGATGTAATATCCTTTCCACTACAAATTCGCCAAGATGAGTCCATTAGATTGATACATCAACTTCCTGTTATAATATCTTTGACAATACGGGTTTTCAACATGAAATTATGATTGATGTGTTAAATGCCCACACACGTCATGACACAGTAAGTGTGAGGTCATCCTGATGACAACCATCGGCCTAATTCTATACCACCCCCACACTGGTAGAGAAACCTAGATTCGCGGATACTTTGACCTTGGTAAATAATTTACGGATGGTATTTAACGGGGTAATTGTCGTTTCTGACCCAGTTTGCTGCATGCGGCATTCCTGCTACAAATAAAAGGATAACTCTACTGTTTCACGAGTAATTTTGTATTCCGATATGGTAAGCAAAGCACATGACTGTATGCCCACATGGCTATCAACCAAATCATGAATTTGTAGGCCACCGTTTTAAGTCCAGCGACACAGTTGTGATAGATTGTGGGGGTTGAACTGTAGCTTGAATTGAAAACTCAAGGATAAAAGTACAATTCCTTTCTCATTCCTGCACCGGAAGTGAGTGTTAAGTCGCCAGCCCCGTGTCAAATGGATGGCTCTAGCATGTCCTTTGGAACCATCCACCCCTCCCTGACCCCTACCTCTTAGAGTACACTCCTACATGTGTATTTCGGCCGGACGTAGCAGAATGCATGCATAGCCATAATGTAGCCTACTCACAGAGACAACAAACTCTTAGTAGTAAGGCATTGTTACAACCAGTAGCAGTAACCTTGCCAAAAGCAAAGTTTTTACATTTGTATAGCGGTATTTTATCACGTGGGTTTGGCATCTCCTGCGTGTAAAACAAAGGACAAGCTACAAGATTCGAAACTTTATTGCTCAGAATTTATATTTCTGTGTAATGATAAATGAAATATATTCGTTGGTCATTTATTACTTGCTCAGAATTTATATTTCTGTGTAATGATAAATGAAATACGTGTATATTCATTGGTTTCTTTTTCCAAAAAAGTCACCAGAAATGATGTTTTGTCTGTTTTGGATGCCCACCACCATGACTACCCACTGATAGTGAACATTCATCTCATTAATATCAATTTAAAAATGATTTTATATGTCTGTTTACTTGATGAGTAGCAACATTGTGTTCAGTTAATTAGATTACGTCACAACTTGTGACATTTCATGGAGATGCTGATGGGATTATCCAAGTAAAACAAAAATTGTATGCCACAAATAGGTTATGAGCGAAAGGAACAGAAACCTGAACCACTAAATCTTGATTTGTGTCCCTTTTACCAGCTTGCCAAAAATGAAGTATCACATTAGGGAGTTTTACAACGGCTCATTTAGGCCTCCGACAACGTTCATTGGTAAGGTCTGTGCCAGAAATGTTTTGGACGGTACTAATTTCTTCAAAATCAGCAAAAAAACCATGAAATTAAAGAAAATGGCCCTTTTCTGTTCCCTTGAGGGTACTAGCCTTGTACCCTTATTACCCTCTGGCGGAAACACTGGTTGGTGATTCTCCCTCCTGTTACAGTTGGCTTTGACGTACATGTAGAAGAAATTATCACTAGGCCTAGGACCTAAAGGTTCGTAGGCTATGGGCCGTTGGGAAAACTCAAGAACAACACTAAATGACAGTGTTGTTGTAAGCATAATGTTGGGTCATGAACAGCAATACTGGTGAAGGGGTGTATAAAATTGGATTTTGACAGGTCAGTAATGAAATATAGAAAGTAGTGGCACATCTGTAGCTCATTTCAATTGACTAAAGCAATCATGAACTGTACTATCATAAGCCAACATCGTGACCTAGATATCACGAATGAAGACCTTTCGCTTATATCGATCGATCGATCTATCGAATATTTTTTGTGATATCGATAGGATAATCCCTGCTAATCGAGTGGCTAACCTGTGTCACTGCATCAGATGCATCATAAAAACAGTGGAAGGCCAATTGATGAGAACACGTGACGAGATGGGTTAAGGTACTTCCGCAATCATGAGCACTGTTTGCAGTGAGTACATATACATGTACATTACAAATATTGACACATAATACTCTTGAAGTACCTTGTTCTTGATGACCTTTAACCCGATGCATAGTTGAAATTGGTGAGATGGGCAGGAAATAGGACATAGCCAAATGCCAGTGCTGGAATAAATCTAGCAATTGATTGGTTCGTAACAAATTGGACCTACCTTTCCCGGGAGAACGAGGAGATACGATCAGTGGAGTGAGTTACGTGGATATAGGAAGGGAAATGTAGCACACTGCATCACTCAAATAGCATGACTCGAGTAGTAAACGGGGAACCCATTCAGCACGATATTCGGGAAGACTGACAGGCCCTCCTGGATTCTGATTGGCTACACGACGGTAATCAATGAACTGGTTACCGTAATTAGCACAAAGGAGCGTGTAATTCTGTGTCATGTGACTGGAAAGGCAAATCGCCCTTAGTGATAGTTTAGAGTGTGAGGTTTTGGTGAGCTACTATATCAGGAGAACTGGAGTACTCAGCTGATACCGAGCTGGAGGAGGGACCGTGGCTCGGAGGTCGGCCCGCAACACGGTTACCGCACGATGGCCTCAGGTGGTTAGTTCCATTCTTTACATATTTGAGCCCTCGGACCAGGGGTGCTCGCAGGGCCTCACAAGCAGGCGGCACCCCATCGTCTTTGGGTAGACGCCAGTAGTAGCTTGCTAATGTCAATATTGTCGTGACGAGCTTGTCTTCTGCTTACAGCGTATGAGACGTTTTGCGCATGTTACAAACAAAAATGGCTGTGCTCCTGCGCCGTCTGACTGTACAGGCACTGTATGTATATATCCAGACCAGCTGATCAGATGCTGTCATAGTGTGGTACTGGGGAAACCCATGGCCATGACCCGTTGTCAGGAGTGATGTAGCACGTTGTAACCTTGTCAGTCTTCTCTTACGAGTCTTACCGCTGTGACCTTGAAACGATCCAGTGGAATTAGCAGCAACCCGAATGAAAACACTGCGTGCGTCGATGCCAGTGTCGAGGCATTGGGAATACACGAACAGTATCCATGGTTCACAACACAAGATGGACTATTCTGGTAACATCCTTGGATATTTTCTCGTTTCCGGATGTCGAATCTATAGTTTATTATTCTCAGTTGAATGAAGGACACGTGTGTGTGTACGTC
>NMRB01000256.1:241117-264555 GCA_002633025.1 Notospermus geniculatus | reverse complement strand
AATCTGATATTGAGTGGTTTCAGTTAAGAAATTATGTCATCATCTTTGACAGGTAAAGTACCACCTGATTCATATTGTTTGCGTCTTCTATGTGTCTATGTGTCTAAGTGGAAGACGGTGATAAATAGTGCAAAAAAGCAATGAAAATTTAGCAAAAACATGCAGGAAATATACCAAATACCAAATACCCTCTCGCAGATTACATTAATGTCCCCAGCGAACGTGAAGAGCGGATTAACACTGCGCGCCGCCTGGTGATAAACGACCGATCTAACGCTGGCGATCGATCGTCTGCTAGGTCACGTGACCCGTCATCTTAATGATGTTGACGATGTATTAAAATGATGGAGGACAAAAGGTAGCCGTCTTCGAGTTCTGTTTCCTGATGTGTATTCAACGAATTTAACCATCTGAAGGTGTAATTTCGTTGCAGAGATTTGAAAACAGATTCGAGGCGTGCTAAAGAAAGATTTGGCATTGTTTGTCGAGTGTTTTCAGAATGTTGCACCCGACGTGAATATGAATTCCACAGCAATGTGCTATTTTCGGTTGAGATATTTTCGGCCCTCTTTCCTTGAGGCGAAAATATCTTGTGATTTATCAAGAATAGGTGGATGAACAATGTATAGTGTTATCCATGGAATGCTTTTCATGATAATGTTTCAGAGGTGTGTTCTATTCCTGATTCAAACGACATAGCATTCAGGTATTTCTGAAATGGAACCATGAATTCATATTTCTTACCTACGTCAATGCAAAGCGTGACGGGCATGAAGACCCTTTCTTCATCACTTGCAAACTCGATCGTTGCATATCTAGTTGTAGGCCTATCATGAACGTGGTTATGGCCATTTTCTCTCATTCTTTTAGTGTCCATCCCCGTAAATGCTGTAACTCCCTTTACACCCCGTAAATGCTGTAACCTGGGGCCTGTCTCATAAAATGACTTTAAGCTTACGGTACCATTAACTTCAATGCATTTTCCATTTGGTTAAAGGTAGGCTACCGTTAGCTTAAAGTCATTTTATGACACAGGCCCCTGGGCCCATATTCATAAAACTACTTAATTCTAAGTGTGACACTTATCCTTTGTTCAACACAAAAGATAAGTATCACACTTTGACTTAAGTATCTTTATGAATATGGACCCTGGTGTATGTACAAGCTTCGGTCGCCGGCTGTGAACGGGTACCTACTCATGCTTCCATAAATCAATGATGTTAGTATACTAACAATGATCAGATATAAAGTGATACGCTATTCACGTTTCTCAATTATCTCATTTTATCGTTACACAACAAGAGTTGAGAGAGGATTTATCTGTGTTCCCCTGTTGAAAAGTCATGACCCGTATTCTAGAAGCTTCCTTAACAGGTTTACCTTTAGCTTGTTTGCAGGGCTTCTAGAATACGGCCCATGGTCTCTCAAGCTGTCTGGAAACACTGAGATATGGTGGACACTGGAAAACATTACAACGGGTCAAACCTTACACTTAGGCAGATTTCATTTCAGTTCAACCCCTTTCAAAGAGCTTTCAGGAATTGACTCTTAACTGTTATGTAAAGGTCAGAATTACAATGTCTTGTTTACATCATCATTACCGTTGAGAAATCTTAAGTTTACCGTTTCACTGTTAGAAATAACAGAGGATTCCTGCAGCAGAGTCTCAGGGACTGGATCTGTAAAATTACAAACTTAAAGAAATGTTAACAGAGACTTGACTGGAGGCTGACCACATTTTCATACTGCTCTCAGAAAGCATCATTATGGAAAGTCCAATTAAGTCCAACCAATACAGGAGAACATATCATACCATATGTAAATTGACAGAAAGTTCTGGGGACTCTGCTGCAGGCAATTTCTGTAAAATTATTACAATATTTTCCAAAAGTGAGGTTAGCTTTAGTATTTGCACCATCATCGAGTTGGCCCCTCATGCCAGTCTACTGAAATCCCTCAGACATTTCTCGCTATTCTTTATAAGGCACAGAGCTGTATATGTTGACAAATATTAATCTCCTTATGTTCACCATCCGTGTCTTAGAGTTGCAGGCAAGCGAATGATTGATGGAACATTGTATATTGATGGATTTTATCAAGTGCACCACAGGTGTGGCAAAGAAAATAAGAATCTAGTTTTAACCGATTCTGGCGTTTCTCCCTTCCAACGCAACCTCATCAATCTTAAACAGGATTTCCAAGTTTTGTGGCAAAATCTTGTTATCTTCTATTCAGGAATCCTGTTCGCCCTAACAAGCAATCTTATTCCCGCCTCAGATGTCGCCCAAAAAAGCGTCTTTTCAATCTGTTTAGCGAGGCACGGCCCAGAAAATATTTGGTGTCGACCTGAGGTCGATAAAAGAAGCTTCACCGTGAAGCAACGTCGCAATTTTGAGGCTAAACCTTCCATCATTCGTTCACGCCAAATTATGTCATTCACATTTATTAGAAAGGGACATGAAATATCTATTGTGCCCTTGTGAACGCGGAAAACGCCCCCCCCCCGGAATCAAAGACCGGGTAAGGGAGTAAGAAATAAAAGTGGAAAATAAGAAGCGGGAAATTTTGGCTTTTTAGCAAATTTTTCAATTTCTCAAATTGGGATACAGTTTTTTCCCATTTTGAGAAATTTTCGTAAAATGACATGATATTTTGTCTGATTTTTGGGGAGATTTTTCTCAAAATGGGAAAAAATTTCACCCCAATTTGAGAAATTGAAAAATTCGCGCAAAAGTGCGAAGTTTCCCACTTCTTATTTTCCACTTTTATTTCTTACTCCCTTCGGGTGCTATTGTCCTTGTGGATTACAAAGAGTCTTTGTGAAGGATTACGTCGCTAACCCTGATCATAACCGTTGACAATGCATAGCTTTTGTAGGCCTACAACCGCTGTGTAAACCTATGGACACTTCAAGAAGTTTGTAATCTATGAGTGTACAGTGCAGATGTATTTAAATTAGTTTGTCAAGGCTACTGAACTTTCACGATATTTATAGCCATTTCTCATGAGGAAGCATAATTTCACACCTTTTCAAATAGTTCCTGTTAATAACGCCATCATCACCTAATACCCCTCCATAATTTATCAAATTCGACATCATTTCGAGAAACTGCAATCAACACAATGAACTATCGTCATGAATACATGTATGTATCCTTGAAACTATTGTGTTTGACTTTCAGTTTACCAAAACACAAAAATGTACAGCAAATGAACGGTAATCTGGCCTTGCCGGCTACAGCTACAGAACTTGCACGATATTTGCACCGATTTCTCATGAGGAAGCATAATTTCACACCTTTTCTGAGAGTCCCTGTTAATAAAGCCATCATCACCTAATACCCCTCCATAATTTATCAAATTCGACATCATTTCGAGAAACTGCAATCAACACAATGAACTATCGTCATGAATATAGTGGATCTCACAATGTTCTCAACGCTTTTCATCGTCTGAAAGCAACCCGCCTGAGGGTAGAGGTAAACTTAACTCTGACCTCCCATCCACCACGCTCCAATGCTTACCCTACACAATCTCTAACTTTTTACCAGCCCAACAAATTTGCTTTTTCGTTAGATTTCAATGCGTAACCCGAAGAAAACCTGTCGGTCTGAGTGTCGGCATAATGTAGCAATATACCGGGGTATATCCCCGCCAGGGTCGACATGCTTGTTCATGTATAAGCTAATGGACTCCCTCGACCCTTTTTTCATCACGATGACTCATGTCATGAAGGGTATCGGGTCACAGTCATGTACACGCATACGAGATGAGTTCTTTCGTTTAGAATATAAAAAAACTGGTTTTGTCTAGAACAGAAGCAAAAAAACGCATTTTCTCCGATAAATGAAACAGTAATCCACCAATCGTCTTATTTTGACGATGCCAAGGATGAAACCATTTTGGTAATCGTTCAGCATATCATTAGCCTGCACTGTTAAAAAAGACTGTAATTTTACAAAAGGAAATGCCCCGTTGTTTTACCGCCAGCTCCAATTACCTGCTTTTTAACATACCTTTTCTGTGAAATAACATCATTTGTGTATTTCCTCATGAATTATCAGTAAAATTACGTGACCTATTCTTCGGTTGTTTTACAGTTTTACAGAGGTCAGTTGAATTATAAACCTCATGTAAATTAACAGAAAAAGTTCTGGCAACCCAATTGCCAGTACTTTTACTGTAAATTTACAATTGGCAACTTTTTTTAACAGTGAAGCCAAAACATTTCATCTTCTTCTGATTCTTGACAGGCAGAGAAACTTACATCAAACTTCAAACTGGCCACTGTCCTAATATTTCGGTTCACCAGTGTATACAAAGACAATCTTCTTCAGCCAAAAGAAGTCGTACAGAATCGTAAAGCTTGAGCAAAAAATAGAGAAAAATTCGCTTTCTTGCACATTGTGTTGTTCAAAAGCTAAAACAGCTTTCATGAAAATTGGTTCATTTCAAAAGGTTCGTCAATGGTTTCCTTCGGCGTTTGATGTATGTTACACACCTACGATATTTTACAACTGGCGCCAAGTCCCTGCCCTGAAATTTGACAACTCAACTTGTCAAAAAGAACATTTAACACACAATTGCTTTCAAGGCTAAATGAACAACTGTCGGTATTGTTTCAAACGTTTGACCTTTCTATTCAAGGTAAGATACCTTCTAGAAGGAGAACAAGCGATCCAGATGGCATTTTAGAGGTAGACAACCCCAGCGAGCGACTCATATTACCATTTTCATGACTTTTCCACATGAATACAATGCGAAAAATGGCGTGATTTTTGTCTCTGAATGTTGTATTAGATTCGCTTTACCCCTACCTCCTACCCTCGCGCTCCGACCCGCTGTCCCCGACACTCCTTTTATACAAATGGTCCTTTTCGTGTTCTAATGGTATAATATCTGTCAACGGGCATCAACAACTTCGTCAAACACCAGAATAACATAATTTATTTCGTCAAAAGGTTGGGCTTTAGAAATCACGCTTTTGTTAACAATGGCAGGGAGCGTCAACGAATACTTTTTGACTAAGGGACAAATACTCCTGCAAGTTCATCAGAATGTTACCTTTTAACAGGCATGTAACCATGGGCGGATGCTGACAACGAGTGGGTCGAGACATTTCAGGTATAAAAGCTTTCACAAGAATTTAAGAAAAGGAAAAATGTTTCTTAAACTATGGCTCGTGTGAGGCGCGTGGTGAGAATCAACATCACAATATCAATTCTCTATTAACATGGCAGCCAACGTGTTAGAAAATGAAGGAAGATTTTCACAAAATTGCAAAAATTCCGTAAGAAATAGAAATTAAGAGTTTTTACATGTATTTCCTGTTCATCATTGGCACCAGTCTATTTCAAAAACAGACCCAGATCTCTAGGATTCGTCATCATTTCGAGACAATTGCTAGTATGAATAAAGACTAGGAAATGCCTTTACTTCAGATTTGTACAGCATTGCCTAGTGCATTTATATTGCAAGGTTCAAATAAAAGCATTTACTAGTCTTTATTCATATGATCCAATATTATGTTTACACGAACGCCACTGCCTGCACAGGTAAATTTAAACCCTTTTGCGCTGTAGCTGCTTTCTTATGTTTGTCAAAAAGATATTGAAACAAATAAAACTCCAAAACTTCTTTGAAGCAAGTGAAATTTGAATTGAGCAACTTAACTTTAAGATATTTGAATTGAGCAACTTCTAAACATTCGTACAACCATAAATATATATAGCCTACCGGTAGATATATTTATGGTGCAACTGGTAATCCTATTGTGAAGTCACCGACACTTCGGAATACAAGAAAATATATTCCGTAATAGTGATACAATGTATCTTTACAATTGATGAAGTTACTGCTATTTCTTAGAAATAACTTCTACTACCACTTAGGAAATTATCGACATTTCGTTTTGAAAACTACATGTACTGATATATTCTAAATAATAATTATCAGCTTTTCTGTTGAAAGAGGTCGTATTTTTCAATGGCAAGAGTCCTTCAGCTACTAAGAGACCGTAGCGTGAACGCACACTTGTCTATTATAGTAGCCTACATGTACTTGAGCAACTTCAAGAATATATGTCGATAATTTCCTAAGTGGTAGTAGAAGTTATTTCTAAGAAATAGCAGTGCAACTGATAATCCTATTGTGAAGTCACTGACACTTCGGAATACAAGAAAATATTCTAATAATGATATCTTTACAACTGAAAGAAGTTACTGCTATTTCTTAGAAAATTACTTCTATGCTACGATTAGGAAATTATCGACATTTCGTTTTGAAAACTACTGATATATTCTACGTTAAAATTATCGGCATTTCTGTTGAAAGCTTTTCGTATTTTTTCAATGGCAAGAGTCCTTCAGATACTAAGAGACCGTAGCATGAACGCACTTGTCTATAATAGTACTTGAGCACTTTCTAAACATTCGTACAACCAAGAATATATTACCCAATGGGTAATATATTCTATTACCCAATGGGTAATATATTCTTGGTACAACTGATAATCCTATTGTGAAGTCACCGACACTTCGGAATACAAGAAAATATATTCTAATAATGATATCTTTACAATTGACCGAAGTTACTGCTATTTCTTAGAAATTTACTTCTATACTACATGTACCATTAGGAAATAATCGACATTTCGTTTTGAAAACTACTGATGTATTCTATGTTAAAATTATCGGCATTTCTGTTGAAAGCTTTTCGTATTTTTCAATGGCCAGAGTCCTTCAGCTACTAAGAGACCGTAGCGTGAACGCACTTGTCTATAATAGTACTCCAAACGACAATCTAGATTGATATCATATCGACCGCTCTCTCTTCACCATATATCATAGTACGACAAACCATTGAATCTAATGGGCCATGACTTACGAGAAATACAATCATGGCCCCACTTGGCCAATATCCAAGACATCATGTGCATTTGCCAACTGAAACCTTGCCAATTTCATATCGTATTGCTTCCAAATAATCAGTAATGATATACGACTGAGAGTAGGTCATTATACTGCACTGAGTAGTGCACTATTCTGATGGACTAGAGCCATCTAATACATGTATGCATATTCATAAAATAGATGCGGAGTTTTATTGATGAGAGTCAAGCCACTTTTAGGCTATTGTGTTAATGTTGTTTGATTTGACTTCATAATGAATTACATGTAGATACGATGAAGATTACTGCGTTTAGAAATACGCCATTCAAAAATGATTAATTTTTCGCTTGCGTCGATACCAATAACCAAATAGGTCCTACACGGTCAGAGAGTAAAGGAAATACTCACAAATTATTTCTCTACTAAACGGTTTCACTGCGGGTACCTCGCGAAGCCTTGCAGTTGCATTAAAGATAATGTATCACGGGTATTTTCGCGGGCCACGAAAATCATTGTTTATTTAAATTTCGTTTGTTTGTGTCCAGTCTTTCTTTGTCTTATGAGTAATTTGTTGGTGGCGTGCCCCTCTAGAACTTCTTTTGATACCGAAAGTATTCAATTTGGTGGGTTGGCATGTCCCAAAAGTCCAAAATAACAGAATGTGAACATCCATGATTACCAACATTGAATGTAAACAATGAAGTCGTGATACATTATCTTTAATTTATCAGAAAAGACAAGTAACCCAGTTTTGTATACCGATAATTTATGCCCTGTTGTCAATCTGAGGTAAATGTCTTTGACATTGTTCTCTGTCGGTATATACATAGAACCAAAAATAGATCTATTTTTGATAGAACTAATAATTCACCTCAGGAGAAAAAACACTAATTTCCTGAGAGGAGAATAATTTGCGGTAACATCCGGTAGAGACTGGATATGATAGGCTGCCTGGCATCTAAAACAAAGGAAAAACCACCGTCACCGACCAACCGTGAGTTTTTTTCAAAAGATGAGACATTTATTTTGGCCATGTGGATACCCCACCCTGTGACTTTGTGCGAATCTCCGGCTACCTACTGCTATGCTAGCTCTCTAGAAACCATCCAAGTAAAATAGACCCAGTCGCCCTTGGCTCTAATTTACCGCAGCGTCTTTCCACTTATTAGGTTTATCTGTCTCATCGTGTACCTTCTTTCTTTGTACATGTTCACCGTGAATATTCTAATGAGATGAGGAAAAAGATTTCGGTAAACAAGGACATTAAAGGAAGAGCTACATCTGTCATCGTTGCAGGGTGAATAAGGGCGGAATCGAAGGGTGTCGGGGAAATGTCGTTTTCTTTCAAATTGATCGAGTTACTTGAACCTCAATAAGTGACAATTTTAAAAACACTTCTTGTACCCGAAACTTTAACATGTACAACATAGAATACATTTCATGTATTTCAATGTTTCCTGCGCTACTATTAGTTCTCATCCAAAACATACCAGTCGGAAACTTGTTCATTTACCTTTTGCTTATCACAACCTGCAGACAGGCCGAATGATGACATATCATAATCTGTTTCAAATCTCACAAGTTATAATATCGATGGTGGAATACAAACTTTGGGTAAAAGTATAATCAAAAATAGTGAGGTTTCGCAAACCTGACGAAATACGAAATTCAGCTTCATTTCCAGGACCTAATGTGTTTCTGGAGATGGTTGGTACCACAAATGTCGGCATGTCATGTAACACCGAAAGAGTTACGGTGCATCTTGAATTTTTAAATTTCCACTTCGTAGGAGTGGAAACGAAAGATAAATTTCAAAGTTTAATATACACCGTAACTCTATCGCTCTAACGTCATACGCTAAAAGACGCCCTTGCAGCAGGCGATATTAGTACCAACCATCTCCTGAAATACATTAGGTCCTGGAAATGAAGTCCAATTTCGTATTTCGTACTTCGTTTTTCGTCAGATTTGCGAAACCTCCCTAATATCGATGGTGAAATACAAACTTGGGTAAAAGTATAATCAAAAATATCTACTTGGTATAACGAAGATTATATCTGGTCATATTTTTCTTTTCTTTCATGATGAATTTTAGATAGACCCCCACCCCCACCCCAGATCAAGCGGCGTGTAAAAATCAGTATTTGAAAGCGGCAAACAAGATCTTTGTGCATGGTCAAAGATGACTTTGCCATCTTGTCTAATTATCTTGTTGATAATTGTACCACCATAAGAAATGATTATCTTGTTGGTGAGAGTCCTCGCACTTGCTGTCCACACAATACAAGTCCACTCGTGTGACAGGTTGATAAAGACTTTCACGTGCTACAATGAAAATGGCCGAATTGTCAACGAAATCTGAAAGGGGTTATTTCAGAAAGAAGCACGGTCAGGTGTAATCGTTTGAAATAATGGACTACTGTTAGTGAATGGTGAACATTCACATGTTCAGACCAATGACACGGCCTTTATTTAGGATAATTTGGGAAATAAAATTAAAGATTTCGTTTTGGAAGAAATAGTCATTATAAAAGTTTGATGAAATTGGAAGATTTTCTCGAGATCATGAAAGAAATGGGACGATTCGCCGCCAGATTTCTGGACTAGATCGCCACATGGCCATTTCATGGTAGAGTGAAAGCAATTGTCCGTCGTAAAGAAGCTTAAGTGTTCTTCAGTGAAAAGAGGGGACGTCCCGAAGAGTCCAATATGACAGGCGAAAAGAATCAACAGAGAACATTCAAAAACAGCTTAAAAGAATTTAAATACAGATTACGGAAATTTAAATTCTGATGACGTGAATTATTCTCGAGATGAGGGAAGTTTGAAAACAGATCGATGGGGATTAGTGAAGAAGAATAAAAGAGATTCGTGTTTATTTTGACATCTTTTTCTGATTCGATGCCATTTCTTATTCGTCCTTGACGTCTATAGAATATAATCCACCTTTTTCTAACCCCTATCCAACCCCCCAAGAGCCTGATACATCGAATATTACCAAGGTCGTGTCTGAAAGCTTTTTTCGTTGAAAACATGTTACGGCTTTCGCTTTGTTCAATTTAACATATGACGTGACACCTTCGCCGAGAGATGCATTTGGTAGTTCCGTGATGACATCCTTTTCAAGGATAATTTATGTTAGTAGCATGTCTCGTTATAGAAACTTTCAAAAACATGTTTTTCTTTCTAATTAGTTCTGTCTGTCGGATAATTAGGATTTGATGACATGATATTCTTGAAACGAAACAGAGTTTCGTTTGATCGAGTTTTATAACATTTTGGGTGAAACTTTATCGTGAATTTTATAGACGATTGGATAGGATAAAGAAGGCTTCAACATACTGATAATGATGTTACTTTGGTCAACAGTTTTGGTTTTAAAATAGTAACCCCTTAGGTGTATCGATTTAAAAGGCTCGTAAGAAACATATATTTCAGTCACCAGTTTCTTTTCAATGGTAACCGGTATCGAAAAAAGTTTCGAAAATGAAATTATTTGTTGTGTGAAGAAATAAATCCTGAACGGTTCTTTATGTTTCAGAACGTTTCGTAAGAAATATTTTCGCGTTGACAACATTCTTGGTCTTGTGTAGAATTTTTGAATCGGCCATGATGAAATGGAAAACCAAATGAACTGGCTCCGACGTTGTTCGTACAAGAGGTCCATCCGCAACGAACTCATTTAATCGAAATTCCTTCTGCGAAAAAATGCCCTTTTAACTGAAAACCCTCAGCAACAAGAGCAGAAAGAAACCGTCCTAAGGTCCCTCGACCCCAGAAGGTTCGGTAAAAGTTCACGAAGGATATGACCCTTTTTCTTTGTCAGCCTTCCCCATTGTTCCCCTCCCTGTATGACTAAGATACATTATCAGTTTGCCCCTTCTGCAGAACGACGTGTGTAAAAATTACCATCGTTTCTCATTAAGGGACCTGTATGTTCTACTCAGGGACGAAGTTTAAAAATTAAGAGGGATGACTTCCGTCAGTAATACCCTTGGGTTGGGAAAGATTGGCCTTCACGGCAGGGAAAAGGGTTTCAAGTTAATGAATGTATGTGCTCAAAGATTTTTACCACTCATTAGTTCTCATTACGAAGTTCGCTGTTTGAGATTTGTTGGTGAATTATCCAGTATTAAGCCAGGTGATAAATTTTCTGAAGATGTCGAAATAAATGAACAAGGGTTTAAATCAAAATTAGTAGCGAAATGTTTTCCTAAATTACCTTTTACAATGCGCTCAAACAGATACTCCTGGAGTGGACGATTTTCTACACCCCGATATCGATATATCGACATTCAGAACGATTCTATTCCATTTATTTTTTAGGTATTAATTGAACATTATTATAGGAATTACCACAACTAACAAAGATATATAACAATTACTTAAAAAAAAAACTACGATAAAACGAAGCCTAGAGGCAATGACGCCAAACTTGTAATCAAAATATTTTCCGATTCATCACGGTTTTCAAAACATATGCTCCAAATTCTACCAACATCATTTTTTTATCGTTCGGGTGACCAGTTTGCTTTGAAAAGCTAACTCGTTACAGATTCATCAAATAACCGTGCGTGAAAGCCGTTTTTTAAACCCCGAGGCTTGTTAGGATAGCGCACGGCGCTTTGCACGGAATGTAACTCTCTTTGATTATTTTGTGTTAAAATCGTTTCTTTTTTTATTGTGGCTGAAAGCAAGGTGTTTTGAGGAGCATCGAGACCAAGTGAAGGGGTGGTACTGACCTGGAGGCAGTGGCGTTGATGCTGACACGATACTATTTTGTCCTTTACACACTCGACTGAGCATTTAAGATGTTTTCATCTAATCTAACAATTACCTGATATTATATCCTGTCCACTTTATAAAGGCGCTATTGATAGGTTACACTGACCAGAAGACGTTCTTTATCTTGCCCGATATCTCCTATTGTAGGTGCCACTAAATAGGTCATTATAAGTCGACACCTTAACAAGCCAGTCCGCCCAATGCCTTTTCAAAACCACCACTTTATTTACGCTGCATTAAAATAGGCCTAACGAATAAAATCACCACATAAACACAATTTTGTTTCGTCAATATATTTCTTTCCTAAGAATGACGATAGCAGCATCCCATCTCGTTTTTTTTCTCCGCAAATAAGATGCACTGAATAATTTACCTACATTTTTTTACCCCTACTCTTCCCATGATGTAATTTGCCCGTGTGAATTTTTCAAACAGTCGCTGCAGTTTGCAGTAGGTGTAGTCGCACTATAAATTGGTCGTCGAATTTCTGTCGATTGTACGACGTTTTCGATTAGAAAAGGCGAGAAAAAGGAGGGAAGTTCGTGTGAAAGATATTTGAAGGTTTGGTTGAAGCATTAAGAAGGTTGAAGCATGTGTAAGTACCCCTTGTATGTGTTCAATATGTGTGTGAGTGTGTATGTGTGTTCAGTTTACGTTATGATGTTCAAGGTGTGTGGGCGGTCATGTGAATTGCAAATCAAGTTCGACTGCTGGGGGAAAGGACCTGGCACTGAAATGTTTGTGTACAGGGGACTGGGGTAGAGAGGACCCTTGTTATAGGGCAGAAAATGTTGTAGCCACCTACCTTGTGTCCCTCTCCCTTATTGCGCTGCGTATGTTACCTTCCCAAGATGGCTGCGAATCGACGTCTGTTAGTAACCGTATCCACACCCGAACTGGCAGAAGGAGAGAAAATCGAGAGAATAATTGGGTAATAGGACGTAATTCGGGCACAGACTGCGCCCCTTACAGCAGACAAGCTGAGAATGGGCCTCACCGAGCGACCCTCTTCATATGCATGAAGGTCCCTTTGTTCTGTGTGGGATGCTCCCGCGGCCCTGCCGTAACCCCGTGTCCTTTCCGACAAAATGGCGTATTAGCATATCTGAAGACCCTGCGTCCCTTTTAGCGACGTTCGAATATATCTCCTACATTTTTGTCCCCTGTATGATATCTCTGCCGATATTTTAAGTCTGGTATTTGACGGTTGATGTTCGTTAGTTACTTATGCTAAATACTGATATCGTAAAAAATCAATACATGTTTTATGGATCGATAAAATTGGGGCCAGTTGATGACATATCGGGGATAAGGGTGCAAGAAAGGGGTCACAACAGTTTAGGGAAGAAGGGAAGGTCACAGTCAAAGTCGTAGTCGTACTTGTGCTGCTTCAGATGAAATTTTTCTCTTCTTGCGAAAATAAATTTGTAGAAACGAAAAACAACAGTTTATGCAAAAGGCCTTTGACTATATACTCGTAGAAGGAAGAAGTTTGTCAAATTCCTTGAAGAAACCTGTTCTAATTTGCCTCATGTTGCCAACAGCGTACCCGCTTCCGGGGTCTGCTCACAGTCAGACTACCTTCCATTTGTTCATTTTCTAGCAGGTCTGATTTTGTGTTTTTCTATGCTTCCTCCATCGATCTCCACCGGGCCGCCTATTGCATTCACTTGCAACTTGACGAAGGTTAGCAGAGGAGGAACGCTGCACTGCTACTAATCTTTCCATCACCAGGCTCACTTTCGGCGGCAAAATTCCGAGCATAGGAGATACCGTGGACATGGGTAAAGTTATTTTGTCCATAAACATCTTCTTGTGTCATTTTTCTTCGTAGTCTATAGTTCAGGTTTTCGATTCGTCAATTGAGTGTTTCGTTTTTTGCGGCCATTTTCTGGTACGGTAGCATTTTTCATTTGTATTCCATGTCCACGTGCACTTCGATTGGGCTGCTTGCCAAATTTTCAATCTTGGCCTCTCTGGGGTAGAGTTATGATAACTACCGAACGATGTATCAAACAATAATCCTAAGGGTCTCACTTAGACTTGAGTAACAGTAATGGGGAAACATTTTTTTAAAAACCTGTTCGTAACATCGCGACACAAGGTGACGCAAGACTACGTAAGACCATTGTAATCTATGTAGAATGTCTATGCTGAGATGTTGGTAGTGTCACTGAAAAATGGCGGCCGAAACACTCGATCTCTGCCGTCTGTTTTGGTTTTCGAGTGTGGGGTGAAGTCTTTTTTAGAAGGGCCCACTGGCCCTTTTGACTTTCATTTTTTTACCACGAGAGCTAAGAACGAATCACTTCATGACAATAACGCTGTACAAGAGAGCGAGGTGTCCCATCAAAACCACCTGTCATGTGAAGATGTACCTCAGAGAAGTGGCCACTAAATCAAACAAAAAAATGTACTCACTACAGAAACGTGTCTCCAAAAATGTTCAACACCTCTCGCCAAGTCTCTTCACGTGCGTTCAATGCAATTGAACATCCGGTGTCATCCTTGCATCCTGTGTCCTGAATCCGAGGTGTGTCCGTTCAGAGTCTCCTCAAACGGTCCTGAATGGGATCCTTTTGTAAGCCGAGGTCCATGAGTGGTCATTGTATGGTGTAATCGCACTTATAAGTGAAGGTATTTAGGCCAACAATGACACCCGTCCAGTTGTACACAGCAGGGTGACGGGGTACAATCCTCTGGAGACGACGAACACTAGCAAAACACCCCACCTCACCCCATCACACATCGGATACACCCTTGCCTACACTACACCATGGAACGTAAGGAAGTTATTTTTTCCACGATTACATAACCAATCTCGAAATTCTCCCGAAAGGTCATCACCAGGTTATGCATAACTCGAACGTGCTATTTTCCGTAATGGGAGTGGCTTGATAGCTGGGTCGGTCTACTCTTGTGAATCAGTACATCATGTGCTGTGTGCAAGTAGCGTGGTCAGTGTGACAGTTCTGCACTGACAGGAGGGACCCCTCTGGAGTACTGCCCTGTAGCAGGTCAACTCGCTCACGTTTTTTTCGTACTTTTTTGGCGGAGGAGTGAATTAGTGATGCGTCTGAACCAGGTCGAGATGATGGAGGAAGGTAGGCCCGAGGTCACGTGGTTTGATGAGAAAACGTGGTGACTGTATCGCTTTCGTTGCTGTTGTTATTGTTGTGTTGTTGTTAACGTACAATGTCCGATTACGTAACACCCCGTGATTTGACATAGAGTATTTCCGGTATGATCTTTGTATCCAAGCCTTTTTCTTTAGGCCTAGAATACTTATGGCCAGTTACACACGGTCAAATTTTCCATCCAATTTTCTGAATATGCTCAATAAAGGCCTACATGCGGGTTTATACATGTAGCCTACATTGAAGCCCCAATAGGCCCGGAATCTGAATTTCCAAAAGATTGGATGAAAAATTGGATTGTGTATATAGGCCATTACCTGCTGCCCCGCTAAGACGTCGACAGATGGACGAGTGGTACACATAATTTCACTGCGGATTCATTTGATATTTTGCCAATGTATTTCATAATACTAGGTACAAACACTGCTGTGTATATACATGTAGGCCTACATGTATGTAGGTCTAATTCCAGTCATCGGTAGGCTAATTTTATTTTATTTTTTGTGGAGATAGTTCCGTTTCAATCTTATTTTCGTTTGTATCCCCCAGTTTGGTATCCGTCTGTCATAAGTTGACTCACCTTTACCGTTGAGACTTCCAAAACAGACAGCACCAGCTTACGATTATGACATCAGTAATGACAATGCCGGCATACATTACGTAAAAAACGGGGTTTTTTTCATGTCAAATTTCAGTTTTCCCGTTTGTCATGGTGTATTTATTTTATCAGGCTATACCTAATCAGACGTTAGGTAACTTGTTTTACTAAAACATACATTCGTTTTTATTCTAAATCCTAGTTGATAACCAATCTGACATTTGTGAGTTTTGATTCACCATAGATCGTGACCCCATGAACTCCCGGCCCTATCACCTGCCACGACTCAACATTGCGTGCAATCACCTAATATGGACTCAAAGATTTTTTGTAGGCGAATCTTTTATGGCTGTCGTCATTCTACCCGTCTGTCACCACTGGGTCGTGTTGGGGTACTTATCACGAGAAAGCTCTATTAGGGTTAAATTACCCTTCTTTTAAGGGCTGAGACCCTTTTAGAGATGAGCAAATGGCATTTGTACGCTGTGTTTACTAAATCTGTCAGTTCTGTCGACTCGTCATCTGATGGCTTAATTCTCATTTGTAGGAATGAGACATCTCGTTTTTGCGGGGCAGATGATGTAGTGATGGATTCGCTGATGTATTTAAACCGAAATGCTGATGAGGGGGAAAGGTCGGCCTGATATCAAAGGCGTTGCTTCTTCCGTTCGAAATGTTTGGGGACTTTAGCGGACATATTGTGATATCTTCGTTGATTTTTTGTCCTCGTTGTTGAATGACTGACAGGATCTCAGTGTTCTCCGCATTATTTCTTAAGGTAGGGTGGCACCCTTGAAATTCCAGGTTTTCCCACTACTTTGCAAAGTAAGATAGGGTGGTCACCGATTTAAGGTAGGGGATGTAATAGAAAACCATTAGAAAATTGGACTGCAAGGCGGGGTGGCTACTTTTAAGGTAGGGTGGTAAAATGCCAAGGTAGGGTGGGCCACCCTTACAAAAAGCCATGCGGAGAACACTGGATCCGATGGTAGAAGGGAACTGCTAAACCTAAAGGCCTAGCCATTGTATTTGTTATTGACCCGGAGTCTATCGGGTCACATTTCTGTTTCCGCCTTCGGCAGTAACGGAATTTATCGTTGACAATAGCGTTCTTTTGTCAACCCTGAGGGGTAAGGCCTTGTGTTATGGTACCGTAGCAGAATGACTTGGCCTCTTCTTCGCTCATACACACTTCTAACACTATCGCCAGCTTAGGGGCCGTCTCAAAATTACATTGATGCAAAAAAGACGATGTGACTTCATATTTTCCCTGACCCCCTCCCCCTGAAAAAATGAAGTGGGCACTTGTCATTGGCTTCATCTTCCAAGTGGGAAGTTTATAGTTCTGACTCATACAGTCCATTGGCCCATGTAGCCAGAACCTTGTTCCTTTCTGAAGATGGCATATAAAAAGTCGTTCTCCTGTAAAAAAAGAGTGATGCCAATTTTTTCAAAAAAATGAAATGGGCTCCCCCAAATTGAGAATCCCTCCCCTCAGACGAAGTCACTTCGTCTTTTTTGGCATCAAAGCAATTTTGAGACGGTCCCTTACCTAGTCTTGAATCGTCAGCAAGGCTTTCACTTTCTCTCTTTCACACGTCGTCCTTCCAAATCCCAGAGGGAACTAACAGGCATGGACATGTATTGTGTGTGAGAAGAACCTGCCTGACCTGTTTCGATTGTATAATGGCATGTTAGCAACTTCCGGTAGTTGAGGCGGGCAAGGACATACAATAATACCGGTTTTGGAGGTCGGCCATGAATGGCGATGATCACGTGTTTTGAAAGAGGCATTCGTCGGGTGCGTTATATAGATACATGTATAAACAGTAATATAACAAACGTCCTTTAGGTGACCACGTGTCGCTTGTAAAAAGACTTCATATATCGGGCCTACTTTATACCCCCATCACACTTAGCAAGTTCTCAGTACGTTCTTGAAAATGTTGCCGAACGGGCTCAAACCGTGTGCGAACGGAGTGGACCTAGTGGCATTACGTTTTACGAACTTCATGGACGGGCTAGGACAGGAAGGGTGCTCCAGCACTTCGAGGCATTATTTGGCTACACGTTCTAGCCCGTTTTACGATTTTTTAAGGACGGGGCAGGACGTTTTGAGAACTACTTCAGTGTGACAGTACCTTTATGGTTTTCGTCCCTCTTTATACATTTATTTCAAAATTATTTCAAAATTGAGTGACTTCACACTCGGATTAAATTGACGGTCTTTCTTGCTCATCGTCCCAGCCTGGGGAAACCCTTGATTGATTTCCTGAATCATGTCCGACAAATATGTCTCATCAAATTTCGTTACAAATAACAGATTCCCAATTGTCGTCGATCACCTGCTAAGTACGTCAACGTTATGTTGATCTCGTGCCATATTTACTTGGGACGAAAGCCAATCAAGTGCTTGGTGGGGGGTGTTGATGTAGGCCCCCACCTTGGCCTTGAGAGCTGATTGTTCTTCCGTTTATAACTGGAAAATCGATGTCAGTATCTGAGTAGAGGCTTGATATTGCAGTAGGCCTATAAACCGTTGCTGAGGCTTACGTGACACGTGGTATTCGTTCTTTCTTCTTGCTTTTTGTGCTCTGGAAATATGACGTCTGTATGATCTGGTAGTTCCACATGACCCGGTGTAATAGGATCTAATGTCCCCCGATATGTGATGTCCCCAACAATACATTTACGGATTAAGCGGCACCATTGAATTGGACTCTAGAGAGACCAAGACCCTTAATCCTGTGACAAACAATGCAGGGGACATCAGGAGGGTGGGGGCATTAGATTCTGTCACACCTGGTTCGCTCGACTTTTGACAGTCAGGTTAAAGCTGAACTCCATGAACAAAAATCACAGCGCCGCAGTATGGTGGTCTACAGAATTGCAAACGCCCTTCGAAACACCTCCAGAACATGATAGACCACCAGCGTATTTGGTGGCGCCACTGTATTCAATCTCAGGCTTTCTATCGAGACACATCAAGAGACAGTGTCCAAGTGACAGAGCCTGGTAGACTTAGTACAGTCCGTTGGAACCCGAGTGTGAGGTTGGTCAGGGTTCTTTAGTGCTTGTACGCAGTTAAAATATGTGGTACAATGGCGAAAACTTCGGCATCAACAAATAATACACCACTCGTCTGAGTTTCAGAAACTCAATTTGGTACCATTGCAAACATGTTGCACATAAATCTTATTTTATTTCTTTTACCATAGTTTCGTTTTTTGAATATATTTTCTCAGAAACGCAATGCACTTGATATGAGCAATAATACATACGTGACTCGCGTGATGTGTGTGTATTTGGAGGAAGAATATTTAATTGATTACGGTAATTATGGCCAACGGGATAAAATAAGAATTATCCTCAACCTACATGTAATGATATCTGATGACGTTGATATACGTCAAATGAGTGTTGTATTGTTTTTGAATGCATAAAATGTTTTCACCTGGTGCTTTGATAACACCATAAATGTCAACAAGAAGTGAATACTATAGAATAGTGACCGACTTTACTCTCTGGTTCGGTAAGAACCCAACGCCTTCGACCTGCAGACGTCACTGGATGCCATGTCTTGATGTTGCTCCATTGACAGACTCAGGGTGAATACAGTGGCTCCACCAAATAGCCTGGTAGTCTATCATGTTTCGGAGGTGTTTTGAAAGTGCCTTTCGGGCGTTTGCATTTCTCTTGACCACCACCGTGGCGTGGTGGTATTTTTTAGTGCTCGGATCTCCTGTTTTTGTTCATGCAGTTCAGCTTTAAGGGGGTGTTATAGGCCTTTATCACCTGTACGTATTTTTTCCCGAGAAAGACAGTGGGTCGTATTTTAGAACGTTCCTTAACATTAAGGTCCACCTTAAATCTATTGTTCTCGATGGTTTTACAATAGACTTAAGGTCGACCTTAATGTTAAGGAACCTTCTAAAATACAACCCAGTGTTCACGTTTATCGTGACAAATTATAGAGCTGGCTTTGAATTCGCGTTGTGCAGCTGATAAACGGTAGGCCTATCGCCGGGTTGTCATTTCTTTTAGCTATGACGACGCTGCCCGCATCAAATTGAGTGAGTGATATATTGTATTGGTGGCAGTAAATGTTCATATTTTACATTTGATCACAAACGGAAGTCGACAAATCGTTGTCCAAATGAGCGATGTCGTTCTCCACATTCCCATGCTAAATGGGAACATTCCGAATGCATAATTGTTTAATGGTTGCCCTAGTTACCAGTTTTCCCTGTGGGACACGTGTACTTCTCTGGCTACTGCTGCCCTCTGGAGGAGATATTTGCATTCTGTCGGATATAGGGCCGAATTGATTGGTTCTGGTCACGTGCTTCCTTTGAAAAACGTTTTGTTCACTTCGACTGTGAATACGCTGTTTGTTGCTCATTCTGGCCAGGAACAAATGATGTAGGGCCGTATTCTAGAAGCTTCCTTAACTCTAAGGTTTACCTTAAGAGTAAAGGAGCTTTCTAGAATAGCTTTCTGAATAGCTTTCTGAACCTGTCCTACTTAATATTTAGGCACTCCTACTTCGTCGGTATTCACCGACTTCAATCTTCGTAGGCCTAACCGTTTCTTACTATGCCGACATTTTCAACTTTTTAATCTCAAGTAGCTCGACCTCAGTGCAGGACCGGAATAGATTTCGGCTCCGATGTAAAAAGGAACAGATCTTCCCTAGATAACGTGAGTGGACGCCATACTTCCTCATCTCCGTCCCCTCACGACCCCGAACCCTTCTGCATCAATGCCAACACCAGGTTAGGCCAAATGTGTCAGTCGTGCTCCGGTGAGTGCAATCTACAGCGATGTCCCTTGGGATGGTCATTTCTTTATTGCTGCATAATAAGGTTTTCCATGGTCAGCCACCAAACCGCTGTACACGGCCTTCGTCCGTCCGGACAGATTTAACAGTGTTCTCCACAGGATTTCCTAAGGTAGGGTGGTACCAGCAACCCTTGAAATTCCAGGATTTCGCATTACTTTGCAAATTAAAGATAATGTATCACGGGTATTTTCGCGGGCCACGGAAATCATTGTTTACTTACATTTTGTTTGTTTGTCCCCAGTCTTTCTTTGTCTTATGAGTACATTTTAATTTGTTGGTGGCATGCCCCTCTAGAAATTCTTTTGATACCGAAAGTATTCAATTTGGTGGGTTGGCATGTCCCTAAAGTCCATAATAACATAATGTAAACATCCATGTTTACAAACATTGAATGTAAACAATGAAGTCACGATACATCATCTTTAGGGTGGTCACCAATTTAAGGTAGGGGGTGTTATAGAAAACCATTACAAAATTGGGCTGCAAGGTACATTATGTAGGGTGGCTACTTCTAAGGTAGGGCGGTAAAATGCCAAGGTAGGGTGGGCCACCGTAACAAAAAGCCAGGCGGAGAACACTGATTCAATCGTTACCTGGTCACGACATACCTGCTGCAATGCAGTATCAGGTGTATTACATAATTATCTTCGACAGTAGTTATTTCTGCGCTACCGTATGTATTTTAGGATGCCCAAAGGGGCAATTTATTATTCCGGAACAAACTGGTATTCTATTTAGGTCAAGGGTTATTGCATAATAAAGGGTGACTGGGTCATGTCACGTATCGATTTTGTTTGGTTGACTGTGAACTTCCCTGCGTGCGTTCAGCAATACAGTGGTAAGTTGGACTGTTACGTCATTTGAATATGGGTTACTCCACTCGTGGTGTGACGATCTTCATACATCCTTGAAAGTTCTCTGAACAAAACGAATCCCATCCATCCTAGTCACGTTAAAAGTGCCCGCAAATCACTACACAGAATAGTTGAAATTATAGGATATATTTGAAAGACCTCGATGAGTAGAACACTGACGGGTAGTGGGTAGGCCTAATAAAAATTTCGAATGAAATCATGCAAATAAAAAAGTAGCAAAAAACATGCCTTTACAAAATTCCTTGCGACTTTCAGCGGATTTTTTCGATGCTGATACCATTAGATAGCCAGGGAAATTTGCTACTATGCATGTTGGGTCCAATTTTCTCTACCCCATTGGTTTGGAGATAAGAAAAACTACACTGTCCATTTATTTTTGGCCATGAGTGTACATAATGCAGATCATGATGTCCACGGTGCTATGTACATGTACATGTTTTTTGCTTGGAATGTGATTATTATGTTTGATGGAGCGGTTTCTCAACCTAGTTCTTCTAGTACCAGTAATATCGACTTTTTTGTCTTATGATCATTTTACTCATGGAATCGTGTTCTTCAAAAAAAACCTTGTAGGCCTGCCCCCATAACATGGTATTAGTCAGATGTTTTATCCTTTGTCATGTCATCCTTCTTGATCCCTTATGTTCCCTTTTAATGAAGGGTTTTTTTCGTCAGGAATTCACTATGCACAGTGGATTTTTTTGTGGCTTCGGCTGGCGAGCCAACAAAAGGCTGCTTTTAGACCGCATTATGTGGTAATGCATCTTAGAGTTCGCATCTCTTAACGTCTTTTTGGATGTCTTTCATGCTCCCACGGATCTTATTCCGAAAACATTCGCTTTTAAATTAAGAAAGTAATGAAGACATCGATTTTCTCAGTGCTGATATGGTAATAAAATAAGTCTTTTGAAAGTAAGATTCCTATAGTTTTAAATTACTTCGAATCTAAGCATGATGTATTGTTGAAACGTCGCCTCGGGTCCCACCGTTGATATGAAAACTTGAATTAACGTAATGAAAATCACAATTGTAACGCTTGAAGTGAATTTGTCCGTGTTTTCCGCGAGGGCCAGTTCCAATCGCATTATCTTTACCTTTCTTCCGTGTGCTGTCGTCTCTGTTGATGACGATGGTCCATCAAAAAGTTGGAGTCTGTCGAAAGCCTTGATATATCAAGACAATAATTATAAGAGGCCACCGACCACTATCCACGCCGCTCAGTACCAGACTGGCCAGATCTTAACTCCGTATACAGATATCCAATCCCCCCCCCCCCACAAGTCCGACATGCCACAAGTCAGATAACCCCTTCTTGTCGGACTTATGGGATGTCGGACTTATGATACCTTTCTCTGAACGCCGGATGTCGGACATGTGGTGCTTCGGAATTGTGGTACATAAAAAATGGTTTTTCTATTGTCGGACTTATGATACTTCGGACGTGTGCGACGTCGGACTTGTGGGATGTCGGATTTATGGGGGACACCCAGATCCAGTGACAGGCAGCCTGCCACTTTTGGACACTTGTACTGAGGGCTTAGTGCTCGATTTCACTTTATTGAAGGTGAGTTGACGGACGTAAGCGCAAGAGAAACGTATCAGTCTGTATCTCCCCTCTGAGCGTGTCCTCGTGCATAGGCCCCATATGTCATAAAAATAAACGGATTATGCTGTTAGGCAGCTGATATGCAGGGATAGACAATAGGGGAAAGGATGATTATGCAATTTTCCTGCAGATATCTCAATCTTATCCGATAATCTTGTTTAGGGTTGAATGGTTCGTTTTTGATGGGTTTTTACGATTGGTTTTGATTTGTATTGATCTGTTTCCGTGCAGTGTGGAGGTTTGGTGAGAGTCGATGTTCGGTGGTGTCACGGGGTGGGACCGACCAGTTGGAAGATAGCACGACTTCTAGGACGATCATCCGGGCCTCTCCTCCGCATAACCAATGAAATGAGGAACCAACCCGCATAACTTTTTATCCCGACAGGGCGGCGCTGCGAGCAGTTGTACCGAAGACGTCAAAAACAGGGCAAAACAATGCAAGGTCATCGCGTCACGACGTCCTGACGCAGTAGGGGAGACCGGGGCTGGTTGTAACACTTTTTCTTTTGAGGTCGATTACTTCCTAATTACAGGAGATATTTATAACCTGCTTGGTCTTTTGAATATTTGATATCAATGGTCACTTGTGCACTAAACAAAGTTTAGCCATCTCTATCCATGTCTCTGAAAAATGGGTCCAAAGTCGAGTGGTACCACCTGCCCCGTCAAAAAATTTCGGGGTTGGTTGTAACACATCTCATAAA
>NMRB01000256.1:216917-238511 GCA_002633025.1 Notospermus geniculatus | reverse complement strand
CCCCCCCGTCCTGTGCGCTCTCAGTTCGAGAATGACATTTCCATGTCCTCGCAATAACATTGCTGGACCAGATAGATGATAGATCTGTGCTGAAGGCCCAATCTTGGGTACGCTGATCCGAAGGAAAAAAAATCGGGCGGCGCTCCTTCAACTACGGAAACGCGGCATGGTCTTCCCCATTGGGTCGGATGAATAAAGACTAGTAAATGCTTTTACTTGAATTTTACTTTGAATTTTGCGTGCTGCCCCCTAGTGCTGCGATTGATGCCTCATGCGAGGGTCCGTGGGTTCAAATCTGGTAGAAAGCAATGTCTTTCACCTTAGAAACCTGATTTCTATTTCATATTCTTTACTTGAATTTTGCAGTACAAATGCACTATGCTATGCTGTAGATATCTGAAGTAAAAGCATTTGTTAGCTTTTATTCATATCACCCATTATGATTCAACAACCACGTCCCAACTTTTGTGAGTCCACTTGATCGGCTGGCAAGGCGCGTGGCGGTTTGTTACAACGACAAAAGATCCATCGTGTTATTGGATTATCAACATATTGTTTTACACCATATAATTAGATTATTATTTCAATCAAAGCTTGCCCATTATTTCACTCAAATCGTTACATTCTCAATGTCAGTCGAGATGTAGTCAATTTCCATTAACGTCTGCTCCGCTAGGACATGAAAGTCCATTCATCTAATATGTTTACATTTGCATTTTTTGACACAAATCTGAAAGGAATTTTCCAACATTACTTCAGGGAGTTCGTTCACAAAGAAAGTTGAAATTGCGATGCTACTGCCTTCGCTGTCGTCAAATTGCTTATAACCTCGGGGGTAATGGTTATATGAATAACAGGCTCTGGCTTGAAACTTTATGCATGCTTTCAGTTTCTTCTGGGTGTAGGAATTCTTTACTTTAAAGGGAGTAAGAAATAAAAGTGGAAAATAAGAAGTGGGAAATTTTGGCATTATGCGCGAATTTTTCAATATCTCAAATTGGGATAGAATTTTTTCCCATTTGGAAAATATTTCTTAAAATGACATGACATTTGGTTTCTGATTTTTCGGGCGATATTTCACAAAATGGAAAAAAAATTTACCCCAATTTGAGAAATTGAAAAATTTGCGCAAAATGCCAAAATTTCCTTCTTCTTATTTTCCACTTTTATTTCTTACTCCCTTTTTAATGGCGTGGTTGTCAAGCAGCGTATAGTTTCCAAAGTACTTTAGCTTTGCGTAGGGATATGAAACTAGTCAGAGTGGAAGTCGCCAACGTCCCCTTATTCCAGTCAAAGTACAGGGGTCCAACCCGGCAAAGTCTCCACAGAAATGATTTTGCCATTTTTGAATGAAGGGTTATCAGTACAATCCATTATTAAAATGCCCTTGGATCAGTGTGCTAAGGGGGTGAAAATCGGTTGTCATGGTAACCAGACCACAAAATTTGGCGATATAGCCTTAAGATAATGTTTCCGTCGATTATTGACCCTTTATTATGCAATAACCTCCCCTGTTTGACATCGGTGTTGGTAAAAAGGAATATCGCATCAGTAGCCGTCACAGTAAAAACACCCCTGTTATAATACCAACATGAGTAAAAAAGTACACCCCTCTTGTGTTCCCTTCTCAGGACCAAAATAACCTTCCCAATCGTTTGTAATTGGAACCATCCCCGAGTTCTTTGCTAAGCGTTGCGAGGGCTGCCCCCAGAATGACAAGGATACCCCACAAGGGACCCTTCATTATCATTCCAGTATCCCGGTGTCTAGAATGTCAAGGACTGCCCCTTGGGGCCAGAATTATGCAGGATGGGCAAGGACCAACACGTATTCTTCTTCACTGCTTCAGGCTGAAGCCACATTTTTTCTTTATTTGTGGACCCTGTGAAGTGGGAAGTAAAAGAGATTGTATGATGGAGGAGGTAGGGGTTCTGGTGGTTCGGGTCTCCGACTAGCGGTCAGAGGGTCCCGGGTTCGACTTTGGGCAAGTCTCTTTGCCTCACTGGCCTCTCTCCACCAGGTGTATAAATGTGTACCGGTCGGAAATGCTCGGATTGTAAGCAGCACATCTGAGTTCTACTGAAAGGTTTCAGGACAGACTGGGGTTAAAGTGTAAAGTCGGATGACACCTCTACCGTTGTTGATATCAGACTATATAAACCCAAACTTTTAAATTTTAACTTTTTTTATACCAGCTACACTGTAAAAACCATTTTGTCCACTACCTGGACACGTGGGTTTGAGATGAGAATGGGTCCATGGAACCCAGAATATTTGTTCTTCGAGCCTGAAACGAGGAGGTCCTTAGGTTCCAGTAACCCATAATGACCAGTTTCACAGGTCACTTTGGCCCATCTACTATTGCTGCTCNAGGTCGGCGTCCAGATTTTGATCGCGCGTCGGACGCCGATGGTCGTGCGTCGAAGTATAAACTAGGCTAAAGACGGTGTTCACATTTATCGTGACAAATCAGAGCTGGCTTTGAATTCGCGTTATGCAGCTGATAGACAGTAGGCCTGTCGTCGAGTTGTCATTTCCTTCACCTTTGTCGACGCTGCCCGCATCGAACTGAGCGAGTGATATATTGGTGGCAGTAAATGTTCATATTTTTCATTTGATCACAAACGGAAGTCGACAAATCGTTGTCCAAATGAGCGATGTCGTTCTCCACATTCCCATGCTAAATGGGAACATTCCGAATGCATAATTGTTTAATGGTTGCCCTAGTTACCAGTTTTCCCTGTGGGACACGTGTACTTCTCTGGCTACTGCTGCCCTCTGGAGGAGATGTAAGCATTCTGTCGGATATAGGGCCGAATTTATTGGTTCTGGTCACGTGCTTCCTTTGAGAAAAGTTCGTTCACTTCGACTGTGAATACGCCGTTTGTTGCTCATTCTGGCCACTCGGGAACAAATGATGTAGGGCCGTATTCTAGAAGCTTCCTTAACTCTAAAGTTTACATTTATAGCTATTGTTTGCAGGGTGAAATACAAAAGGTTAAGGTGGACCTTAGAGATAAGGAGCTTTCTAGAATACAGTTTCTGAACCTGTCCTACTTATTTAGGCACTCCTATACTTCGCCGGTATTAACCGACTTCAATCTTCGTTGGCCTAACCATTTCAGAAAAATCTTACTATGCCGACATTTTCAACTTCTCAAGTACCTCGGCCTCAGTGCAGGAACGGGATAGATTTCGGCTCCGATGTAAGAAGGAACAAATCTCCCCTAGTGAGTGGACGCCATACTTCCTCATCTCCGTCCCCTCACGACCCCGAACCCTTCTGCATCAATGCCAACACCAGGTTAGGCCAAATGTGTCAGTCGTGCTCCGGTGAGTGCAATCTACAGCGATGTCCCTTGGGATGGTCATTTCTTTATTACTGCATAATAAGGTTTTCCATGGTCAGCCACCAAACCGCTGTACACAGCCTTCGTCCTCCCGATAGATTACAGTGTTCTCCACAGGATTTCCTAAGGTAGGGTGGTACCCTTGAAATTCCAGGATTTCCCATTACTTTGCAAATTAAGATAGGGTGGTCACTAATTTAAGGTAGGGGGTGTAATTGAAAACCATTACAAAATTGGGCTGCAATACATTATGTAGGTCGGCTACTTCTAAGGTAGGATGGTAAAATGCCAAGGTAGGGTGGGCCACCGTAACAAAAGGCGATGCGGAGAACACTGATTCAATCGTTAGCTGGTCACGGACATACCCGCTGCAACGCAATATCAGGTGCATTACATAATCATCTTCGACAGTAGTTATTTCTGCGCTACATGCATGTATTTTAGGATGCCCAAAGGGGCAATTTATTATTCCGGAACCAACTGGTATTCTATTTAGGTCAAGGGTTATTGCATAATAAAGGGTTACTGGGTCATGTCACGTATCGTTTTTGTTTGGTTGACGGTGAACTTCCCTGCGTGCGTTCAGCAATACAGTTGTAAGTTGGACTGTTACGTCATTTGAGTATGGGTTACTCCACTCGTGGTGTGACGATCTTCATACGTCCTTGACATTCTCTGAACAAAACGAATCCCATCCACCCTAGTCACGTTAGCTTCCGGAGGTAGGCCAATTCCCTTTACAGGTCGTCATGGTCAACATTGAGTCAACATTTTAGTGACGTTTCGCAAATCTGACGAAACACGACGTACGAAATACGAAATTGGACTTCATTTCCATGACGTAATGTATTTCAGAAGATGTTGGTACCACAAATATCGCCTGCTGCAAGAGGTCTTTCAGCGTATTACGTTAGACCGATAGAGTTACGGTGTATATTAAACTTTGAAATTTATCTTTCGTTTTCACTTCGTAGATACAAAGAGGAAATTTAAAAATGCAACTTACCTTAATTTAATTAAAGGTGCAACTCTCTCTGTCTTACATGATATGCTAAAAGGCGCACTGGCGACATTTGTGGTAGCAACCATCTCCAGAAACACATTAGGTCCTGGAAATGAAGTTGAATTTCGTATTTCGTACTTCGTGTTTCGTCAGGTTTGCGAAAACTCACTATTGTTTGACTCTGTTCGCAAGGCAGACATGGCAGATCATGATGTCAACGATAATGGTCTCTTGCATGGAATAATGTGTAATTATTATATTTTTTCGAGCGGTTTCTCAACGTACCTTTCTTTGTGCCAACAATATCGACTTTCGTGGCTGATCATCATTTTACTCAGGGAATCGTGTTCTTCAAAAAAAACCTTGTAGGCCTGCCCCCCATAACATGGCATTAGTCAGATGTTTTATCCTTTGTCATGTCATCCTTCTTGATCCCTTATGTTCCCTTTTAATGATAACGAACAAGGGTTTTTTTCGTCAGGAATTCATGCACAGTGGATTTTTTGTGGCTTCGGCTGGCGAGCCAACAAAGGCCGCTTTTAGACCGCATTATGTGGTAATGCATCTTAGAGTTCGCATCTCTTAACATCTTTTTGGATGTCTTTCATGCTCCCACGGATCTTATTCCGAAAACCTTCGCTTTTAAATTAAGAAAGTAATGAAGACATCGATTTTCTCAGTACTCGATAGGATAATAAAATAAGTCTTTTGAAAGTAAGATTCCTATAGTTTTAAATTACTTCGAATCTAAGCATGATGTATTGTTGAAAAAGTCGCCTCGGGTCCCACCGTAGATATGAAAACTTGAATTAACGTAATGAAAATCACAATTGTAACGCTTGAAGTGAATTTGTCCGTGTTTTTCGCGGAGGCCAGTTCCAATCGCATTATCTTTACCTTTCTTCCGTATCGTCTCTGTTGATGACGATGGTCCATCAAAAAGTTGGAGTCTGTCGAAAGCCTTGAATATATCAAGACAATTATAAGACCACCGACCATTATCCACACCCCTCAGTACCAGACTGGCAAGATATCCGATCCCCTCCCCGACAAGTCCGACATGCCACAAGTCTGAGGTACCATAAGT
Organism: Notospermus geniculatus; assembly: GCA_002633025.1. Lineage (NCBI taxonomy): Eukaryota > Metazoa > Nemertea > Pilidiophora > Heteronemertea > Lineidae > Notospermus > Notospermus geniculatus. The sequence goes on along the minus strand of NMRB01000256.1, from coordinate 233,071 downwards.
CCGAAAGATAAACCCCTTCTTGTCGGACTTATGGGATGTCGGACTTATGATACCTTTCTCTGAACGTCGGACTTAGTATGATACCTTTCTCTGAACGCCGGATGTCGGACATGTGGTGCTTCGAAAATTGTCTGGTGGTACATTTTAAAAATGATTTTTCCATTGTCGGACTTATGATACTTCGGACTTGTGGGACGTTGGACTTGTAGGATGTCGGACTTTTGGGACACCCAGATATCCAGTGGCAGGCAGCCTGCCACTTTTGGACACTTGTACTTAGGGCTTAGTGCTCGATTTCACTTTATTGAAGGGGAGTTGACCGATGTAAGCACAAAAGAAACGTATCAGTCCGTATCTCCCCTCTTAGCGTGTCCCCGTGTATAGGCCCCATATGTCATAAAAATAAACGGATTATGCTGTTAGGCAGCTGATATGCAGGGATAGACAATAGGGAAAAGGATGATTATGCAATTTTCCTGCAGAGATCTCAATCTTATCCGATAATCTTGTTTAGGTTTGAATGGTTCGTTTTTGATGGGTTTTTATGATTGGTTTTGATTTGTATTGATCTGATTCAGTGCAGTGTGGAGGTTTTGGTGAGAGTCGATGTTCGGTGGTGTCACGGGGTGGGACCGACCAGTTGGAAGATAGCACGACTTCCAGGACGATTATCCTGTCCTCTCCTCTCAGAACCAATGAAATGAGGAACCAGACTAGTACCTGGTCCTACCGATGGTGTCACTTTTGAATGGTAGGACCAGTCTTGGCCGCCATTTGTGGAGGAATTCTGACAGTGACGTCACTTGAAAATTTTATGTAAATTATGTAAATTTATTCAATTCTCAATACGGCTGACGTACCAGAATGCAGATAGAAGGTGACCGACCTTTGACCCAGGAAATTCACCAATCACGCCGGAGGGTTTCCATGTTCAAAATAGAAAATCTATCAACATAATAGTTCACATACTTACCACCTGCGCCAGCACCGACCAATCAGAGGCACGAAGGCGGTAGGCACGCCCGGTCCTAATATATGCAAAAGCCCGATGTAAAATAGTTAGGATCGGGTACCAGTCTAATGAGGAACCAACCCGCATAACTTTTTATCCCGACAGGGCGGCGCTGCGAGCGGTTGTACCGAAGACGTCACAAACAGGGCAAAACAATGCAATGTCATCGCGTCACGACGTCCTGACGCAGTGCAACAAGGACGTGGGCCCAGGTGTCCCTTATATAGCATAACCCACAATTGGTTTCTCTTGAGAAATTTTTTGTCAGTTCTTGATCTGATCTTAATCAGATATTGTTTGCTCCATTCTACTTTCGAGTGGCGCGAGGTTTATGAACGATAGCTCCGCAACGGCTGGGTCAAATTTATATGGGACCTATCGTCCCATACTTATTGTTTGCCAGTTGGCACAATTGTTCAACCATAAAATAACTACTTGTAGTCTGACACTTCATGTACCTTCTTTTAAAGATCACGACTTCATTGTTTACATTTAATGTTTGTAAACATGGATGTTTACATTATGTTATTTTGGACTTTTGGAACATGCCAACCCACAAAATTGAATATTTTCAGTTTCAAAAGGATTTCTAGAGGGGCATGCCACCAACAAATTACTCATAAGACAAAGAAAGACTGGACACAAACAAACAAAATGTAAATAAACAATGATTTTCGTGGCCCGCGAAAATATCCCTGATGCATTATCTTTAAGGTCTGAATAAAACAAACTTGAATCTTGAAATCTCTTGACGGTACGTCGAAAGAAGGTACAACAGCTCACAGCGCCCCACAGTAGCGTAGTTCTGCAATTATCACCACCAATCTCTTTAGCACAGTCAGGCCACCAGCCTGCATCGCCCATTATCTAAATAAGCATTGACGATAACTCGGTGATGATGTAAAACAGTACGATGGCTTTGTCATAACAAATTATTCGTTAGTAGCTTCAAAGGGACACTAATATATACAATTTGACCCTCATGTTGCCTAAGTGAACCTGTCAGTCACGAACAGATAGTGCCCTCTCTGGAGGGCATGTTGTTTGAGGGAACATCAATTAACACCCTTAACCCCCCTGGCATGCCGGAACTGTATGCACACATCTGCATCTGTGGAGGTTTTGTTGATGCCCTTAGGGGCGATGACGGACCAGGTGAAAGGGGACGGGAGATGGGGAGACTGTTCAACAGTTTCTTTGCCAAATTTACGATGTCCGTAAGTAGGCCTACGAAGGCAGAATATAGGCCTGAACCTGGGGGCCTAGGCTTGATCTACTGGTCCTAATGGTCATAATTTCTTCCGTTCGATACGGTGGTGGTTTGGGTCTCTGACTAGCGGTCAGTGGGTCCCGGGTTCGAATCCCACTGGGCGTGAGACTTTGGGGAAGTCTCTTTGCCTCACTGGCTTCTCTCCACCCAGGTGCAAATGGGTACCGGTCGGAAAAGTTCAGGTTGTAGCGCTGAATGAGCACCTGATCAGAGTTCTACTGAAAGGTTTCAGGATAGACTGGCCGGGTATAAGTGTAAAGTCGGATGACACTTCTACCTTTGTTGATATCAGACTATAAACCCAACTTTTAACTTTTTATGGAGGTTGTCACTGAATCCCCCCCCCCCTCATGCTGTGTGCTCTTAGTTCGAGAATGGCATTTCCATGTCCTCGCAATAACATTGCTGGACCAGATAGATGGATCTATACTGAAGGCCCAATCTTGGGTACGCTGATCCGAAGAAAAGAAGTCGGGTGGCGCTCAACTACGTAAACGCGGCATGGTCTTTCCCATTGGGTCGGATGAATAAAGACTAGTAAATGCTTTTACTTGAATTTTGCAGTACAAATGCACTACGCTATGCTGTAGAAATCTGAAGTAAAAGCATTTGCTATCTTTTATTCATATCACCCATTATGATTCAACAACCACGACGCCAACTCTTGTGAGTCCACTTGGTCGGACGGCGAGGCGCGTGGCGGTTTGTTACAACGACAAAAGATCCATCGTGTTATTGGATTATCAACATATTGTTTTACACCATATAATTAGATTATTATTTCAATCAAAGCTTGCCCATTATTTCACTCAAATCGTGACATTCTCAATGTCAGTCGAGATGCAGTCAATTTCCATTAACGTCTGCTCCGCTAGGACATGAAAGTCCGTTCATCTAATATGTTTACATTTGCATTTTTTGACACAAATCTGAAAGGAATTTTCCAACATTACTTCAGGGAGTTCGTACACAAAGAAAGTTGAAATTGCGATGCTACTGCCTTCGCTGTCGTCAAATTGCTTATAACCTCGGGGGTAATGGTTATATGAATAACAAGCTTTATGCATGCTTTCAGTTTCTTCTGGGTGTAGGAGTCTTTACTTTAAAGGGAGTAAGAAATAAAAGTGAAAAATAAGAAGTGGGAAATTTTGGCATTTTGCGCGAATTTTTCAATATCTGAAATTGGGATAGAATTTTTTCCCATTTTGAAAAATTTTCTTAAAATGACATGACATTTGGTCTCTGATTTTTCGGGCGATATTTCACAAAATGGGAAAAAATTTTATTACCCCAATTTGATAAATTGAAAAATTTGCGCAAAATGCCAAAATTTCCCACTTCTTACTTTTCACTCTTTTATTTCTTACTCCTTTTTTATGGCGTGGTTGTCAAGCAGCGTATAGTTTTCAAAGTACTTTAGCTTTGCGTAGGTATATGAAGCTAGTCAGAGTGGAAGTCGCCAACGTCCCCTTATTCCAGTCAAAGTAAAGGGGTCCAATCCGGCAAAATCTGCACAGAAATGATTTTGCCGTTTTTGAAGGAAGGGTTATCCGTACAATCCCTTATTAAAATTCCTCCCTTGGATCAGTGTGCGAAGGGGGTGAAAATCGGTTGTCATGGTAACCACACCACGAAATTTGGCGATATAGCCTTAAGATAATGTTTCCGTCGATTATTGACCCTTTATTATGCAATAACCTCCCCTGTTTGACATCGGCGTTGATAAAAAGGAATATCGCATCAGTAGCCGTCACAGTAAAAAATACCCTGTTAAGGGCCTGTCACACTGAAGTAGTTCTCAAAACGTCCTGCCCCGTCCTAAAAAATCGTAAAACTGGCTAGAACGTGTAACCCTTGGCCGAATAATGCTTCGATGTTCTGGAGTACCCTTCCCGTCCATGAAGTTCGTAAAAAGACTGTAAAAAGTTGCCAGTACGTCCACTCCGATCGCATACAGTTTGAGCCCGTTCGGCAAAAGTTTCAAGAACGTACTGAGAACTAGCTCAGTGTGATGGGGGTATAACCAACATCAGTAAAAAAATACACCCTTCTCTTGTGTTCCCTTCTCAGAACCAAAATAACCTTCCCAATCGTTTGTAATTGGAACCATCCCCGAGTTCTTTGCTAAGTATTGCGAGGGCTGCCCCCAGAATGACAAGGATACCCCACAAGGGACCCTTCATTATCATTCCAGTATCCCGGTGTCTAGAATGTCAAGGACTGCCCCTTGGGGCCAGAATTATGCAGGATGGGCAAGGACCAACACGTATTCTTCTTCACTGCTTCAGGCTGAAGCCACATTTTTTCTTTATTTGTGGACCCTGTGAGGTGGGAAGGAAAAGAGATTGTGTGATGGAGGAGGTAGGGGCCTACCAGGGTCTTGAGAAAACATATAGGGTAAAATAAAGTTAGATTGATGAAAGACCTGATCAATGGTGATCAGTCCACATTTTGCGTGCAGAGATCACAAGAATCTACCACGTTTCTACGCCGCTCAAATATTCATTGTTTCCAAGACGGAATATTGTTCTGTCGAGCTGCGCGTCCCCCCCCCTCCAACCCCCACCCGGCTTTGCGTCACAGGACGACGTCATGTCCCCGGCTTTGCGTCATGATGCCGTCTGCATTGGCGGACATTGTTGAAGTTACGTCCTGGAAAGGCGGTCATTGTTGAAGTTACGTCCTGGAAAGGCGGTCATTGTTGAAGTTACCTCCTGGAAACCACGATTTCAAGCCGTTTTTAGCCGTTTCTGCAAAGGTTTTTCGTGCCCAGTCCTTTGGCTCAGTACTTTATGTCGGGTTTGTCAAGAGTCTGTCACATTGTACGCCCTACCACCAAAGTCTTTTGGAAGATGGACGATGTTTAGTCTTCAACTGGAACGTGTTTTTTCAGTTCTTCACGGATTACAATACATTTCCATATAGACGATTCGATACAAGCTTCCGACGCCCTGAACCTAATCATAATACGCAAACTAAATCTTTTGAAACCCTCCGCCTCCCTACTGGTACAGGAAGTCATGTTTTCAAAGAAGACTGTAATATAATAGATGAAGTTTTTTTTCTGTCTATCAGTCAATGACAAGAAACGGTGACTTGCTTTCTAACCTTGCAAATGGATGTCGGCAACTCCACCGTGCCCATCGGAGACGTGAGAGCAGTTTTTTCATACTTTGCCAGCAGGTTGGCTCCTTCATGGCACATTCGAGAAGAGTTCATCACTTAACGTCCTCTGCCGTGAGCGAGTGAGCGAGGCGTGATTTGTAAAAGTGACCAGTTCTATTTTATGTTAACGACAAGGACCTCGGGCAAGATAGGGTACCCTACTCTCAGATCCCCACAAGGTGGGGCTGTATCAATCCTCCATCCATTTGCTTCAGCCCACCCGATCGACAGACTCTTTTAGCGTATTCGATTACTTCCACCGGTCAGGCACTAGCGCTTTCTCGCAGACATGCGCATTGGAGGCCAATAAAAGAACGCTGTCGTGTGAGACACGAGTAAAGTGTCATGGCGGATGCACTCTGATTGGCTGATTGTCCGCCATGACACTTTACTCGTGTCTTAACACGACAGCGTTTGATTTCTTTTGCACGCCGATGTACACACTGATGTATGCGAGGGCTGTGTGCATCTACGTTCGGAAGTGAGATCATGCTCTGCATGCTGGGATACTTCCTGAAGTAACCGGCTCAGGGGGGAGCGGGGTTAAGCCTAGTAGCGCCTGGCGCGACAGGCCCGACTTGGAGAACTTCCGGTGAATAAAACCAAAAATATTTTTGATAAAACGCTGTCGTGCCAGGTTAGTTTCGTGCCACCAGACTCTTGCAATTTCGACAACCGTCGGTGAAACAGCAGCCGGTTAAACAAAGCATTTTTTGTCCACTGGTTGTTGACCGGCAGCCGGGTAAATAGTCACTTCGATAAATTAAATTAAAAATTATATTAAAAGTGCAGCCTACGTCACCAACTTTTGAGACCCATGATGCATTGGTAGTGACTAGCCAATCAGCGAAGCTTCCCTTATTTTGAATTATCGGAATAAGCAATTACAATGAAAATTGCGTTCTGTGCCAGACCCTCGGTCTCACAACCTCGGAGTATGACCGAGGGGCTGGTTGCGCGAGACTAGTGCCAAGTCGGTGTAGGCGCGAGTAAGTTTTCGAACACGCTAATTGGGAACGTTGCGGTGTTGCTGGAGTGTGGAAAGTCAATACCCCTTCTCTGACGAATCAAAAACACTACCAACAGTGAGAAACAATGCTGCCGTATGCTGCTAATCCGCGTATTGGAAGTATGTCGATTGCAGAATGCGAAATGTACGTGACGGGAAATGCCAATGATGGCAGAGACCGCCCTTGCAAGGGACAAACTGTGCATCAAGCGTACTGTGAAGTATGAAGGGTCAACTCCAATTGCTGATAGATATCTAGGATTTAAGAAGGCCACGGTGCAAACTTTGTGAAAAGGGCACTTCAACCTAGAAAAGGGCACTTTTCATTCTCGACATTTCTACTAGCGGATTTTGAGAAGCTTGTCAGTTAAAAATGTCCCTATAACTCCGATCAACAGCCAATTTAAGCCAGTTTCTAAGGTGATATGACCAAAAGGGACCATGACAGAGGGTCTGGGGGTACTAAAACCTGAAAAAAAATTAGGGGCACGGCGCCCAAGGGGGTTAAAAGGGCACAGTGGCGCCCCCTTTTAGGGGCATGGCGCCCCGTCGCTCTAAAATGGCCTAGATATAACACTGAGATACAGATCTCCCTGTCAAGAATGGCTGAATTAGTCTTTCCTATTCCTCTCACGTATTTCTAGGTAAAACACTCCCTTGATGGCTTTACCGTTTGGTAGTTCGTCTTACTTTGTGGGAGCTGTTTTATGGCTGCTGGACATGAGTGTAATGGTAAGATGGTTTTGGTCACTGAGAGTTGCCATATTCGTCGGATCTTTAGGTTGTGGTCAAACTCTGCAAAATCGTCGGCTGCACGTCTTCTGTGATCTGGTAAAACCTAGTAAGTCTCTAGACAATTTTGAGAAAATCAAGGAAAACCGTTTTCCTACAGGATTAAACTCCAGGAGACAAAAGGAATTTCGTGTTGCCTTTTAGTCGGGCATAATGGAAGGTCTTTCCAGTGCATAACATTTCATTTTGTTTGATGGCTTAAATCAGGTTACATAATGACTTAGGGTGGTTTTTCCTGATCAAAGTTATTTCAGTGGTTACGGTTTTCATCAACAAGAACCTTACTGAGACGGGTTTTATGCAGTTTTATTTCATAATATGAAGGGATAATACCTAGTAAGTTCAAATTTGGGGCCAACTCAATTTTCATAAAAAAGTGACTTACTAGGTTTTACCAGATCACAGGAGACGTTGACACGGGCGCTGAGGGCAGGTGTGCATGTCGGGTTTCCAAGTTCCTATCATTAGTCAGTCACGTCAACAAAATATAGTAACATGATTCGCAACAAGGCAGTGTGCACATGTAAACTGCAACATAAAGGAATCAAACATAAAGGTTCAACTTACAAATCTAGCATTTTATAAAATGTGGACAGTATCCCTTTAAACCTCAACAGATTTGCATTGTGGCTATTCCATATGATAGGGAAGACCCTTCTGCATAATACTGCAAATTTTGTTGAATTCCGACTAGTTGATTTTATATACAAAAGAACCCCACGAACGATGAGAGTGCAGGGTCATCTGTGTACATTTGAATAGGCTGCAACTAGTCATTATTTGGTGAAGTTGCAATCTAGTTTTTCTGAGTGTATTTGTTATGCTAGATTCTTTGCTTTATTTTTTCAACATCTCAGAGACCTCTGAAATAGTTTCTTTTGCCACTTTACGAAAAACTCATCTGATCTTTCTTTTTCATACCTTTGAAGAAAAACGCTCACTGACAACTCTCGGATTTCCATCTGGCTGCACTTATACTCTCCAGACCTTCAGAAGGCTTTAAGGGCTGCAACTTCTCCTTTATCATGTAAACTTCCCTTGCATTTCACTCCTCCTACTTCTATCAATGTAAAAAATCCCCTCAGCCTCATAAGTAATAACCGGTGTTAGCATATAAGGAATCTTTGAGTATCATGTCCCCACGTGTTCCGTCTTAAACGACATTATTGCCGGTGTATCGCTTCGAAATCTTTATACTGCTAAAGTAGTCTGTCCCTTTGATGTTTTATTATAACTGCATACTCAAAGGGGTCCAAATCTATGATCAGCAGGGTGAAAAAGGGAAAGATTCGTAGGGGACTCGGTGCAGAGATAATGGTGGATACTAAGGTCTTCTTGATTTCTTGTTTCATCATTTCGTCCACAATTCATTCATTGGGGTAGCTCCGTACCTGATTATCGAATGGTAAGGCGTTCGAATCTCTTCTTGTTGTTATGCTGGGTAGATTACTTTTGGCTTCCTTTACATAGAAGTATACGGTATACGAAAACGCCGGTTAACCAAGGCTTCAAATGGATTCACGACCGTGAAGCCATTGTTAACCGGCGTTTTCGTATACCGTATACTTCTACATGTATGTAAAGGAAGCCTTAGGCAGGTGTGATAGGAATCCAATTCCCCCTGGAATCAAAGTCCCATGTTATTGTTCAGCGAGGGATTAGAATATGACCATTCGAATATAACCTTACAATAGCGGGCTATTGTTTGGAGGATCTGCATTCCTAGGACACTGATTCCTGTCACACCTGGTTTACATAGAGGTATACGGTATACGGACACGCGGGGGAACAATGGCCTCTAAGGGTTCATGATCATAAAACCTTTGTTCACCCGCGTGTCCAAAGGCAAAGAAATGGTGGTGTCTGATTTCTTTTCTAGTTTCTCATTCTGGTGGTAAATGCTAACATGACTTTAGCCTTGCACCTGAACAACTCACTTTGTAAACGTGCTGCTGTCTTTAAACTGAGAAGACGCTCCTCCACCTGAGTTCCTGTGGGCACTCTACCCGGTGAAAACTAAGTCAGGATCCTCGGAACAATTACTGAAAGACTCAATATGAAAAGTTTTTTTTAACAACAACCCACCTCATTAAAGATATACAAATCGCCGGGTGACACAAACCTCGCAGCTGCGCATTATGTCAATGATGACACTGATGATGTCACCCCTGACAATGAACCACCAGCCAGCGACAATAGCCGACCATGTCATCCCTTTTGAAAAGTAATTGCTTCCGGGCGCGGTAGGGTTTCCTAGATGGATGGTGGCGCCGTCTAATATTAAGTAAAGGAAGCTATTGGTGTTCACCAATAACGTTGGCAGTCCGCGCCGTCGTTCTTGTAGTGAGTTGAAACGGTTTCGAAAAGGATCTTGATTCAGGTGTGACAGGGATCCAAGTCCCCCTGGAATCAAAGTCCGGTCTTATTGTTCAACGAGGGATTCAGAATATAAAGTATAATAGAGACCATGACCATTCCAATATAACCTTACAATAGCGGGCTATTGTTTGGCGGACTCGCATTCCTAGGACGTTGATTCCTGTCACACTGCCCAGGGGCATTATTCACAAAGCTCTCTTAAGGCCTGTCTACACCATCAACATTTGCAAAACATGTCTAAAAACATTGAGCTGCAACAAATCTGCAACACCCTTGTTTTGGGATGTTGCACAGTGTGGACAGACTTGCAACAGTTCAAAACATATTTTGAAAATGTTTTTAGAAATGGTTTTAGAAATATCATGTGCATTCTTCTGCAACATTTTCAAAACATTTTCAAAACAGTGTGGACAGACTTGCAACAGTTCAAAACATGTTTTGAAAATGTTTTAGAAATGGTTTTAGAAATATCATGTGCATTCTTATGCAAAATGTTCAAAACATGTTTTGAAGTGTTGCATGTGTNAAGCCTCGGTTATGTCGCCCTACGCTGTGATAGAAATAGCGTCAACTAGTTGCAACTGATAACTTATGTCGCCACCGACTAGAAAAATACCGATCGGTCGCAACTACCTGGAACTAGTTTATCGCCGTCTTTTGAGTGCTTATGTCGACACAGATTTCTTTTGATTTTAAGTAAGTTGAACATGTGCGACTTTCAGGATCTGGATATTTTTAGTTTGCAACTAGTTGGCAACCAGTTACTCGCTGACGCCCGAGAGCTTATGTCACCTTGTAGTTGTGACTAATTAGTTCCAACTACGCGCCGATTATCAGTTGCCAACTAGTTCTGACTGTACGCAAGGGCGACATAAACGAGGCTTTAGAGGACGCTACGAATGCGCAACTCTAAGTATGCTTTGTAAATATTAAAGGTCCCTGGTTCTTATTTGGATGGGACTTTCCTCTAAGTATTGGCCCTTTACAGATCTAGGTATACTTCCCTTTGGTATATTTATCTTTCCTAAGGATATGCTCAGCTTTCACAATCAACTAATTGTTTCCTCCCAACCCGTCTATTTGAGAAGCGCATCCGTGATGATGATCATGCGCTCTCGTAGTCCAGTTTCTTTGTGTCGGGCAAACAAGACCTTGGTACAGATATCAATGAGTGTTAGAAGTGTGAGATCTAAGATCGAAGACCAAACAAACAGGACTCCGTGTCCCTGATGACGGTACCTTATACCAACATGATAACGTTACTCTAATTCATTAGACTCTCCCCTCATCCTCCAACGCTTTTATCTCACAAATTAATTCTGTATTCTTTGCTGATGAGGTTTTTAATTTCCCTTGTAGCAGGCAAGCCGCAGGGGTATAAAGGTTCGTCAACGTAGGCGTGTAATTTGGCAAGTAATATATGCATGAATTTGGCAAGTATATAATATACATATACTAGCTAGAACCAGAACCATTTTAGATGGGGATTTGGCCTAAGGCGTGCTGCCCCTTAGTGCTGGCGATTGATGCCTAATGCGAGGGTCCGTGGGTTCGATTCTGGTGGGAAGCAATGCCTTTCACCTTAGAAATCCGTTTCTATTTCATATTCTCTACTAGCAAGAACCCCTGGCAATCGGCGATTCTGATTTTGGCGGAGGTTGGAATGCACGGCACGGCTGGAATTGGTGCAACACGGTGTGCGGTAGGGAGAATTTAGAAAGCAATCGAACAACACCGTTAAAAAAGTAAAATTGCTAGCAAAACAAAGTCCTCTTGGCAAATTAAACCACCCGTTGCATCAGGATATGGTATCCTCTATTACCATGCCGAATTTCGAGGCAAAACAAAGCTTCTAAGTGTGACTTTATTGAGCCGACTTCCGGCATTATTATATAGATGTGTGTAATTTGGCAAGGAACTCATGCCTATACATTCGGCGAGTTCAGGTCGCACCGGCTCATGATATGTCGAGGGTGGAGTGGCCCAAGCAAGTCACACAGCTTGGGAAAAAATAGATGTACAGCTCTGGAAAAAATTATTAGACCACCTCGGTTATTTCCTTTCATTTCCCATTAAATAGGTCCCACAAAAATTTATCCACCCGTTTGTGCCACACTGTATTTAAGTATACTTATTAGTTCAGGAGCCCATGGAAATTTGTTTAGCGTATTCTAGAAGCCTCCTTATCTCTGAGGTCCACTTTAAGCTTTTGTATTCTGCCCTGCAAACGCTAAAGGCACCTTAGAGTTACGGAAGCTTCTAGAATACGGCCCATCACCTTGTAAAAACATGACTTCAGTCGTAATTATAAACATAAAGTCCGTATGATGCTATAAATGCTGCTTGAAGAATTTAGGTTTGATTACAGTAGAAGCGATGCAAAGTGGACAGCTGTCTACACAGTAAATGTATGCACTTCAGGTCCTTCCTTTTAATCAGAACTTTTGACAAGGTCCTTCTCGCAGCTCCACTGATTCTTCATTATGGGAAGTCAATTTCTATGTTGGATAGTCTTGTTGAAATACTTAGACCCTCATGGTCTATATGTTTGCATCAGTCATGTATTATAAACGTCCCCGCCTTTTCTTTTCAACCCGTTTGAATCAGCAGCTCCCCCAGCTAAATGTATTTCAACCCCTATGTCTTAAGGTTTGTAGTTTTTGTCCCCTTCTGTGCCCAGTTCTTCTCTTCTACCACACCCCTTTCATATGACACCAGATTCACGGCAGTTTTTTGTTCCTTGGCTGTTATTCTTTGTCTATTGTGTCGCCGTGAACCCTTCGTAGGGTCACCAAGCCAACAAAACACACCCTTTGTTCCGCTATTTCGCATGCACATGCTTGGAAAAAAAACAGTTGTCTTGACTTAGGTCCCCAACGGGCTCGTAATCATTTGTGGTCAGCTCAGGATCTGTAGAATTCCTCCAACACTTGAAGGAACATTTGTATGACGCCAGCACTTGGAAAGGGAGCAAATTCTCCCTTCCTGACCCTCACCACGCCAGGTGTGGTTTCAATAGCAGGGACAATGACCCCGTGCACCCCTGCCAACATATCGGTCCCTTCTGGCCCCTTTGAAAGCAGATCAGACGGTCCCTTTTCCGCGAGGGTTCGTTAACATTCAGCATGAGGGATGCAGGCGTTTCCTGCTTTAGTGCCAAGGCTACAACAGCCGTCTTTGGCGAGATATCATGGTCCATCTGTAATGATTATTATTGATACGTTTGAAAGAAAACCCTTACCATTGTTAGAGGTGTCAAAATGTGGTTTCCCTCACTACTCCCTTGATACCCTCGCGTATCTTTGATGCCGGTACATTATGCCAGTTTCCACAAAAATGCGTATTCAGTTTCCATGGTAACGGAAGTAATCTATGGATGGAGGGAGCGTTGTAGAAAAACTGGATAAAGGGTTCGACATCGGCGAATTTTGTGCGTTGTTCTTTCGAAGGGGGCGCAGTTGGCCTCCGATTGTAATTTGGGAGCAATTTCCCTTCCCTTTAACCTCAAGTGGTGGTCTAGTCAGGGCTGAACATCTTTCGGGATCCTAAAACAAAAAGCAGTGTTTTCGGCACAGTAGAGATCGCTCTCAAGCCATCGGTATCGTCGTCATTCAGTCTTAGCATAAAGGAATCAACCATAAAGGTTCAACTTACAAATTTAGCATTTTATGAATGTGGACAGTATCCCTTTAAACCTCAACAGATTTGCATTCTGACTCTTCCATATGATAGGAGAGAGCCTTCTGCACGTTTACTGCAAATTTTGTTGAATTCCGACTAGTTGATCTTATGATACAAAAGGACTGAATTGATGAGAACCCCACGAACGATGTGAGCGCAGTGTAGATTTGAATAGGCTAACGTACATTTGCACGTGGAACACAATTGTGCTGAAAATTGCTCTGTTATCCTCAGAAGTGGAATTCAAATCATCAAGTTGACAGGTTCATGTACCCCCTCGCCACAAAAAAGTTGAAGCGCCTGCCTACTACGTAAAGCCAAAATTCAGGCAGTGAGAGACATCTGGTGGCAACACATGAAGTGTATCCCTCAGTAAGTTCATCGTTCGCAGTTTCAAAACCTTTATGGTTGATTCCTTTATGGTATTTAGTAATGTGAATTAGACTGTTGAGTTTGATTGTATCTTTTATGGCCATTTGATCATCTCACCAAGACTAACCTACCTAATGTTCTTCTCATAACAGCTATTTTCGCCTCTTTATTTTCCATTCTAATGAACGTTCAATCGAGGGTCAATTAAATGATGCAAGACTCAGGCGTTAATGACCATTCATAACGTAATCAAACCAAATGGCGTCTTAGTAATAACTTTTGCTTCGTTAAAAAGCCATTTGTTATAATTTTCAACCACGGTCATTAAAAAGTCGTTTATTTTAGGCTTCTGGGATGTCATCAAGATTAAGGATATGCTGGTATCATCTTAAAGACCGGTATTCAGAGCAAGCCAAACTCCGGGTGGAAAGCAATTACTGTAGGCCCGCCTCCACGCACTAGATGCAGACTGGTTTTTATAGGCCACTGATAATTCAATACGACAGCTCTAAGTGGCTGTGTTTATAAAAAACAAAAACACTGACTTTGTTCTCAGTATCATATTGCATTAGGCCTGTAACTAACAAAATCAGAATCCTGATCTGCTAATTTCCCCTTTAAAGGGGGTTGTGACCAGTTTCTCTTGGGGGTCATTTCAACCAGATGAAATGAACTCTGGGATGAGAAATGCAGGTTATAAAAATTCTGGACAACAATGTACCAAGGGAAGTTTGGAATCCGAATGACCCTTAGATGTTTGGAACGAAAAGCTTTGGCATTACAGTGACGCTGAGGGAGAAGGAAATTTGTGTATCACAAGCATGACATTATGTCAAACTTTGGCTTGACATCGTGAGGTCTTGGCATCCTATTAAATCCAGAAATGTTTTGGACACAAGCGGGAATAGAAAGGACAAGTTGCAATTTCAGCACATAATGTGAATAAAAATTGGGATAAGTATTCTTTGGGAAAATAAGACAGTAATTGATTAATTCATAAGCCTTGGATACCAGGGAACTGATCTTGACCATAAAAATCTCATGATTGGCTTGGATCTATGGACTGTCCTGTCAATATGTTGTTGTGGGTGTATTCATACTAATGTATGACAAGTTGCATGCCAGTCAGTCGAGTCTGGGTCAAGAAAATGAAGAAAAACTGTTGTTGACAGTTGGAGCTCTGGGGTACAACATGGCTCATACATTAATGGGGGTCTGACAGCTGATTGGCCTTTTATACCGCATACCGGTCTTTAAGTTCTATTAGTATACATGTAACTTGTCATTGCATCTTCTTGCCAACCCCGAGCTAATTTTACTAAGGTTCTAATCTACTGGGTCCATGCCTGCTCCATTATCTAAGTTATCAAAGGCCGGTATCATCTTAAGTTCTATTAGTATACATGTAACTTGTCATTGCATCTTCTTGCCAACCCCTGGCTAATTTTACTAAGTTTCTAATCTACTGGGTCCATGCCTGCTCCATTATCTCAGGCTGGTCACTGATATACATGTAATTAAAACTTCATTAAATGAGCTCACACGAGTCAAGATTCGGACTGAACCCTGCGAAGAAGACTCTTTAGTCTCTCTTGGCCACTTTTATCCAAATGACGTTAAAGGGAGACTCCATTCATTGTGGAAAATTTTGAATTTTTGAAATTTTATCGTTAATACATTCAAATTCATTGATATCTGCAACATGTCATATGTTTTTAACATCAGCAAACTCATCATTTTAAGTATTTTAATTACATCCCAAGGGGACCATTGCACAGCACATGTGATGTCATACTTGCATGTATGTGCTCAATGCATATTTATGAAGGTAAAACCAATAGGCCTAGGCAGTCACAGTATTAGCTCATTCACTACAAAGGTCGTCAGCCTATTGACACCAGTGACATCACAACTCATGGCAATAGTCTCCATGGATTGATAAAAATTCAAAAGTTTACAATGAGTGGAGTCTCCCTTTAAATGAACGAAACAGATGACGTTCTGTTACATCAAATCCGCTGCCTCCCAGGTTTATACAAATTTCTAACCAATCAGACACTGCATATTAGCTGTGGTTACACTACATAGAAATCGCCGGGCTTTTTGAGCCCGTGTCAAGCCCGGGCCTGAAAAAAACCCGCCTGAGACCCGGCGAGCGTCTACACTACTAAAATCTAGCTGAACTTAATTGCTACGCCCGGCGATAGGGTCGCTACTGGCAAGCACTCTTCACGAAGAGGAGGCGCTAAATTGGAGTGCTGGCTTTTTACCGCGCATGCCTACAAGACACGCCGCCTGTCGCGGTGTTCAAGAACCAGACAAAGCCCGGGTCTATTGCGTCTACACTACTTAAAAAACCCGCAGGAGACGCGGGTCTAAATTAAGCCCTCCAAAAACCCTTCGAAATCGGAGGGTTCAAAAAGCCCGGACTTTTCATCCCCGGGTCTATTAGACCCGCGCTTTTAACAGGTGTA
>NMRB01000256.1:196213-214336 GCA_002633025.1 Notospermus geniculatus | reverse complement strand
CCCCCCAACCTCCAGGACGTTCCTACGGCCGTGATTTGTACCAGGGGAAGCGTCTTGAAAGTACATGTAATCTGTATGAGAAGGCCGAGCTCAAATCTGAGAATGCCCGACGTTGGACCATCGTATATGTTGCACTTCTGGTGTTCAGAGGGTATATAGCCTACGACCTCCCGTATGGGTGATTTAGAACCCCCCCCCCCAGATATCTGATATTGCTCACCTCCCCTCTCACAAAGGCATACTTTCATTGCATCTTTGATCTGCTCGTGTTTGCACGATTTTCTTTCCAATATTAGTCATAAATCAATCAGCCCCTGTCATGCATCCACGTGACGTAAATCACGCCTATGATTGCTCAAGTCTTGCTTGGATAATCGAAATTATGTTCTGTCAAAACATGATTCATGATTTATTGCATTTTTATTGCAAGTTTTTAACATGACAGGCCCATTTCACAAACATAGGGGCCCGTATGCATAAAGGTGAAATAAGCTTATTCCAGGTATGAGCTCAATGGACGTGGGCTTCGCCTTCCGGCGCCGAAGCGGGGGTCTGGGGGACCTCCACCAGAAACATTTTGAAAATTAGAAGCTCTGAGATGCGATTTCAAGTCAAGTTCCTGCACTCTGAGACATGAACAATATTATTAAATGATCTTTTATGCCATTTGATTTTGCTGGAACATTTTTTGCACAATTTAGCACGGGCCAGGGCCCATATTCATAAAGCTACTTAAGTCTAAGTGTGACACTTATCTTTTGTTCAACACAAAAGATAAGTATCATACTTTGACTTACATGTAAGTATGTTTATGAATATGGACCCTGGAAACTACCAGTTTGATGTGTGGCTTCCAGATGTCTGAGCCACAAGCGACATGCAAACACTCAGACACTGCAATATTTTCCTTGACTCTTGACTTGAAAGGTTTCGTCGGTCATCAAGATAAAGAACTTGGCCCTGGGGCTTTCTTACCAATTTGATATTTGCCAATAAAACTCGTTAATTACTGTTTGTTTGTGTCTGGATCTGGTTGACCTCTCCTCACGGTTTCAGACAGTAAGAGGCCAGCCCTTGGTGTCAGTGGTTGCGGGTTCGAATCCCCCTCTGACTCGAGTACGTACGGCTCCGTGCCTTAGTGGGGTTTCGCAAATCTGACGAAAGACGAAGTACGAAATACGAATCTGGACTTCATTTCCATGACGTACAAATGTATGTATTTCTGGAGATGGTTGGTACCACAAATATCGCCTGCTACAAGAGCGTTAGGTATGACGTTAGACCGGCGATAGAGTTACCATAGGGTGTATATTAAACTTTGAAATTTATCTTTCGTTACCACTTTGTAGATACATGTACGAAGTGGAAATTTCAAAATTCAAGATGCACCATAACTCTCTCGGTCTCACATGATATGCTAAAAGACCCCCTGGCAGCAGGGACATTTGTGGTTAGCAGCCATTTCCAGAAATACATTAGGTGCTTAATTTCGTATTTCGTACTTCGTGTTTCGTCAGGTTTGCGAAACCTCACTGTTCTCCTCCTTGGCGTACATGTACGTAGTATGAAAAACGCCTATAAAATGTGAAGTATATGAAGCATCCTACGCAGTACAATCCACGGACTGTCGCCGAGTCCCGATTTTGGTCAATTGCTGACCAACAATCTAGACACTAACCTCTCAGGCTTTGTCTCCGAAGACTCGTCTTTGATGCGAGTATGTTAACTTTTACCTTCATCAGTAACGATCTAAATAGATGTTCAGTGACGTGATGGTCACTGAATTACTCAAAATGGGAAAAAGTTTTCCCCGAATTTGAGAAATTGAAAAATTCGCGCAAAATTCCAAAATTTCCCACTTCTTATTTTCCACTTTTATTTCTTACCCCCTTTCCGTCTTCACTGTTAATCTCCCCCTCAGCGTACGTAGTATGAAAAACGCCTCGGAGGCCTATAAAATGTGAAGTATAAGCATCCTTCGCAGTATACAATCCACGGATTGTCGCCGAGTCTGAATTTTGGTCAATTGCTGACCAACAACCTTGACCAACAACCTCACTCTCAGGCTTTGTCTCCGACGACTCACTCGTCTTTTGATGCGAGTATGTTAACTTTTACCTATCAGTAACGATCTAAATGGATGTTCAGTGACGTGATGGTCAGCATGTAAGGTCTGGAATCGGCAAGGCCGCAGTATTATCTAATCAGTCGGGAGGATGAAGGGCTTCCTTGTGATCGCAAACATATCTGACGTTTTGCTATCACGGATTAGACCTCAAGCCCCGTCAGACGAAGTCCTGTCAATTGGCAGGAATAGAAATAGACAGGAGATTCCATGAAAGACGTTTCGTACGAGACAGGTATGCAGGATCTAAATCGCTGTGGATTCCAACTCGGTTTCTCTACAGGTTAGTGGTAATAGAGAGGATGCGCAACTTTCCGACTCCGACTTCAGCTACGAGAATGAATTGCAGTCCGCTATGGACATCCTTGATAAAAACAATTTGATAGTTCAATTCGTCGAACACCACAAATTGAAGGCAGAAAAATTGACCTTATAAACCGGATAAATAATGAATATTGAAGTCGTAATCCTATAGTCGTTACGACTTGAAACACGATTATAATATTTGCGATTTACGTGCACTTCCGATTACGAGTCGAAATTATTCCCACAGTTATGGGATTGTACGATTTGCAAACGTCTATCAAATCGTTTTTATCAAGGATGTCTACAGCGGACTGCAATTCATTCTGGTAGTTGAAGTCGGAGTCGGAAAGCTGCGCATCATCTCTAGCATTATAAAACTGTCAGATTACAGCTGACCTAAGTGACCGAACCAAACTTTTTTAGCATGAAACTTCCTCCTCCTCTGCGACTCCCAGGGTTCCAAACGATATCCCTCTTTCTTACCTGTATCATTCATGTTACCCTCCAAAGCCTGACATCCCTGACCTCCACCTTCCCTGACAATTCTTCCGTCATCAACTCGGGGGACAATAAAGGTAGGAATCCACTGCTGATTTTCTGCGTTGCGACTTGCTTTCTGCTTTGCAACCTGCTACCTGCGATTGAATACGATCGCAAGGAACTGATTGCCGACTGAAATTGACCACATCATTCTTCGCCATTGGTGGAAATCACGTCTAGCGAGTCCACTACGGCGATCGAATGCCCAGTTGCAAAGCAAGTTGCAACGCAAAATCAGCTTGAAAATCAATGACGAATTCCTAGCTTAAAGCCGTTGTGCCTTGTGCCCGCCTTGTGCCTTTTGTAGGGCAAGTACATTTAAAAGACCCCCTCCAAGTGAGGAACATGAGTAGCTTGAGATGGCCTCTTCCGTACTTATATGTACCACGGCCAATAATACTATGGTTTCGACCCTGACGGAAAAATCAAATTTACATGTACAGATACAAAAAAATACAATCAACACAAGTTGCCCATCGTCAGTCGGACTCAGTCTGTAGGCTATTGTACTATATGTATATGTGATTTGTTCGCCGTGCCTGTAAAATTCGCGCAGAAACCAACACTGTAATACGTCTCTTCAAAATACTTCGAATTGTTGCAGAATTTGCATACCAATGCCAAATAAGGAAGTCATGCTTGATCCGATCCTGAACCCCTTCACCCCTGACGCGAAGGGAAATGTCGTGAAAACGACAATTCCCTGGGAAATACTTCCGTTTTTCTTTTCATTATTAAATTATTGTGTTGTTGATTAATTCCTTCCACTTCTCTGAACCATTCCAGATGAGGGAATTTGACATTGTCTCCTTACGTAATTGTACACCTCAAGGGCTTCAAAATCATAAAAGGGTTCAAATCAGAAAAATAAATTGCACGCGTCGACAGGGTCGCGCGGTCTCGCCTCTCGCAATCCCTTTTGAAATTTGTTAAATTAATTTTCACGATTGCATCAAAAGTTACGATTGAGAGACATCGGGGGCCTCTTGTAACATTCTGGTTGCAAAATCGGGTGGTGAAAAATGTCAAAAAGGGTCTCGGAAAACATACCCTCCTGTATATCCGCAAGGGTCTTCTTTCTCTCTGCACTGAGAACGTGCCCCTTATGCACAGACGCTGTGTGAGAATCTTTGTCTTGTTTGGCCCCTGTTTCGTATATCATTACACGGAACGGTTGCCAGGGATCTACTGTGTAATCCCTCCTAGCGTTCTATCAGTGCGACCCTTTTCTATACAGGGATGAAATGGCACTGTGAGTGAATCAGGGATGGAGATATAAAGGGCGGATAAAAGGGCCGCGTGCACCCGTCGCAATTTTTGACGGTTCGGTTGAAGTATAATTTTACGGCTTGACTTAGGAAGTTTTAAGTTACATCGTTTCAAAAAATGCCATCTAAACCTTCCTAAAAATAGATCCTTACCAATGTCACGTGCTTGCATACTCCCCATATCATTCCCAAGCCGCCTGTACGGGAAATGCCGCGTTTCCACCTGCGGGGGACGAAATTTCGTTGATGTCGCTAAAAACACACATTGTTTTTTCTCATTATAATAATCATAGTTAATGTATGCGTGTCCATGAAATAGTGCGACAAGGCACTTTCTTAAGATGATTTCACTGTTTAAATGCTCAATATGAATTGCTCGAAGCCATATAATACTGCTTGTGAGTTAAAAGGCGATTATTTTTGATGGATTTTCTATAATTCGTTGTATTTTGTTGGCGTCTTTTTACTTAGCAAATAAACGATCAGCGTCTCTTCTCTCAGGCTGTCTCTATGGAGGTTATCAAACACAAACATTGTGATATGAGCCCACACTAAAGGATAATTTTCATCGCCCTGTGGGGTATTGTAGCTAGCAAGTACTAGCAAGTAAAAATTGCTATTTTTGGCATTTTTCCCCTTAAATGCATGTAAAAAAATGTAAAAGGAACAGAAGTTTAACAAAACAGCTACCCTATCCGATATTTTTCCAAAGTTTTCTCTAGCAGTGTATTTCGTCAGGGCACCAACAAAGAGGGCATAATTCCGCATCCTTTTCATACCCTACACAAGGGTCCACTGCCATTGTTCCCTCGCGGAAGGAGCACAAAATGGCTGCCGTGACTAACTCCGACCTGTTCATATCGAAGTCCCTTATTGAATTTCTTTTTCATTTTAACATGTTCGTTCTATTGATTGTGGGGTTAAAGGGTCGATGGTGAGCGGGGAATCAAGGCCACCGGGATCTGAGCGATGTTTGTAAGACAGTAAAATCGTCGTATCGTTTGATTGGTACAGGCAGCATCCTATTGTGTTGACAAATTATTGTGATGTTTTCTGTTTGTGGTGTCTTCTACTTTTGATCAAGTCGGAGCCATTGTGGATTGGAAATTACTGTCTTATCATATTAATTTTCATGTCCTTTGGGTCAGTAGATTTCGTTAAAGAAAAACTTTAAGATACTGACCTTCTTTGGAACAGTAGATTTCGTTACAAGGATACATTTAAGATCCTTTGGGAGAGGGGGTCAGTATTACGTGAAAGCAAAAATAGATAAGAGGGCTCTTATCTATTTTTGGTGAAAGCAAAAATAGATAAGATCTATTTTTGGTGAAAGGGAGTAAGAAATAAAAGTGGAAAATATGAAGTGGGAAATTTTGCGCGAATTTTTCAAATTGGGAGAATTTTTTCACAATTTTGAGAAATTTTCTTTAAATGACATGAAGCGAGGGAGTAAAAAATAAAAGTGGAAAATAAGAAGTGGGAATTTTTTTAATTTTGCGCGAATTTTTCAATTTCTCAAATTGGGAGAAATATTTTTCCCATGTTGAGAAATATCGCCCGAAAAATCAGACAAAATGTCATGTCACTTCAAGAAAATTTCTGAAAATGGGAAAAATTTTCTCCCAATTTGAGCCATTGAAAAAATCGCGCAAAATTCCAAAATTTCCCACTTCTTATTTTCCACTTTTATTACTTACTCCCTTGTATGAATGAACGAGACGAACCATGGTTTTGCTTCCATTGTATTAACCAACATGAATTGAGCTGCTGTGTCCGGTGACATTATTTATATTCATGATACTTCAGAAGAATGCAGCATCCTCTCTTAACAATAGCTTCAATAGCTTGTTTAAACTTTGGATCGGTTTAGCTTCCTGATAAGAAGGGGGGCTAATCTTCTTAATAAAGGGAGACTCCACTCATTGTAAACTTTTGAATTTTTATCAATTCATGAAGACCATCCATTGCCATAAGTTGTGATGTCACTAGTGTCAATATTAGGCTGACGACCTTTGTAGTGAATGAGCTAATACTGTGACTGCCTAGGCCTATTGGTTGTACCTTCATAAATATGCATTGAGTACACATGACATCACATGTGCTGTGCAATGGTCCCCTTGGGATGTAATTAAAATACTTAAAATGATGAGTTTGCTGAGGTTAAAAAAATACGACATGTTGCAGATATCAAAATTCAAAATTTTACACAATGAGTGGAGTCTCCCTTTAAAGATGACGGAAGATGCAGGCCGTCCATGGTTCAGTTGATCTGCAACATTAAAATGGGCATGAACCATTTGTCGATTTGAAGGAAACCCTGTGACTGCTCCTTGAACAAGTAGGATCGCTGACGGACTCTGAATACTGCATCTATCTAAGGCCGTCTNGCTTCCATTGTATTAACCAACATGAATTGAGCTGCTGTGTCCGGTGACATTATTTATATTCATACTTCAGAAGAATGCAGCATCCTCTCTTAACAATAGCTTCAATAGCTTGTTTAAACTTTGGATCGGTTAAGCTTCCTGATATGAAGTAATACCGGGGGGGGGGGGCTAATCTTCTTAAAGGGAGACTCCACTCATTGTAAACTTTTGAATTTTTATCAATCCATGGAGGCCATTGCTATACATGTACGTTGTGATGTCAATAGGCTGACGACCTTTGTAGTGAATGAACTATGTGACTGCCTAGGCCTATTGGTTGTACCTTCATAAATATGCATTGAGCACATATAACATCACATGTGCTGTGCAATGGTCCCTTGTGATGTAATTAAAATACTTAAAATGATGAGTTTGCTGATGTTAAAAAAAATATGACATGTTGCAGATATCAATGAATTTGAATGTATTAACGATAGGCCTATTTCAAAAATTCAAAATTTTACACAGTGAATGGAGTCTCCCTTTAAAAATGACGGGAGGTGCAGGTCGTGCTTACCATGGTTCAATCTGCAACATTAAAATGGGCATGAACCATTTGTCGAGTTTGAAGGAAACCCTGTGACTGCTCCTTCTTGAACAAGTAGGGTCGCTGAAGGACTCTGCATACTGCATCTAAGGCCGTTACAATGTCCACTAAGGAAGCAAATTGCCTACTACATGTAGGTTATTTCGGCCCTTCCATTGCTTGGTATCTTAAGTAGAGCTGCGATGGCTTCCCTCAGGAACTTACCCCCTCCAGACCCTCTCCACACCCAGAGTTCCAGCGATAGATAACAACCCTCTTCCTCTTTCATATCGTCATGTCACACTCTTACATATGTTCTCCATCTTCCCAGAGAGTTCCAGCCTCATCAACACAAGTTTCCCATCAACAAAATGTTTGATTTAACGATGGTATCGTTGTTGTTCGATTTTCGAAGCCACTTTCCTGATGTTAGTTAGATTTCATCTTGACAATGGCCGCCAGTGACAGGAGCAATTCACTTGACAGTAATGGGACGAGGCACCAGTGACTGGCTTAGAATAAGTTATTCACGAATGCTCCAGAAACTTTGCTTTAAGGTACAGGGCCGTATTTAGCAGGGAGCAAGGGGCCAGTTGCCCCCCAGAGCCAACCAAACAACGTGATTTTCTTGCGGAGTTTGGGCAAAAAAGGTCTTCTGCCCTCAAGAGAGGCTTTTGCCCCCCCCCCCGACCAAAAAGCTAAATACGTCCCTTACGTAGATTCATACTTAGCGAGCGTTTTGGGGTTTGCGCTTGTCCGTTTCCTGTGAGTGCGTGGTAGAAAAAGTAATTTTATTGTAGGTACCACACATAAACATAGGAAACGGGAACGGATAAGCGCAAAGCGCTAAACGAAGTAAAAAGTTAAAGTTTGGATTTATAGTCTGATATCAACAACGGTAGAGGTGTCATCCGACTTTACACTTTAACCCCAGTCTATCCTGAAACATTTCAGTAGAACTCAGATGAGCTGCCCATTCAGCGCTACAATCCGAGCATTTCCGACCGGTACACCGGTACCCATTTATACACCTGGGTGGAGAGAGGCCAGTGAGGCAAAGAGACCTGCCCAAAGTCTCACGCCAGTGGGATTCCAACCCGGGACCCTCTGACCGCTAGTCGGAGGCCCGAACCACTACACCACCGTGTATGAATCTAGCTTCATTCATAACGAATCTGTCTTGACAAATTTCAACTCGTTTCCTTCCCTTAAAATCACCTACCGTAGCCTTGAATCCCTTTCAAACCACACTTTTCAATTATATAACCATCCTTCATCCTTGACATCTGACGGTGGATGCCTATCATGGTCGACAAGGGATAGCAATCCCTTGGGTTTACTGTCAGAATAAGGGCTGTCATCCCTTACCCTCGGGCAGCACTCGAGGCAGATGCGGCCTGTGTATCACTGCTTCGTAGGCGAACGCTGGCAGGTCTGAAAATCCTTCTTGAAGACCCCTTCCGCCCTTCTCCGTGTATTTTGCGCTGCAGAGTAGGTGAAGCGTATAGGCTATTGTGCAGAGATTTGCTACCGTGAAGGGCATTAAGAGTCCCCAAAAGGGTTTCTTTGTGTGGGGTCGGTGGGACAAAAAAAAGATGTGTTTGTTTACAAATATGGATATCTTTTGACTATCATGCGTTTCGAAGCCATGAGAGCTGTTGACAAAACAGGAGGGGGTGTTTCAAAATTAGTCACCCAAGAAAATGGGGCAAAATTTAACTTTGAAATGATCACAAAGATTTGTTCCATTGATGTTCCAAAAGTCAAATGTATTGATTTCCCAAAAATCAAATGTAGTATTTGATAATATATATAGACCTTTAACTATAGTTTCTCCATCAGGGATGTACAGTGTACACTCATTTGAAAGTTAAATTCGTAGGCGTTCGTAGGCATTTCAAAGTTAAATTTTTTGAAGATGGGGATTTGGCCTAGTGGTTAAAGGCGTGCTGCCCCTTAGTGCTGGCGATTGATGCCTCATGCGAGGGTCTGTGGGTTCGAATCTGATAGGAAGCAATGTCTTTCACCTTGGAAACCCGATTTCTATTTCATGTTCTTTACTTGTATCTCCATTATTTCTGACCCCTCGCATAACATAAAACTGTTTGGGTCGGAGATTGTTTGGACTACTCGCAGGGTACTGATGGACGCCTCGTTTAAACACGGGCCATTGAACCATCTTTTTTTGAAGATGGGGATTTGGCCTAGTGGTTTAAGGCGTGCTGTCCCTTAGTGCTGGCGATTGATGCCTCATGCGAGGGTCTGTGGGTTCGAATCTGGTAGGAAGCAATGTCTTTCACCTTAGAAACCCGATTTCTATTTCATTTGAAGGAGGGTATCAAAAATATTGAGATTACCAGCAAAATCTATCGTTCCGTCCGACACCAAAACTACTTTCTGCTGTCAGACTTTAAAGGGTCAATAGATCGATTAGTTTGCAGTACCATAATTTAGAGCTCCATGATACCTAGATGTGACATGAATATTGTAGAGTTTCAAGAAACAGCCTTTCACCAGTAGATAAAAGTATGGTGGAAATTTTCTGGTGTCCTGGGTGTCTTGAAACACACCCAGGACATGTTCCAGTGTCCCTACCTCTTCCCATTGCCAAAGAGTATCAAGTAAGGATACGATGGCGTCTACAGAAACATGATACAGAAATGCAGATCAGATTTTGTATATAATCCATCAGAGTTGGCGTGCCACTAACCATGGACCAGGAACGTGATATCAAACCCCATTCAAACCGTGCCTTTTTCTGCCACATTGCATGTCAACATGTACCCTTCTTTCGTCTCTCTATTTCGCCGTTGGCCACACTTTGAATGAGAGAGAGTTTGTCACGATATCGCTTATGAGAGACTTGTACTTCTCTAATAGATATTACATTTCCATTGTGCTCGCTTACGACGTCTGCAGTGTTGAGTATTTAGGATCGANCTAATCTCCCCGCCCCCCCACTGTGGCATCATATTTACAGAATTCATCTCGTCAGAATGCATCTTACATAACTTTAAACAATCTACTTAACTATTTCACTCACTCGCCTTGTCCTGTGCCGTTCCTTCGTGTAAACGCCAG
This sequence comes from Notospermus geniculatus, assembly GCA_002633025.1. Lineage (NCBI taxonomy): Eukaryota > Metazoa > Nemertea > Pilidiophora > Heteronemertea > Lineidae > Notospermus > Notospermus geniculatus. The sequence goes on along the minus strand of NMRB01000256.1, from coordinate 204,064 downwards.
TTCTGTCTTTTGAAGCAAGACAGATACTGACACGACGGCCACGAATTACCTAATCAAACCAGACTAATGGCCGCTCCACACGATCAAATTTTTCCTCAATTTTTTTGGAAATTCAGATTCAGGTGTGACAGGGATCAAAGTCCCCCTGGAATCAAAGTCCGGTCTTATTGTTCAGCGAGGGATTAGAATATATGGCCATGGAGACCATGACCATTCCAATATAACCTTACAATAGCGGGCTATTGTTTGGCGGACTTGCATTCCTAGGACGTTGATTCCTGTCACACCTGGCCTATTGGTCTTCAATGTATAAACCCACATGTAGGCCTTTATTGAGCGTATTCTGAAAATTGGGTGAAAAACTTGATCGTGTGGAGCGGCCATTACTGGTGAACAACCTTTAGCTACTAGCAACTACCCGTGGCGACCGGCGATTGTGATTCAACCGAGGATGGAATGCCCGGTCCTGGTGGAATAGGTGCACACAACGTGGCGCAGTAGGGAGAATTTAGGAAGCAATCGAACAACACTGCTAAAAAAAGTAAAATTGCGACCACAACAAAGTTCTATTCGCAAAATCATCCACCCGTTGCATCAGGATATGGTATCCTCTATTACCATGCCGAATTTCAAGGCAAAACAAAGCTTCTAAGTGTGACTTTATTGAGCTGACTTCCAGCATTATTATATAGATTAAACTGAACATTTCACCACGTGGCTTCCTTTCATAAAGATTGTGTATGCATCTAGTGCCGTTGTCGAAATGTCCACTGTGCACAAAGAGCTTATCTAATTCTTTAGCTTAAGTCATCCCCCGGTTCCCCCAACCTCCTTTAATCCAATTCAGTTTTCTTTGAAGAAAGGACATGGAAGAATTTGCAATTTAAATTCGGCACGTTATGGTTCAATCTTGCTCGCCTTCACAAATTATACCTTTTTCCTTCACTTGCGTGACGTTATTCACCAATACTTACGCTTCGCCGCCAAAAGCAGAAGAAATCGGCAATATGTTTTCAGATATTTCGCTCGAATTCTGATGTAAATTTCATATACATGTATGCTAATCATTTTTGCCGATCGATTTACATGTCGAGCTGTCATGTTGAATTGATGGATGTTTTGAATTTACGAGATGTCAGTTTTATGGCAGTGAGCATATTTCTTGTGTCACGGCAACGTCTTGGGAGACGTAAGCCGTGTTTACACCTATGCAATTTTTCCAGGCCCGGGTTCGAATTTAACCCGGATCCATTGAATTTTCTGTCCACACCTATTATTCGTCTTACGATATTGAACGCTGGCCATGCTATTTATAGACACACCACCCATTCAATTTTAGCAGACCGACACCTGTCGGTGGGCTCAGTAAACGTTTTAGCCCGGCATTTTTCTGTCCACACCTATGAAATTGCCGGGCTAAAGTATAATCCGGATCAGACCCGCCGAGCGAAAGCGGGCTAAATTAGTCCGGCAATTTTTAATCCGGATCCGATTTTCATAGGTGTAAACGCAAAAAAGGCGCGTCAGAGCCGGGTCAGGTCCGGCAATTTCCTCAGGTGTAAACACGGCTATATTGGGAAAAATCTAAGATGTGTTATCAATGAGGAACCTAATACATGTATAGCACTTCATAGCGTATTACGCTCTCTAAGCGCTTCACACATTATTACCCCAGCCTATGATTCAGAAACCTTTTTGTAGAAACCAAAGGGCAGCCACAATACAGCCCTAACCATTATGCCACCGCGCTCCCTAAACCTACCGCTACTAGGAGGCGCTGTGAGCAGTTGTACCTTTTTTCGACGATTTGGTCCGTGTTGCACTGCGTCAAGGACTTCAAGGAACAACCGCTCGCAGCGCCGCCCTGTCGGAGTAAAAAAGTGCGTTTTCCCCATTACCCCAACATACATGTTATTCAGATTTGTTGAAACGTTTTGAGCATACAGGATCAAAAGATCGTGTTGCTCAGGTAGGCCTACGTGGCTTTAATGTTGGAAACACGGAGTTAATAGCGAGGTTTCGCAAGCGCCCGGTTAGGCCATACGACAACGTTTATCTATTGTTTGGGTACACCCACACACTATAGATAAACGTCGTCGTAGGGCCTAACCGGGCACTTGCGAAACCTCCCTAATACTCAACGAACACCCTTGCGAAGTATACTAGTTTATGTGCTGCGAAACGTGAGGAGTCTACAGATTGTTTGGAAGGGAATTTTCAACTTGCATTTTTCAGATTAAGCAAATCAAGCTTTGTTATAATCCAAACTCAGTAATCGGCCTATTGGAAACTTCTTTATGTTCAATCCTTAAATTAAAACTTAATCATCAGAAAACGAGATGGATGCAAATTAAAAGCACTACGCCACCAGCTTTTGTTTTCAAGAACTGCCTCACCCAATTACTCAACGTTCTTTGTTCTCCCGACCTACGCGAGCCCTTTTCCTGATTAAGTCCCTTTCCCTCAAAGCGACCCCTTCAACCGTTTACAGGTGCACGTGGAACACTTTCCCTCATTCTCAATTCGCTTTCATCAAACGAAATCTGTTTAATAGAACCGCCTCCTCACGTCGTGACGTAACGGCTGTGGCCCTGTTCCCTGACACAAAAGGAAAAGCTTGTCTCCTCGGGGTTCGTCCCTTGCATCACCTGTTCTTCACGAACCGCTGCAGACTTTCAACCCTTTCTGTCGCCGTCTTTATTGGCTTGTCGACATAAAACTTCTTTTGATCACTGAAGGAGTATTTACACTCCGATCAACGAAGACATTTCTGATAGTGGAGCAATACATTTACATCGCAGTGTCTAAGGATGAAGATACTGATTGTACCCTATAGTCTACTAGGATATGACTATAACTTTGGGTTTCGTTGCTCATTGGTTTCTTTTTAGCCCCCTTTCCAAGCAAGAATCGAACCCCTGACCTCTCATGCATATACATGTAGCGTCCTGAAAACTTCATCATAACCTTGTTTTGGTTCCTTTTTAGCAGCGGCTGCCTTCGCAAGTGGGATTCGAGCCCCCGACCTCTCCAGGCGTCCTCCGAGCTTCATTACTGATAACAACATTGTTTTTGGTCCTTTGGTAGCCTTCGAAACGGGAATCGAGCACGTGACCTCTTGTATGAAGCACCTTCAAAGTTTCACTAACCTTGACTGCCATTTCGTCTCAGACGCGTAGCTAGCTTTTAGGGGGTGGGTGGGGGGGAATTGATCGAGTCTNTCATAACCACCCATCATAACCTTGACCTATATTCCGACTGCCCCCCTTACTCAGATGTTGGTAATCTTTCATAAAGGTAGAAAATATTGACGAGGAAGGTAATGACGCCCATCTCTCCCTGGTGAATTAATTTCAGTCGTAATGAAAATCGATGGTCATGATAGACACGGTCTTATTCTGTGCGAGTACGTGCCGTGAGAGCCTCCCTCGTCTCGCTCAACATCCACAACACCTCGCAAAGCTAATTCAAAATGTCATTTCGCCGAGAAAATTTGAATTTTTTCCGTTAATGAGCTATTTGAAATTGATTGGTTATGTTGAAATATGACTAAGCACGTATCAGATAATTGATTCTGGGAGCTGCCAGTGAGAGTGGCCCCTTTTTCCCTTCAACCCCTTTCTCCCCCGGAGTGTTTCCTTAACAAGCTTTCATTTAACTCATTCACCTTGTAATTTGCGCGGATGATACCGTCAGCAGACCCTATTTTGTCATCATTTTGTCAGAATCAAGGACTTTACGAAAGTTATTCATTTCTGAAGACAGCATTATACAGGGTTCTTCCCCCTGAGCCAGGGAAAAAAGTACGACTTTTTAATGACTTTTGTATGACGTTCCAGCTTTACTTTGACCATTTGATTCCCAATAAATGTAAAAATTGCCGAATTCTCGGCATTGTTTGATAAATTCTGGGTGTCATTGTTTAGCAGGGCCGTAGGAATGTCCTGCAGGTTGGGGTTTGATAAAATAGCGGGCTGTACCCGTAGTCCCTACATGCAGCAGCAGCAGCGAGCACCGATGCAAACGCCGAATATTGGCGGGGGGTCCGGGGATCTCCTCTGGGAAAATATCAGAAAATAAGACATGTAAGAGTGCTTTTACGCCATCCCGACATTTGAGAATATTGTACGACTTTCTAACGACTTTTACCCCATTTCACAAAATTTCATGACTTTTAGGCCTTATTTTCAGACTTTTATATTTTATGACTTTTTTATGGGGAAAACCCTGTATAAAATTATTTCACGTGGACATCGTCTTGAAAACTTTCCAAATCGAAACAGTAGAACACGAATTCTGATGAAGTTATGGCGTTGAAGAGAGGTTGGTATTTGGAAAGTGTCAGCCCTGACCGTGTGTGACGTACCGGTATTGAAAACTGATGGTAACTCGGTATGCCTGAGCTGTAAACCCTATTTACCGTCGTTGCTTTCGTTCGCTGAATGAGTTTCGTTCATTTCAACTGTAACTAAGCCCGTCCCTCGCTATCATCATCACGCCTGGTCGGCTCCCCCAAACCCCTGATAAAACACGGACGTCAGAACTGACGAAACACGTCATACCTACATCAACACTGATTGTCTCTTCGCTTTTATCAGCATAATCTCAAATATTCACTCTTCCACTGAATAAAATTCATTTTCAACGGTTCATAGATGAGTAAGCCACATCACATATCCGATGGGGGTTTATGTGGTCCTTGTACCGTGACGTTGATAAGGGGTTTACATGCTGCGGTACCTCTCATTGGAGCGTAGAATATCAGGCTTATGGGGAGATATATTGAGGGACATGTTCTTGTTAGAAGTTCAGGAGTTTAGGTGTAGCCTTAAAGCCACACTGTATTGAATTCAGAAAGTGCTAACGTCCTCCGACGTTAGTGTAGTGTAAAATGTACTATGGTCTATCTGATTACATTAGAGATCTGCCTGCAGTATTTTTCAATGTGTGCAGAAAACCAGGCCTGGATTCTTTGAAGTAGGCCCCTATGTATCAGGCAAACATTTTGGGGACCTTCAAGAGGCTGTGAGACCCATACCTGCAGTCTCCTAACACTTTGAAAATATCGTAAAATTAAATACTCTGAGGCTTTAAATGAATCAAACATAAAGGTTCAACTTACAAATTTAGGATTTTATAAATGTGGACAGTATCCCTTTAAACCTCAACAGATTTGCATTCTGACTCTTCCATATGATAGGCAAGACCCTCCTGCACATTTAGTGCAAATTTTATTGAATTCAGACAAGTTGATCTTATGATACAAAAGGACTGAATTAATGAGAACCCCACGAATGATGAGAGCGCAGGGTCATCTGTACATTTGAATAGGCTAACGTACATTTGCACATGGAACACTAATTGTGCTGAAAATAGCTCTGTTATCCTCAGAAATGGAATTCAAGGCATCAAGTTGACAGATTCATTTACCCCACTACCATAAAAAAAAGTTGAAGCGCCTGCCTATTACGTAAAGCCAAAATTCAGGCAGTGAGAGACATCTGGTTGCAACACATGAAGTGTATCCCTCAGTTAGTTCATCGTTCGCAGTTAAACCTTTATGTTTGATTCCTTCATGGTGTAGCACAGCGACAACGAATACAGAAGGAAGATAGAGGGCCGTATTCTAGAAGCCTCCTTAACTCTAAGGTAGCTATTGTTTCCAGGAAAGAATACAAAAGCTTAAAGGGGACCTTAGAGTTAAGGAGGCTTCTAAAATACGGGCCACAATGTATCTAACTGATAGGTGTGGCCGTTTTTTCCACCAATATTTGTATATTTACATTTTTTCATGATCTATATCACCATCATGAGTCAGGGGCACCGGTCACACAAAAACAAAGTTCCGCTGATGTCAATATCCCTTGGATAGACGCGGCCAATAAGTCCCTACACCATCTCCTAATGACTTCCCTTCCTATTGTTCCTTCTTTTTTCCCTCCCAAGGCGCCTGTTTAACATAACCAGCCATTTTCGCATAATCTAAGAAATCTGTGGCGGTGTTTTTTCCATCAACAACAGAATATCCCGGGGAATGAGCCGCCATCTTCCCATCAAAGCCTCCTGGTGCCTCGCGGCTGTAGTCGATACTTACATTTTTGCGCCAAACAAGAGATATTGACAGGGTTTTGATGCGATGTCTCACTCCAGGAATTAGGCTGGGTCTTGATGTCTCTGGTGATACGGATCATGCATACTCGGGGAATGAAACTGTCGGGACAAAGCCTCTTATCATAAGCCTCGCGTACAGTGTAAGTCTGAGTAAAAACAAAAATTCATGAGCTTTATGAATTTTCGGTAAAAATGGATATCGGCAACATAGATAAAGAGAAAGTGTTTCAACGATTCCTTGCCTCAACCATGTCAACTTTATCTTGAGATGTGAGCAAGTTGGACTCAGTCGCTTAGAACATTGAACTGCTTTCAAACTCACTCACTCACTCACATTATATACACTACTCAAAAAAAGTTAAGGACCGCCTGTTATTTTGTGCACAACTTTTTCATTAAAAAAAGACAGTTTTTACAGCCGAAAATGGTATGATATAACTGTTCTAAATATCCTCCAACACACTGTAATGAATTACAGATGTCATAGGTTTCAGTTTTTGCATAACGTGTTCAGTGAAGCAATGCCTGAAACAGAATTATGAGTTATGAAAAAACTGGCCCTTAACATTTTTGAGTGGTAGTTTCACATGACTGTACTTTTGCAATTCTGCACTTACCTGTACTCATGCTTCACGAATGGAGATCTGCGAGGAAAGTTGTCAACAATCCACGAATTTTGCATTTGGCTGCGATTCATGTGTCCGTGTCGCTGTACCTCTATATGCAATTCGCAGCCTTACGAATAGGCCTACAATTTTGTGAAAATCCTTGACAGACTCACTGAATGAGCCTATAGTTGTCCCCACCACCAAGTTGGTGGATCATGCACCATACAATATTGTTTAGTCAGTTTGGTTTACCGTACTTAGCCTCTGGCCATGGCATTTGTATCGGAAGGGTAGACTTCCGATCCTGCATGAAGTTCCCCAACGGAAACCTGAACATGCTGCACCCCTTCCCTTTTCATGGCTTCCTGTCTTGGTCTTGTGGCAACTAAGTCCATTATCAGCCACCCAAAGCCCGCTCCCCTTTACTCTCAAAATAGTCCACACCATATCAGACTTATCTTCCTGTATGCTGCTGTAGTACATGAAATCCCTTCCGCATCCTGGGGCCCTCCTCCTTCCCTGGCAGGGTTCCTCCATTACCATCCTCGACCTTACCTTAGAAGTGGAAGCAACAACGAATAGCGCCACTCTTGAAGCAGTTCGCACCCTCTTGGCGGACATGACTGCTCATTTCACCGTCATACCTCAAGTTCATCACTCTGAACAAGAAATGTACATGAGGCCGTATCACCCCTTTTGTTCCCTTGGTACGCTATGAACTTTGCAACCCTCTTCTTGCAATCGATATTTTGTAGCGTTCAAGTTAATTTCCTTGTATTTTCTACGTCTTCCGCGTACATAACGACGAAGGGCTGCCGGCCCTGGCTGAGGCAACCTGGGGTTTTCATCAGCTGAACATTGGTAAGGGAAAGTCACCTTCAAGACGCTTGGTGGGGAATGCTGTTTCTGGGGTAAGGAAGCAATGACTTGGGTCCTTAGATTATGTGAGGAGGCATGGGTAAATGAGGTATAAGGGCGTAAATATCGTCTAATCCTATGGAACAGGGTACACAGTATCTCGGGTAAAGGCTGACCGTAAGGGTCAGGGGGTTAGAGTTAGGGTCAGGATAAGGGGACAGATTGCCCCTGAGGCCCGGGGAATGAAAACCGTAGAAATGAAAATGAAAATGAA
>NMRB01000256.1:150182-169036 GCA_002633025.1 Notospermus geniculatus | reverse complement strand
GCGTCTCACGCTCCGTTTGGCAGTAAAGGCCTCTACACACTTGTGCGTCTCGCGCTCCGTTTGGCAGTAAAGGCCTCTACACACTTGGCGTCTCACGCTCCGTTTGGCAGTAAAGGCCTCCACACACTTGGCGTCTCACGCTCCGTTTGGCAGTAAAGGCCTCCAAACAGTTGTGCGTCTCACGCTTCGTTCGGCAGTAAAAGTCTCCACACAGGGTAAACATGCCGTACAGCATGCACAAGGGTAAGACCTGCCGCGGCTTATCTTTATCCTCGATCAAATTCATCAATGATCGTCAGGCGAATTGAATCGTTCACGCTGCCGTTTACCCCACAATGTTATCAGCCTTGGTTCTCAGATGCCCATATCAATCCAGCGCATGCGCGCCACATCGTAAGTCACGTGCCCCATTCATGTACCGGTACCTCAACTCAGATTCCTCCCGACTCCTTCACACGTCAAGCTCTTCCCAGCAAGCAGTACTCATCAACACAAATATTTTTCGATTCTTAAGATAATTACCGGTGATTAAGTGAAGGTTTTACGTCATTAAAGTATCCCTCGGTGACAGTGATCGATGGGAGTTCGGAGCACAGGGGCTTCTTCATCACGGCATAGCCGCCAGATACCAGCGTAAGCAGATGGGAGCAGCCCGTGAAGTGATGCTGTGTACACCAACATGACATGTTGCTCTACATGACGGGAGAACTCTGTTCTGAAGCCACATTTTTAATTTTATCGTATGTTCTGTGTCATTTTGTTGGGCTACCTCGTAATGCACGCGTGGCAGCGTATGTAATGCATTATGCATGTGTTAACATGCTGTCAGTCTTGACTTGCTGAGATCTTCTTCAATTCCTGTTGGACAACAGGATCCATCTCCACCAGATTGGATCCTGTTGGATCCAATCAGACATCTGGTGGAGATCAGAGTCTGATATCTACGGAAATGTCAATATCTTTTCCATTTGTTGGCGGCATTTGACCTCCTCTTTCAACCTCCTGCGCATGTCCAGCTTGACTACTTCCGGTCGTCAATACTATTCTATTGGTTCTGCTGTGGAGCTCCTCTTTTGGCCGCTCCGCTGCCATATTCTTTTGTTTCTATTATTGTTCCTTCCTTGGAAAGTTGCAAATAAATGAAATTAGAATACGGAGTTAAAAAACAACAGGGCTTGGTCAAAGCATGGAGGTGTTCTTAATAATATCTCCACGGTCAAATAGGTTGCGTTTTCCGCTAATAACTGTACATGTACTTGTACGTAGGTTGTGTGTGTGATAAGGTCACCGACAAAGACCTGACCGACCGACGTGCCCATCCTTCTTCCACCTGTCACATGCCTGGCTGATGTGACAGCAGATTCGACCAGAAACACCCATCACCAGACACTTACACCCAACAGGTGCATTACTCCTCGGTCAACTCTCAGCCAGGTTTTTCTTGCTATGGTTTGCTTCGGCCTCGTTTTTTGTTGTTGACGTTAGACAACTTCACATTTCCCATTGCTGTGTTGCCGGTGTAACATCTGCCAGTGTTTCCCACCTGTGAGTGTTCCCCTCCTATTGCCTGACGGAATAAGCTTCGACTTGACAATAGGAGACACAGAAAGAAACGTTTCCCAAACAATAAGGGGACACACTCACCCACAGAAACACTGGCAGATATAACACTTGTACGAAAGCGGGAAAAGTCCCCAGGAGTCAAAGTCCGTGTGCTTTTTTAGCCCTAAACTATATTGTCCATTTGCGGACAACCTATTGTTCACTCTCAGCCTGACAATGGATTTGCGTGCCCTAAAAGTTACGGGGGCTTTGTGAATAAGGTCCGTGGCTCCCAGTTCATTTACGTTTTTACGGAAGGGAAGGATAGTACAGGTTGCAATGGTTGCATGGCTTTAAGCAAATGAACAGGGACCGTATGCACAAAACACCTTAAGTGTAAAATTCCCCTTAATAATATAAACTATTGTTCAAAACAAAAGATAAGGGAAATTTTACACTTTAGATGTTTTATGCATACATGTGTAATGTTTTTCAGTGTGGCCATTTTTCTGTGTGGGTTGAAGCATCAAGTCAAGTGAACTGTCTGTTTACTCCTCCCCTTTTCTTTTTTTCAATTTCATTGATATTTTTGAGTTCCGATTCATAAAAATCCGCCCAAATCTCTGATTTTGATGTTTGTAAGGAGAGAGACAAGGAACGTGTTGATGCCTGTTGAGATCCAATAATACGCGAAATAAATCCATTTAAGCGACCAAAGAGAGAAGATTGATGATGTGACTCAGGCGGGCTTAAACTGACTGAGATACGGCTTTAAACCACGTCACTTGTTTTACTACTAAAGCATTTCGTCAGATAAGTTTTTTTCTAACCAATCGGGAAATTCACTTCAGCAAATGAAAACAGTCTTTTCCTTTAATCAGAGATATTGCGAGTAAATCCACCCGTCCACGGAGCATTATTTGGTGAGTTAAGAATCTAAGGCACAAAATATTTACTCATTATTTCCGTGAGTTTGTGGGCTTTGTCGATTTCAACTGCATATTTGATGCCAGTGTTGGCGATGAGTCACTCATTATTCTGAATGCGGTCCATTTTACGCTGGATCTTACCAGGGATTTTTTCAAAGCCAACTTAAAGCCAAATTCAATTAAATCTACTGAGAATGAATGGGAATGCTTCTGAAAGAATTGCAGCAGACAGAAATTTGATGTTGGTGATGGTTTCTTCCGGTCCATGAATGGTGCCAGTGATTAGAACGGGATGGTTGCATCCATGAATGAAATGATTCGTTGGCACAAGACTTTTAATGATTGTAGTTGTTTCAGGTTGTTTAGGACATATAATGAGAACCTGTATAACTTTTTATCCCGACAGGGCGGCGTTGCGAGCTGTTGTACCGAAGACGTCAAAAACAGAGCAAAGCAAGTAATGACGTCGCGTCACGACGTCCTTGACGCAGTGCAACAGGGACGAAACGTCAAAAAGGGTCACAGTTGCCTCCCAGTAGCTTTAGTTCTCTTCAGGTTTCTCATTCAAACTCGAGAGCTTGGTTGCTTGTTTAATGGCCGTAAACGGGAAATGATCAGCAAACTTCTTGTTGTACTGCTGAAATCGGCAAAGCTCTGGCATTTGTCTGGTGCCAAGAGAAATACTACTGTATTTCTGTTGTTGGAAATCCTGGCCATTATTATTATTAGTCTGAACATGATTTACATCTGTTCGTCAAGTGACTCTCCTGACTTCAATCGAAATACTCTTACTTCGGTACTCATTACGGGGGGGGGGCATGAAAGGTGGAAACCTGCCACTGCCAAACAAGCGCTGAACCCTGATATAGATTTAGGTTTATCATTTTTTTTATAGGATTCATAAAGAATTTCCTATATAGGATTTGTATAGGTTTTATATAGGATTTGTAGCGGACACTTTTGCCTGTGTACCCTCAAGTTGAGACTAAATGTACCAAAACATCAAAACTGCATACAGTGTATATCATGGTTTTGAAACTTTTGTTCATTATTTTGTGTTGTACCTTTTGCGGCGAATTACACGTATGGCTGTGCTTCGGTTTCGCCGTTCGGGCAGAAATAGTTTCCATTTTAGAACCAATCAAATCGGCTTTTTCGAATTTGATCAGCAGGTTTTGAGAAGTAAACATAACTATGTGCTACCATAGGGGCAGCCATCTTGAATGACGTCATTCATACGGTATGCGAAAAGAGGTACGGTGCACAACGTTTGAAGGCAGAGTCAGTGAGGTGAAACCGTCTGACCTCTGAGTTGGAGATTGATAAAACCACAATTAAACATCCTTGTATTAGCGAACAATACAAAATGCAGGAACGGCTCTTTCCAAGCTTTTACTCTGTGGTATCAGTTCCGATCTCTTACACCAGGCGTCCTACACGTCAATATCGATGTTCAAGTCGCTTCAACGATACCGCTCTGTTCCGAACACCACTTCAACAGAAGATCTGTATGTTCGATACTTACAGGAAGGTGTTTGTATGACTGAACAAAAGGTTATATCCATTACCTAAGATACCGCCTGTCAATTGTTCCATAGCGTATTAAAGACATCCCTGACCTAAGCTTCTCATTCGGTGTGACAATGGCCCTGTTCAGGTTTCACTAATACACAGTTTATCGGATTATCGTGATTTCGGACGTTGACATTTGGGGATTAGGAGGGGGATTTATTTTGAAGGTTATCAACACAGTTCATGAGATTCCTTCACGTCTGTTAAGGGCCATGTGTCGCTTTCAACCATGTGAAAAGAATTCCAACCAAAATCAAGAGTTTCTCGGTGGCGTCAAATTGAGCTGGAGTAAGGCCGAGTAAAAGACTTGGATTTCAATTCACAAAGCCAGCGCTGAACTTGTTGATCCAAAGCTTGGCTGATGACCGTATATTCCATTCCTATGGCTTAGGATGGAAAGTATGGAGCAGGCAGGCGGCCTGCAGATTGCAGATCCAATAGATTTGCGAATACATCCTCCTGTAGAAGGTTTTGGTCTCGCTCCTCTTCATACACTCGCACACAAATTGTGTGGATGGTAAACAAGGAGGATGGTAAACAAGGCCCTTGACCACCACTCGCGATTGGAGGCGTAGAGTCCAAAATTTCCAAGCAATAAACAACCCATTTTTTACAACCATCTCGTTTTATGAGTATTTGACCTTCATCTCTTTCGTTCAATATATATTCGAACCATGAACTGGTTCGTCCACAACCAGTTATATAGTAACCGGGAGCTCCTCGGGTACATCTCTTCTATGTTATTGGATAACCGGCTAATCCACCAAGCCACCCGGGTTACTCTACAGAATGGTAGAAATTATCCCACCTCCCGCCGGAGAAAGTCGAGTTTGTCGATAGTAAATTAAATTACTTGAAATTTGATCTGAATGGTAATATCGTAAGTAATTGGTCGCAGTGGATGTTCTGTGGTTTTACCCTGTCAACATCGGGAGAAACACGAGAACATCACTTCCACGTGATTTACGATAAGAATGGCGCCATTCTGGCGATGATATTGGCGTGTATTTTTGACAATTGATGACGTTTCGGTTTAATAACTGCACAATGCCGGTTGATTACATGTCTATTTTGAGATGGTATCTATGACTTCATGGTATTGTATTTCAAGCAATCAAGCCTCATAGACAAACACGACAGATGTCCATTCCACCACAACTAAACCACAGTGCAGGCACACTGCTGTGTGTTATATGTACAAACAAACTAGGTCAACTTGACTTGACTCCACGCCTGACAGGATTTCGGTAGTCGATAGATTGTGATCTTTGGGTGAGTGGAATTTTGGCAAACTGACTGATTTTATCATCTTGAGTAAGACCGATGGTGTGATTGGACGATCACTCTCACTCCCTGTGTGACTATATCACGAAAAACGTACACGAGTACAAAAACATGGCATGGGATTTTTGGACGCCAGTTTTATTGGCACGAATGACAACCGTATAAAATCCAGTAGTTTTCTGTAAAAAAACGGAAAAGCAGGGCGTAGGCGGGGTGGGGTGGGGGTGGGGGTGGGGGTGCACTGGGTGCACAGTGCTCCTCCTGCAGCAGTAAGAGAGTTCCGCTACAGGCAAACAGAAAAAATCAAACTTGTAGTCACGTCTCAGAGCATCTATGTTCCAGAATTTTCTGGGGAGAGGCCTCCAGACCCCCTCCAAAGCGCACCTTTCTTTACTCTTCAGCACACTGTGCAATGACAGCCCAGTACTGATGCTCAAACACCTGCCAAAAAAGTTTCAGAACTTCCTGCGCCAGATACTGCGAGTAAATATAGGCCTACACAAAATTCCATGCTTAGTCTGTCAGGAGGCGTTCCACCTTCCCAAAAATGTGCACCTCCCCAGGCTCACACCAGACCACGCCCTTGAATAGAGGGTAAATCCACACTCAGCAGAACCGTGTGAGAATCGCTTGAAGTCGAGAATGGTCAAAGTTCTTCAGTTCCATTGTTGATATTGGCTGATGTTGACCATCTTATGACACTATTCACGGTAATTAGGCCCTCATTAATATAACAGTCAAATCACAGACACCGTTTACTCAGGTAAACCACTCATGCACACATACCTTATCTCTAATTACTCTTTGAATCCTATTGTGTTTGTAGGATCTCCTCTTTAAGTCGTCACAGCCCCTGATGACTCCCTAAGGGTATTATATAAGGAAAAGACCCTTAATATCCGTATGATGGTCATACACCTGAACAGGCAGGGCTGAACCCTGCCCCTCAGGGTGTGAAACTCTGACTCATCGCTGGACCTTCTGTGGACAGCCTCAGTGACCACTCATTGCTAATTATTACTGAACCAAACAGATGTCAATCATGATGAACGGAGGAAGAAACATCTTTTCCACCTTTCCCTTTTTTGGAAACATTATTAGTAGAAATCAATCGTAAAAATAAAATACAGAGCGGGATATTGGTCAAGGAACCGAACGCAAGTGCAGTGTGGGATATCGGTCCACTTGTGCCGAGGAGCCCTGGGGTAGACGCATAGAAACTCCGCTAGTGCTTCGACAGCCTATCGGTGTTAAAATGCATGGAAAAATGTACAGCACTATCGGAAGATGGGCTCCGCTAGCGCTAGCGGAGTTTCTATGCGGCCACCCCTGATAGCCGAGCGATTACAACGTCCGCTAAGCAAGCAGCAAGTCCCAGGTTCGAATCCACCATGGGCCATCGGGATATCATCCCTGGCTCTTCACGTCCGTCGCGTGGGATAGTGGGCCGTGGTGCCTTGTACCTTGTGCCTTTGCAATGCAAGGGCAAGTAAAATACCCCATCCAAGTGAGGAACATAAGAAGTTTGAGATGGCCTCTTCCGTACCTACCAGGCCCAATAATGCTATGGCTTCGGCCCTGATAGAAAAATACAAATGTCCACCTGTAATCCCCATCGCCACGAACCGAAGGGTTAGCCCTAATCATTAGAACTTGACCGATGGGTTACATCAGTATCCTGTCTCCTAGCTTCCCCATCACCGCCTCTTGTCCATTGCATCCCTTCCTTTATGTCACACGTCAGTTACCTTTTCGCTAAACGAAGGCGACCATGGATTATTTCTCACCTTTTGTAGGTGAGACAGGTGCCTTGGGCGGTAGGAAAACTGCATCCTGGGTTGGGCTAAGGTAGATCACTGCGGGAATCAGTCTGCATGGTCAGCTAGCTTGAGGTGTATTTACAAAATGGTTGACCATTCTTTCACGTTTTTGCTCTGAAAATGTTGGATCAGACGTTTTTGCTTTAGATGCCTTGTTGTATCGCTGGCAAACCTGTTCGTTGGTGTTGGTGTGTCATACGTTTTTGTAATTGATAAGAAGGACACGATGCCGCCATATTGGACGTCAAAATGTCAAGTGACGTAACGTCACGAACACAGCGTCAACAAACAGATCGTGACGTCAAAATGTCATGACGTGACAGCTTTGACGTCGTCGCCGGCCATTTCCCGGCCAATCAAACTGAAGTTGGAGAATCCAAGGGTCATTTCTTTATAAGTCGACTTGATTTGAGTTGACAGGAATTCTCAGATTTCAACTGGAAAAGAAGAAATGAGATTATCACTTGAGCTTGTCTCTTTCTCTGGCTCGACTCGACCTGACAACTTGATCTCTGGCTAACCACGAAGACAGTTTAGGTCTTAATCAGGGTCCTCTTGTCGTAATGGTCAGTGAGTCATTGACGCGGTTGTGTCCAGGGACACTTGGGCAAATCAGCCTCCTTCCTTTTCAGCTACACTTGCATCGCATTATGATATAAACTGTACATATGCCGGTCTCTTCTACCAGTTTTAGGTCTCACAGTGCCTTCCTGGCCTTGTTACTTGGCTTCCGGGACGGTTCCCATCGTTACAACTACAGTGTCACTCTTTTGCAGATTCCATCGTCCAGCAACCTGTTGCCGTCAACAGATTAATTTTTGTTTAAAACCCCTCTGTATTGACGGAATTTGGCGGTATTTTCAGAGTGTTAGGAGAATGCAGGTAGAGGTCTCAGAGCCTCGTACTTCAAAGAATGAAGACCCAGTTTTCAGCGCTTATTGAATAACTGCAGGCAAAGCTCTGACATGCGTATTCAGATAGAGCATAGTGCATTTTACACTACACTAACGTAGGTAAATGTAAGCACTTCCTGAAATGAAATGAACACAGTGTGGCTTTAATTATACATTTACTACCTTGTCTGGCAAAAGAACAGGGCTGAAGATACCTCATCTGACAAATGAGAAGTCCCCAGCAAAGAATATATACACCAGCCTACTCCACCAGCAAATCCGCCCGATCTGGGTCTGTAGACCTATCTATCACTGATGTGGGTCTGTAGACCTATCTATCACTGAAATGACGCCCATGTTTATGGTAATCAAACACCCGGATCTCAAATGTGACATTTTCCTCGAGAAGCAAGATTTACTAGGAGAACATTGATAGTGTTAGAATTGAAGCTATCTATGTAGATGGTGTTTTCATTGTAGTTTGGAACAATTTACGTGGCGAGGCCTGGCAATCAACTGGCGAAGAATATCAATGAATCTCTGATAACAAGATTATAGAACAGCCTTCCCTGAATTACAATAGCATTCAGGGAATTGGTTGGGCCAAAGATTATATTGAACATCGACATGTCAATGTAGAAATGATGTGCCTTGGTTGGGACGGAGAAAGATTAGCTAGGTTTATTCATGGTTTCCATGACGTCACTTCAACAATGTCCGCCATTGCTGACGTTGCCATCATGACGCAAAGCCCGGTGCACAATGCATTGTTGACGTCGTCCTTTGACGCAAACACCGGGGCAAAACACGCAACCCAACAGAACGATGTTACGTCGTGGAAACGAACACAGGTCACGATTAGAAACTCCCGCTATGGATATCTATGCTTGGTGGACACCTCATCATTTCGGACACTAAATTTCAGGGGCCGGTTGCACAAAAAGTTGAAAAGATAAAAGTCTGTTAACTTAACTTTTCCTGTTAAATCCATAACTTTGTTTTAACTTACAAAACTAACATTTTGGGATAAGTTAACGCCAAGATAAACTAACAGTGATTTTTAACTTTTGTGCAACCGGCCCCAGGCCTCATCAGGAATTTCAATAATCTATCCTGACCCCATTGATCAGGACACTTCTCAATGAAGGACACCATGGCTGGTATCATAAAAGTTAGCAATTGCTTTTACTTAAGATTTGTCACAGCGAGGTCCAACGTAAATGTACTGCAAAACTTGAAGGAAAAGCATTTGTTGGTTTTTATGAATATCAGCCCATGGCTGCTATCATAAAAGTTAGGAAATGCTTTTACTTAAGATTTGCATAGTAATGTCGAATGTAAATGTATTGCAAAACATGAAGTAAAAGCATTTGCTGCATTTTGTGAATGTCAGCCGATGTTTGTGCTTTCAGGCAAAGTGTCCTCAGTGCCGTACAATCATTGCCCCCTACTGGGGATAAATAGAAATATCATATTGCCGAGAGGGTCGCCATTGCGAGTCGTCCAGTCTGTCACCCAGTAAAAGGTTTAAGTACCACCATCAGGATAACAATGCATAAACACAAATAGCAAAAACTGTCCATCACAAAATGACCACTGGTACTGGAAAAGTTAATCCTCTCCAGACTTGTTCGCGATGGAATAAAAACCGAAGTCGGGGACATTGGCGTCAGAAAAAAGGCGAGACACAATGCCCCTGATTTCATTGCTAACTCACGTCGTGGTTGATATCCGGCCCGAGGAACTGGATAACATGTCTTGGGGTGGCCAAGAATATCAATTGGTCCGTTTACATTTAGAAAGAAAATCTCATGCTGTTATACTGATTGGACTCCTAGATTTGCATTAGCTGTCTCGGCTAAGCTAGATCATATACAGTTAGCTTTGGATATTGTATGGTTTACATGACTGCTACTCTTGCACTGGCGGGTAATCTCCTGGAGGACGAAATGGACTCGAGTTGGGATGGTGTCTGTAGGGCGCCTTGTGGTAGATTTCAGACCAGTTTAGGGTAGCAGCAGCAGCCACAATGTAGTTGATGATGGTGGTATGCGGGCTGCGAACTTTTTTTTCCTAACCGATATATCCATTACGACCAACTTTTTTTTCCTAACCAGTATAGCAAAACCTAATCCTAATCCTAATCTGAACCCTAATCCTAATACTACTCCCAAAACTAACCCTGACCCTAACCCTAACCCTTACCCTTACCCAATCATTAACCTTCTATTCACTTCGTTAAGTTCGTTTCGTAATGGATATACTGGTTAGGAATCTATACTGGTTAGGAAAAAAAAATCCGCATGCGGGCTGCCGTGTTTGTTGTGTTCGTTTCTTGACTCGAGAGCCGAACGGAAGAACGGGCTGTAAACTGTTTTGTTTTACGTGTTGAAAATCTGCCGGTACATTCGGATCGTTGCTACGGAATTCCAGGAATTCCCGTATGCGATGTCCGTTTAGTCAACTGGAAAGGTGGTAGGACGATTATCCTTCCGGGTTATCCTTCCACCTAGACGAAGCGAAAATGCGCATGCGCGTCTGCCAAGCTTCTAGGAATCCGAAGTATGGCCGCCAGCGGACCTGTTCTGTAATACCTGGAGCTAATGACAAAGATAACAAGCGCACTTCCGCCAAAATCTCAACCATAACCTCGGTCTGAGACTGAATGACGTGACGTAGACAACCCCACAACAGTGACTATGAAGGCGTTCGTCAGAGTCGGCCATAGCTGCGTCACGTCACCCGGTTTCAGATCGAGGTTCTGGTTGAGATTTCGGCGGAAGTGCGCAGATGTACAAACTCGAGAATCGTCTATACCAATGATATTCAGCGCTCACTTCACACGCCTGCCTTAATTATGGACGAAGCAACGCCTCGGGTACCACAGAGAAAACTCACGTACCCTACGACCTCAAGCGGAATTTTGTCACAATTACCAGATTTTCATCAGTTGTCTGTCAAATTCAATTAGATGAAGGATAACGCCCTTGAAACGTCACATTTACTATTTGATAAGTTGCTCTAATTAATTCTGATCGCATGACGTAATTTCTTTGTTCAAGACAAGCTATGTTTTGGTTCCTGATTTCCCGAGAGGTTTTTAATTTCACACTTTCATCATGAGCTGTGCATTGAGGAAAAACAGGCAACAGTGATAAGAAATCACAATGAATTGTTTTGTGAAGCAGAACATTTCTTCATCCGTTACTAGATTCAAATTAAATTAATTTCAAAAATTTTCACTGCTTTTTCATTTTCATTTTTTCTAGTTTCCACTGATTTTCTTGTCATTGAAATTAAGTTATGAACAGATTTTGTTAGATTTGAGCAGTGTTTTTAATAACCCTGGATTGATTCTCTGGTTTACTGCCTGAATATTTAAATCTGAAATCTAGTGTGGAAAAGTGCCAGCCTGAAGAAGACCCCGATTGGGGTCGAAAATTTGCTAAATTCTGGAAGTTGACTTCCTATTTATTATTATACGTTGTGTTGACTTTTGTGCGTCTTCTCTCTTTAAATATATTTAACGGCATTCCTTTGCCGGTGTGTAACGTTTTTCAGTGTGCCAGTGTGATATCACAATAGATTGACGGAATAAGTGGCTACTTGACAATGGGCAACACACAGAGAAACAGTGAGTCTGTTTCCCAGTGTGTTTTAAACAATGGGAGTCACACAGAAAATTGGCCACACTGAAAAGCATTACACCTGTTGTACCGAATTTCTTGTGAACTGTCATGAACAACGATCTCTATAATTCTAATACATAATCCTCGAAGAACAGGAGAATCTGAGGCCCCCATCCCTCGACTCTGTTCATTCACGTACTCCTGAACTCCCAGCAGCCAGTTAAGATGTTGCTTCATCATTCGCCATAAGTGTAGGCCTACACATCCTATCATCGATTCTTAACCAGAGACCCCTCAAGTGTATGTAAACAAATAAATGACCAGTAGATGGCCATTTTGTATTCACTGCGGGGCAGTGTGGGATTGACCAATGATCTCAGTGCAGTTTTATTTCGAGGTGCGAAATAAAAAAAAATGGTCAAAATATTTAAGATGAGACGATAATCCAGATTTAGTGTGATTTGTCTATTTCTTGTTCTCCCAGCCAATCCAGAAGCCTCGCCTACATCAAAGGAACATCACATTCAGCGGCCACGTGATCAGTTGAGGCTTTTCCGCCATGACACCATTTTTTTCTGAGTGCAATTCCACAGCGGTGGTTCTCCCAAGAATCGAATCCGCAGCCACTCAAACTTGAGTCCACCTTCCTCCACCACGCAGGGGGATAACACGGGTGGCCATATATCACACGGATATGGGGTTTGCCCCTACCGCTTATAGACCTACTCATAATAGGCCTTTTTACAAGGCGCGGGTTCGAGGAAACCTACCTCCACCCTCCTCGGGCGGGTTCGGTTCAGGATGGATTGATCACTTTTATACGGTGCGGGTTCGGTAACCGGTCTCGATCCAGTTCGAGGTCGTTACCGAACGCGGTTGCCGCGAGTGACGTCGTTCGGGTAGCGTGCTCGAACCTGCCCGAGGCAAGTGGAGATCGGTTCGTTTTTACATGAGAGAAGAACTGGCCTGCACCCCTACCTCCACCGTCCCGAGACTCACCCGGCGAACCGGCCTGGCCCGAGGAAGGGGTGGAGGTCAGTTGTTTCGCTAGTTTTACACGGGGAAACATAACCGAACCCTCCTCGATCCAGTCTCGATCTGGAACGCACCCGCACCGTGTAAAAGGCATAATGTCACTAATTCGGAACAACACAACGATACATGTAGTTTGGTTGAACTGATCCTCGGCAGGTTAGACACGACCTGAAGCTAAATGACAGTCCTCTGCAGCCCACTACTGTTGGCGAAAAACAATAGCAAACTGCAAAATCTCCTAGTGTCGAAAAATCTCTTCCATACCGATGGTTATTCTGAAATCAAAGACACAGTAAAAACAATTGCTTTAGAGAAAGTGACCATTATCTGAGATAATACCTTGGATTACAGAGCATCAATGGGTCTTACTGCCTTCTCAGGAGATCAACACAATGATCGCCACTAAATTGACTTGGGCGAGAAAAAAGTCGAGAAACATTAGTCGATAGTTGCCACTCTCGGCCGCCATTTTTAAAGACGACGCTGTAAAAGGACGATTTCATAGTGAATGTTGGCTACAGGTTGTCAGACTGGGCTGGGCCAAAAAATTTCCCCAAAGGCCTTAAAATCCAAGGGGGAACAGGTTATAAAATGCAGCTAAGGAGGTATAAGAAGAATATAGGGGCCGTTTAGACGACCAAGCCAAAAAAAACCACATTCAGATTCGATCTGATCGACCCGCATTGTGGACCGGATGGGTTCCAAGTTTTTGGGTAGCGTTTACACACGCATGTTAATCTGGTCACATTCCGACTTCAAATTACCGTTGTGGAACTCTCCACAGCGAGTGCGGTCAGTGGAGGAAGAAAAACCACATCAATGCGCATGCGCGCAGGTAGGATGAATCCGGATTCGGGTCAGGTCTCATTTGCGTTTAGACGAGAATTTTAATCTGGTCGTATGTGTCCAATGTGGTCTAATGCGGTCGAATGTGGATTGGGGACCAGCAAAATCGGTGGTTCATTTTAAATCCACATTGGATCGCATCGGATTCAATCGGATCGCATGTGTATTTTCACCTTCATTGTCCCCATTCTTGATGTGGTAGAATGGACACCATACAACGCTGGCACCCACAAAAAGGCAGGCACTTTTTTGGCCCACCCTGTAGAAATAAAGGACGTGCGCATGACGTCACTTTTCGACTCGAATCACGGAACGAAATCTAGCCAATGAGAGACACTGACACTGGCGTGCAAACAGCGGACATACTGGTAATACAAGTAGCCAATACAGGCCAGAATGAATGTACGAGTCTCGACCCATGAAATTGTATAAATTGGATTTTATGTTGCTTCTTGATAACTGTTTCGGCGTCTCTATGACTCGAGGTGGCCAATCAAATTTCTAGTAGTGTTTGAGGTCAAAGGTCTCCTCGAGTGACGTCATCAGTGACAAATCGAATGCCAGGTGGTTCTGAACGATATAATGTACATGTATATAAACACTCGCTGATTAAACCTCAAATGAATATTTAAAGGTGCTCTAGTTCGAATTGTAAACATTACGGTTTGTTTATTTACATGGTTGATTATAATAGTTATTTTTCCTCGGACAGGTGGCAGCACCGTGTATACCAAAACATTAATGTTATCTATTTTTTTATATCTATCTTGATAAATATTCTTGTAACTGAAATATATTTATGATTTTATGCTCAAAAACAAACAAAAAGTTGTGAAAGGCGAGATTTAATTCGATTTTATCTGATTTGTTAGTAACAGAAGACAATAGGTGGCACAACGTAATGTTTACAATTCGAACTAGAGCACCTTTAAGAAATGCATTTTTTAAATAGCGGCACCTTACCGACAGATTTCCTGCAGCCTCGGCTGCAGATTGTCTATGATATGGCTGTGTGTAGCACATTCAGTGGATGGGAAAAACAAGGTGGTGAGGATATTAAACTGCCCAGCCAGCTCTGGCGCTGGGGCCAGAAGCAACCGAGAACTTTTAATTAAAGAGGAATCAAAAGATTTTCTGAGTAAAATGGTAAAGCATACAGAAAATGGTAGAAAATGTTTTCATTGCAACACAAATGCTGCCCCAGCAGTACTGCAGATATGAGATATTAACTATTTTGTAGGAACAATTTTTATGCCAGCTAGAGAAGAGCCCCAGGCCAAACTATAAGCTTTGCTTACAGCCTGGCTAAAAAACGTACATGCCTCGCAGCATTTACAGAATAATTATAGAATAATAACGGACATAATTTAAGGCATTTGAGTCATAAAAAACTGTGAACACCCATCATATCAAATGATTATAGCCTGCGAACTATGAGTCCAGAGGTATGAAATATAACGCTAATCATCTTCCTGGTGGGAGGGGTACAAGCTGTGAATCCCTACATCATTATTATACGATTCGTCATTGAATACATATCTATGGACTTCTGTAAGGAACTAACAGAACTGCTACCAGAGTGTCCCATACGTCTACCACAAAAAAACCAACCAAACCATGCTGACGGAGATAAACGCTTTGACATGCTACAGTCTTTTGACCATTATCTGGAGACATTGGCGTCGTCGGTGAGACAGTGTAGACAGGACAGAGACGTTTTCTAGGAAGCATCTTCAATGGACGTGCCAATGATGGAGACTTCACCTTACGACGAGAACACAACGCCGTTGAAGTGTTTTAAGTACTTCTATTACCCCATAGACTCCTTTACCCAATTATTCGTATTCATCTTTGTCATTCGTTTGCCAGTTCTTTCCTTGCTGATCCTGGTTGGTCTAATCGGTAACAGCCTCGCGTTCATCGTCCTCGGGAGGGAACGTCCCTTTACATCAACGTCTGTCTTGCTTCGTTACTTGGCAGTCGCCGACTCACTTTTCCTCATATTTCAGTTTATGGAAGGACCATACGCCGAAATTGTATATACTTTTGATGACTGCCCCGCTTGTCGTGAGTTTTATGAAATGATCCATGCATACACCTCGATATTCATGTCGGCTAGCAAAATGTTTTCTATTTACGTCACAGTATGCATTGGGGCAGAACGTTTTGTTGCTGTTTGTAAACCTCTGAAAGCGGCGGCGTTTTGTACCAAAAGGAAGGCACACATCATGTGCCTCTCTTCCGCTCTCTTCTCCCTCTTGTTCCAATCGGCAGATTTTTTCAACTTTGCAGCTGTTTGGGTATTTGATCCCTGCTCAAACTCGTACAAACCTCAGTTTAGGAAACTCTGGATAATTTATATTTTTGAGATAGTCTACAATGGACTTTTGAATAATCTTTTCTGTGCTTTTTTACCCCTCGTATGTTTGATATTCTTCACCTATCGTTTGTTGAAGGCTTTGAAGGAGTCAGCTAGAGTCAGGCAAACATCAACTGGAGGCAAGGCCGATGAGGGTATCAGAAGCAGCACCATCCGAGTTTTAGCTATAGTCATCATTTTTATTGTACTGGAAACTCCCAGTTATTTGCGCGAGATTCTTGATGCTCTTTTTTACTTGGGCATTATGAAAGAGTTAGCGGTGGAAGTTCAGCTGTATATTGGTGTATCAGTCTATTTGCTTGGTGTTATCAACAGTGTTGTCAATTTCTACGCCTATTGTTTAACGGGAACGAGGTTTAGACGGACTTTAAAGCAGGTTCTCATTAATCTAAAGCCAAACAATATATGGTAGGTCTTATATCAGGTGGGCCAAAAAAAACGCATCGAACTTCAAATCTTGATATCTCGACAACTGTCCATTATAATTCAATGAAATTTGGTACCGTATCATTTAAAGATGTTTTGTTGAACGTGTGAAATTTTTGCATTGATTCCTTTGGTATTTGGACCGTATCACTCACTTTCAAAATCGTTGTAAAAAAATGCGATTCCGGAATCCGGTAAAATACAGGGCAGGCGGATGAAAAATTCTCAAATTTTAAATTTTCATTTCTCATAAAATTTTTACTACAACTCAATGAAATTTTGCCTAACACTGCTCCATGATATTGCCCCTAATATGTGAAAGTATTAAACCAATAACTTCAATATCTACGCTGTGGCGCTCATTACTATAATGCCACATTGGAATCGAGCGTTTTGAAGTTTCACCATTGTCTCCTAAAATATGATGAACGATTACTATGGTTTTTACATTTGGCACCACAATCTTAATACAAAAGATAATGTGTTGAAACTTTCACATTTTAGAAGCATAGCCACGGAAAAGTATTGAGTGAATTTCTATTGGGTTATAATGAATAGTGATTGAGAAATAGAAATTTGAAGTTCGGGACGAGTTTTTCCTATCTTATTGGATTCCGGAATCACACATTTTTACAATGATTTTTAAATTGAGTGATACGGTGCTAATACCAAAGGTATCAATGCAAAAATTTCACACATGAAACAAAACATATTTACATTATAGGGTACCAAATTTCATTGAATTATAATAGACAGTTGTTGAGAAATCAAGATTTGAAGTTCGATGCGTTTTTTTGGGCCCACCCGATATAATCGGAACGGTCTTTTAATAATATACTTCGAGAAGAGTTATAATGAGGAGCCTAACCCACTGACTCCATAGGTGTCTCTAGTGGTTAAAACTATTGAATGGGGACCCTGGCCGACTTTTTCAATAGGTGTCACTAGTGGTTAAAACTATTGAAATGAAACTGACATCCCGCCGGTCCTGATCAATTTCCCACACAAGAGGCGTCCATTGTATTAGGACCGGGTTTCGGTGTGCTGCCCTCGTTGAGCTAGGATCCCCATTGAAAGGGACACCTCGGTCCTGAAAAATTTCCCACTGATAAATGTGACCCGCTCTGGCAAAACCAGACGCTTGTCGCTCTTTACCTTGACAGGTGGAGACCAAATGTTTGTCAGTTTCAATATTGTCTGTCTGTTATGAAATCTGAAATAATCTATTTCTTCCATTCTCTTCTGGTGTCATCTTTGTTCGTTGAGGTTCAACTTCTGAGCGACAAGCGTCTGGTTTTGCCAGAGCGGCTCACAAATTTCTATGACTGTTATGATCCCCATTGTGAGGTACATGTACATTTATTTCGATTGTATGAACTCACCTTTGTTCATTGTAACTGACTCCTGGAATGACCTATGGACAAAATTACACCTGACCAGATCATTGCAATACAAAAACATGATACATATATTTTTAACGAAAATTCATTTATCTGCGGGGTTTATAGCCTTGACACGGCACACAGATATGAATTTGCATGTATGCTAACAACACCTGTTTTTCAGGGAAAATTCTGCTGCTGATTATGATAATGACAAAGCCAATTGGCCAGAACCTGTTCACATTTTTTAAAAGGTGTGAACTTTTCCTTGCCGATCCGGCAGTGACCATTTTCATAATTTCAACAGGTCCTGGCGGTAGCAAAGGGACAAAAGGAATTCTACGTTTCGACGTTCACGTGTATTTTATTCAGACAACACACATGACAAACACTACGAAACAATTTACAACATACACTACTGTATTCTAACGGCACCAACGGTTCGCTGGATGAGGCCTTATATTAATAGGGGTATTGTGGACGTCAGTCGGCGCCATCATCGATGGCCAGAAGAACCAGGCGACACGTTTTTTTATTATTGTGTCCTTCATTCATATGCACACGATCGATGTACAGTGTACAATGTACACCGTATAGCCCCAGTGCTACGTATTTGATAGTCTCGCTTGGCCAGACGCTACGTACTCACCCCTTCGGTAAATCACACTCCGCGTCTGGCTCTTTTAGAGATTAACAGTCGTGAAGACCGCGTGGTGGCAGCACTTCACAAGGCACTTCTCATTTCACCTTAGTTTCGCGGAATTTCCGAGTGAGAAAGCTTGGTGATTGGCTGGAGCCCAGTGGAGTGCCATCTAGTGGTGTTCACGGCTTTTGAGCCCCAAAAGTGCCAGTGTAGAAGACCTGGACGTCGGATACACACTGGGGCCGAGTGTACGTATTTGAATGATTGTTCACGAAGTGACGTTATTTTCGTGCCACATCATTTCTTGTCACACGGGTTTATTCACTTAATATAGCACCAATTGGCACGAAATTTCACTAATAAGTGTAATGTAACGCCAAGTTATGTCTCTTATAGTAGAATTTACATATTATTCGCGTTTTTTCGAGAAATCGACACTTTTGTTTGGGGCATAATCGCCGATGTATGGACGA
>NMRB01000256.1:128494-148935 GCA_002633025.1 Notospermus geniculatus | reverse complement strand
GGGATGCCTTATGGATGAGTTGATAATTGGGGTCAGTGTTGATGGTGAATATAGGCCATCGCCGCATTTGGGTTATCAGTATTGTCCAGTGGGTTCAGTGTTACGGCTATGGTTGTCTATGACCATGGGTTCGAGCCCGGGTGGTGGAAGAAATTTTTTTCTCCATTTCTTTTCTTTTATTCACAAAGATTTTCTTTGTTTGGATGTAAGGACTTGTCCTCACTCTGAAACAGACCCGAGCCTGACGTTATGACGTCGTTCGGACTCTGATATATTTGGCTGACATGTTGATGACGTCACTGACGCAACAATGCCGTCATGCTGTGCCAGTGCCGTACATCCAAGCACGACAAGATGACGTCATTGACGCAAGATGTCAGCCAAATGTTCCAGAGATTTCATTCATCAAAATTCAAGTCTCGAATGAAATCTCGCGGGACCAGATTGGACTTCTCCTGCTATCGAGTTTCTTTCCGCTGCCCAAACCAAACATCTATACCCCCCATGATCTGAACGTCACTTCGTGAACCTGGTCGCCACCAGGCTTGTCTTAGTTATCAATTAGGCATGGAAACTGTTGCTACATAAAAGAATGAGTTAAAGTATGGTACCTTACCTAATAAAGGGTTTAGTAATGGTATCCCAGCGCATCGAACTTCTTAAGTGATGAAATCAATTTCTTACTGAAGCATAATGTGCCGCTGAGATCACATGATATGACCAACCACAAGACGTCCTCAAAAGTCATTTCGAAAGTTTCTTTAAAAAATCTTGCAAAAAACTCGAAGCCGGTGAAATAATTCAAAATTCTTTATTCAGGACACGCTTTGAGCCCAAATGATTTGAATATAGATCAATAGTCAACAAATTACGCAGGAAAAGGTGAAAAATCGGGACAAAATTGAATAATGCTCAAAGTGTGGTGCTTTAAGTGGTGAGAATGTCTAAAGGCCAGCTCATCAATAAGAATTCGAAGTACATTTTGTTGTCTTCAGTAGACAACACAGAGTGAATGTCAAATCAAGCATCGGCGACAATGTGCTGAATAAAGCTTTACAGTATTACAGTATGAGTTGATAGACCTGTGGTATATTCAGGCCGTTATCCAATTTGATGAACATGGTGATAGAAAAAACTAGATGCCTCGCAGCATTTACAGAATAATTACTAAAACGGACCTAATTTTAGGCATCGACTCATAAAAAACTGTCAACACCCATCATATCATAGACAGCGAACTATGAGTACAGAGGTATGAAATATAACGCTAATCATCTTCCTGGTGGGAGGGGTACAAGCTGTGAGTCCCTATTTCATTATCATACGCTTCGTCATTGAATACTCGTATCTCTACGGACTTCTGGAAGGAACTAAAAGAACTGCTACCAAAGTGTCCCGAAATGTCCACCACCAAAAACCAACCAAACCATGCTGACGGAGATAAACGCTTTGGCGTGCTACAGCCTTTTCACCATTATCTGGAGACATTGGCGTCGTCGGTGAGACCGTGTAGACAGGACAGAGATATTTTCTAGGAAGCATCTTCAATGGACGTGCCAATGATGCAGACTTCACCTTACGACGAGAACACAACGCCGTTGAAGTGTTTTGAGTACTTCTATTACCCCATAGACTCCTTTACCCAATTATACCTATTCGCTTTCATCATCTGTTTGCCAGTTTATTCCTTGCTGATCCTGGTTTTTAGACTTTAAGGGTAAGTTTTACACTTAACTTAAGGAAGTTTTATGCATATGGCCCCTGTTTCATAAAGTGACTTTAAGCTAATGGTACCTTTAAACAAATGGAAAATGCATTGAGTTAATGGTACCATTAGTTTAAAGTCACTTTATGAAACAGGCCCCAGCTCACCAATAAGAATTCTAAGTACATTTTTGTTCTCTTTAGTAGACAACACAGAGTGAATGTCAAATCAAGCATCGGCGACAATGTACTCAAAGCTTTACAGTAAGTATGAGTTCATAATACACCTCGGTATATTCAGGTAGTTAATGGTGATAGAAAAAATTAAATGCCTCGCAGCATTTACAGAATACGTAATTGCTAACGGACCTAATTTTAGGCATTCGACTCATAAAAAACTGTGAACACCCATTATAGCCTGCGACTATAAGTACAGAGGTATGAAACCTAACGCTAAACATCTTCCTGCTGGGATGGGGTACAAGCTGTGCGTCCCTACTTCATTATTATACGCTTCGTCATTGAATACGTATCTCTATGGACTTCTGTAAGGAACTATAAGAGAACTGCTGGCAGAGTGTCCAAGATAAATACCATTATCGGGAGACATTGGCATCATCGGTGAGACAGTGTAGACAGGACAGAGACATTTTCTAGAAAGCATCTTCAATGGACGTGCCAATGATGCAGACTTCACCTTACGATGAGAACACAACGCCGTTGAAGTGTTTTAAGTACTTCTATTATCCCGTGAACCCCTCTGGCCAATTAGACTTATTCATATTTATCATCAAATTGCCAGTTTCTTCCTTGCTGATCCTGGTTGGTCTAATCGGTAACAGCCTCGCTTTCATCGTCCTCGGGAGGGAACGTCCCTTTACATCAACGTCTGTCTTGCTTCGTTACTTGGCAGTCGCCGACTCACTTTTCCTCATATTTCAGTTTATGGCTTCATCATATGTCCAAATTGTATACCGGTATGTTTACGACGGCTGTCCCAAGTGTCGGGAGTTTCATGAAATGATGTATGCATACACCTGGATATTGATGTGGGCTAGCAAAATGTTTTCTATTTACGTCACAGTATGCATTGGGGCAGAACGTTTTGTTGCTGTTTGTAAACCTCTGAAAGCGGCGTGGTTTTGTACCAAAAGGAAGGCACACATCATGTGCCTCTCTTCCGCTCTCTTCTCCCTCTTGTTCCGATTGCCAATGCTTTTCATCAACACTACTGTTTGGGTGTTTGATCCGTGCTCAAACTCGTACAAACCAAGGTTTAGATATCTCATGCCACATCTCGGGCTTTGGTATTATATATTTGAGATTGTCTACAACGGCATTCTAACTAATCTCATCCCAGCTTTTTTACCCCTCGTATGTTTGATATTCTTCACCTATCGTTTGTTGAAGGCTTTGAAGGAGTCAGCTAGAGTCAGGCAAACATCAACTGGAGGCAAGGCCGATGAGGGTATCAGAAGCAGCACCATCCGAGTTTTAGCTATAGTCATTATTTTTATTGTGCTGGAAACTCCCAGTTATTTAATAGAAATTATGGATGTCCTCGATTTCGCTGGAATTCTGAAAGATATTCCGGCAGAAGTTTACTTGTATAGTGGTAGTACAATTTATTTGTTAGGTGTAATCAACAGTGTTGTCAATTTCTACGTCTATTGTTTAACGGGGACGAGGTTTAGACGCACGTTAAAGCAGGTTCTACGATATTCGTCACGATGAATGTTCTTGGTTATCATTTACCAAAATGAAAGGCAAAACACTCCTGAATTTTAGGATGACAAGTTTTTGGTAATGGCCGCCGGTTTAGGCTAAGTGAGTCACGCATTGAAAGGTGTTGAACGTTGTTGAAAGCTGTTGAACCGTCTAAACCGCCTTTCAACAGGGTTTACCCGGTTCCACCGGGTTTAGACGGTTCAACAGCTTTCAACAACGTTCAACACATTTCAACGTTCAACAGCTTTCAACATGTTGAACCGTGTAAACCCCCCTTTACAAACATGTATATCGTGCCTACATCGTGTACATCCGTGTGCCGCGCTAACAGCAAGCTGCAGGAATCGAAATGAGATAGCAGGGCGCTTTCTTCAACGGACTTTCCGCAGGATATTTAGCTATAATGATACAAAACATTCTTGGGATAGGTCACTGAGTATCCATCTTGCCCATATTCTTTGCAAGAATCGTGGTTTAGAATGCCAGTTTCCTCCTTGCTGATCCTGGTTGGTCTAATCGGTAACAGCCTCGCGTTCATCGTCCTCGGGAGGGAACGTCCCTTTACATCAACGTCTGTCTTGCTTCGTTACTTGGCAGTCGCCGACTCACTTTTCGTTATATTTCGGTTTGGTTTCATCGTACACCCAAATTGTAAATGTTTTCGATGGCTGTCCCAAGTGTCGGGAGTTTCATGAAATGACCTATGCGTACACCTGGATGTTCATGTGGGCTAGCAGAATGTTTTCTATTTACGTCACAGTATGCATTGGGGCAGAACGTTTTTTGCTGTTTGTAAACCTCTGAAAGCGGCGGCGTTTTGTACCAAAAGGAAGGCACACATCATGTGCCTCTCTTCTGCTCTCTTCTCCCTCTTGTTCCGATTGGCAGAGCTTTTTTTACCCTCGCGACTGTTTGGGCGTTTGATCCCTGCTGGCGATAACAAAGCTCTGACAAATCGAATTTACGTTTCGACTTTCACGTACGCCTTGGCCCTACAGTGTGTGCACTTTAAAAATACATATTTACTGGAATAAATAACAATACTATACGATGCTTTCAGTGATCACGTTCATGTATTTCGTTTTTACCGACAAGACACCTGACACACACCAAAGCGGGTGACAGACTAGCGCGTCCTGCAGGCGTTCCGCCAATCAGATTCTTCGGTAGGTGTTTCGGTCCGTGTTACCTTTCAAAGTTTAATACACATCGTAACTCTATCGGTCTGACGTCATACGCTAAAAGACGCTCTTGCAGCAGGCGATTTTTGTGGTACCAACCATCTCCTGAAATACATTACGTCATGGAAGTGAAGTCCTATTTCGTATTTCGTACTTCGTTTTCCGTCAGACTTGCGAAACCTCACTATTCTCAGCATTAACAGAACGAGTTTATATGAGCGGGCATTACTGTTGTTATTCAACTCATAAAAACGCTAAACACCATTATATGTCTGGAGGCAGAGAACCGTGAGGTGTAAAAATGTATTTGACGCTGGTCACCTCTCTGGTGCATGGAACAAGCTCTGCCTCAACATTTGTGTACCAGACATTATGTCCTTTAATACATACACTTCATACGCACGTGTATGGATTTAGGCTCGGAGAAGACGAGAAGGAATTTTGTAACTGCTGCTCGTTTCCTGGAAAGGTTGATTGCCGAAATAAGCCTATAATTTACTCTGAACTGTTAGATATCAACACACTTTCCACTGTGTAGGAGTTCAATTGGCGTCCTTGCCTTTTCACCATTATCAGGAGACATTGGCGTCATCGCAGACGGTGTAGGCCCCATACACAGGACAGAGACATTTTCTAGGAAGCATCTTCAATGAAAGTGCCACGATGCCGAGTGTACTCAACGAAGAAAATACAAAGCCAATGAACTGTTTTAGGTACTACTACTTCAATGTAGACGCCTTCACGCGATTAGACCTGGCCCAATTTATCATCGAATTGCCACTTTCTTCCTTGCTGATCCTGATTGGTCTAATCGGTAACAGCCTCGCCAAGTAGCAGGAGCCCTCCCTTGCAGGGAAATGTAGTTGCAGACAGAACGAAGCAATGAACCGTCAGGCCGACTCACTTTTCCTCATATTTCAGTTTCTGGTTTCATCATACACCCAAATTGTATATGTTTACGATGGCTGTCCCAAGTGTCGGGAGTTTCATGAAATGACCCATTGTGGGCAGCCAAAATGTTTTCTATTTACGTCACAGTATGTATTGGGGCAGAACGTTTTGTTGCTGTTTGTAAACCTCTGAAAGCGGCGGCGTTTTGTACCAAAAGGAAGGCACACATCATGTGCCTCTCTTCCGGTCTTTTCTCCCTCTTGTTCCGATTGGCAGAGCCTTTTTTACCCTCGCGACTGTTTGGGCGTTTGATCCCTGCTGGCGATAACAAAGCTCTGACAAATCGAATTTACGTTTCGACTTTCACGTATGCCTTGGCCCTACAGTGTATGCACTTATAATGTAAATACATATTTACTGGAATAAATAACAGAACGATACAATGCTTTCACGTTCATGTATTTCGTTTTTACCGACAACACACCTACACACACCAAAGCGGGTGACAGACTAGCGCGTCCTGCAGGCGTTCCGCCAATCAGATTCTTCGGTAGGTGTTTCGGTCCGTGTTACCGCCTTAAGGAGTCAGCTAGAGTCAGGCAAACATCAACTGGAGGCAAGGCCGATGAGGGTATCAGAAGCAGCACCATCCGAGTTTTAGCTATAGTCATTATTTTTATTGGACTGGAAACTCCCAGTTATTTAAGAGAAATTATGGATGTCCTCGGTTTCGCTGGGATTCTGAAAGGTATTCAGGCGGAAGTTAAAGCAGGCATTGCTTTTACAATTCATTTGCTTGGCCTTTTTAACAGTGTTGTCAATTTCTACGTCTATTGTTTAACGGGGACGAGGTTTAGGCGCACTCTGAAGGACATGTTTTGGTTTAGCCGGTAACAACCTTTCTTCATCATCCACAAGAAAGGACGGCCCTTAGCTTCTGTCTTACATGTTATCAAATGTGGACGGTATCCCCTAAACTTCAACACATTATCAATCTGACTCTTTCATATGATAGGCAAGATCCTTCTGCATGTTTAGTGCAAATTTTGTTGTATTCTACAAGTTGATCTTACGATACAACAGGAGTGAATTAATGAGAACGCAAAAACGGTGATGTGATCTGTGTACATTTGAATAGGCTTATGTACATTTACACATGGAATACTAATGGTGCTGAAAATAGCTCTGTTATCCTCAGAAACGGAATTCCAGGCATCAAGTTGACAGATTCATGTACCACACCACCACAAATAAAGTTGAAGCTCCTGCCTATTACGTAAAGCCAAAATTCAGGCAGTGAGAGACATCTGGTGGCAACACACGAAGTGTATCCCTCAGATACTTCATCGTTCGCGGTTAAACCTTTGATGATGTTACCATAAAGGAATCAAACAGAAAGGTTCAACTTTAGCATTTTATAAATGTGGACAGTATCCCTTTAAACCTTAACAGATTTGCATTCTGACTCTTCCATATGATAGGCAAGACCCTTCCTCACGTTTACTGCAAATTTTGTTGAATTCCGACTAGTTGATCTTATGATACAAAAGGACTGAATTAATGAGAACCCCACGAACGATGAGAGCGCAGGGTCATCTGTATACATTTGAATAGGCTAACGTACATTTGCACATGGAGCAATAATTGTGCTGAAAATAGCTCTATTATCCTCAGAAATGGAATTCAAAGCATCAAGTTGACAGGTTCATGTACCCCTTCACCACAAAAAAAGTTGAAGCTCGTGCCTATTACGTAAATCCAAAATTCAGGCAGTGAGAGACATCTGGTGGCAATACATGAAGTGTATCCCTCAGTTAGTTCATCGTTCGCAGTTAAACCTTTATGGTTGATTCCTTTATGATGTTACTTGTCACTCTTCGACGTCTTCACCTCAAATAGCCTAATAAAAAATTGAAAGGATGTATTTGGTTATTGTTTTACTGTGAAAAGATAATCGACTAGATTCTTTCAATGGGAACGAGGTTTTTGCGGACACTGGAAACGTCTGTCTTAATCAGTACATTTTATTCCGTCAAAAAAAAAATGTCCCCCAATAATGCAGAGAACTGAGAAACGGAAATCACCGTAGACTGGTTCCTGGTCCCAACACAGCTGACGGAATAAGGGACCGGTATTGGGCGCCATTCCTGGCAGAAAGCTGCCAGGTTGTGACGTCACAGAAGATTCTACTCAGTAGAAATTCAACATGGCACCTCACATCCCTATCTCATCCCAGCTTTTTTACCCCTCGCATGTTTGATATTCTTCACCTATCGTTTGTTGAAGGCTTTGAAGGAGTCAGCTAGAGTCAGGCAAGCATCAACTGGAGGCAAGGCCGATGAGGGTATCAGAAGCAGCACCATCCGAGTTTTAGCTATAGTCATCATTTTTATTGGACTGGAAACTCCCAGTTATTTAAGAGAAATTATGGATGTCCTCGGTTTCGCTGGAATTCTGAAAGATATTCAGGCGGAAGTTAAAGCAGGCATTGCTTTTACAATTCATTTGCTTGGCCTTTTTAACAGTGTTGTCAATTTCTACGTCTATTGTTTAACGGGGACGAGGTTTAGGAGCACTCTGAAGGACATGTTTTGGTTTAGTCGGTAACAACCTTTCTTCATCATCCACAAGAAAGGACGGCCCTTTACATCAGCGTCTGTCTT
The DNA here is from genome assembly GCA_002633025.1 of Notospermus geniculatus. Lineage (NCBI taxonomy): Eukaryota > Metazoa > Nemertea > Pilidiophora > Heteronemertea > Lineidae > Notospermus > Notospermus geniculatus. The sequence continues at coordinate 140,768 of NMRB01000256.1, read as the reverse complement.
ACATGTTATCAAACATAAAGGTCCAACTTACAAATTTAGCATTTTATAAATGTGGACAGTATCCCTTTAAACTTCAACACATTATCAATCTGACTCTTTCATGTGGTCATGGTGATAGGCAAGATCCTTCTGCATGTTTAGTGCAAATTTTGTTGTATTCTACAAGTTGATCTTACGATACAACAGGACTGAATTAATGAGAACGCAAGAAACGATGATGTGGCATGTCATCTGTGTACATTTGAATACTAGGCTTATGTACATTTACACATGGAACACTAATGGTGCTGAAAATAGCTCTGTTATCCTCAGAAATGGAATTCCAGGCATCAAGTTGACAGATTGATGTACCCCACCACCACAGAAAAAGTTGAATTTCCTGCGTATTACGTAAAGCCAAAATTCAGGCAGTGAGAGACATCTGGTGGCAACACACGAAGTGCATCCCTCAGTTACTTCATCGTTCGCGCTTAAACCTTTGATGATGTTACTTATCAGTCATCGACGTCTTCACCTCAAATCATAAAAAATTGAAAGGATGTATTTGGTTATTGTTTTAATGTGAAAAGATAATCGACTAGATTCTTTCAATGGGAACGAGGTTTTTGTATATTTTATTCCGTCAAAATATGTCCCCAAATAATGCAGAGAACTGAGAAACGGAAATCACTTTAGACTGGTTCCTGGTCCCTGGTCCCAACATAGCCGACGGAATAAGGGACCAGTATTGGGCGCCATTCCTGGCAGAAAGCTGCCAGGTTGTGACGTCACAGAAGATTCTACTCAGTAGAAATTCAACATGGCACCTCACATCCCACAAAATAGCAAGCCAATCAACTGCGACGTTTCATCAGGCAATACAAAAAAGCTAGCCAATCAACTGCGACGTTACATCGCGCAATACCGGTTCCTTATTGCGTCAGCTATGGTGGGACAGGAACCAGTCTAAAATCAGCGAAGCTTTGCCGAAAGTGGCGTCGATTGAAGAGCAGGACTGATTTAGATTTAGCGGAAATTTAAGTTTTTCGTTTTCTTTTGTAGTACGTTTCGTTTGACTCCCTAATTTATTTGGAATGCATGAATGTCTTTACAAAGCACCAAAGAAATGTAGAAGCCTGGAAAAAGTTGATAATTATTTTGATGTAAATTGCTGCAGCGTGTAAATGTTTGATGATTACCGTGATGTGTGTGAGCGTCCATGCTCTTATTAGATATCGTGCAATTAATTCAGAGTCCAATTTGCATGGACAGATCTGATTAATGTCATGCCTGTAGCAGGGATGTTGGGCCAATTTGACAAAAGGACCGCTGGCCATGTCAGATCACAAGTTACATTTCCTTTGATGAGCTGTAATTATTACTCGCCCTGTACTCCACGCAGTCTGACTAGTCGTAGGTTTTGTGTTGCAGAGCGAAGGCACAAGTTGAAACTCGACGATTGAGGCAGTCCAGGTCAGTGTTTGTGTATTTGTATTTGTATTAGATTTTTCCATCAGAGCTGAAGCCACAGCATTATCGGCCCTGGTAAGTATGGAAGAGGCCATCTCAAGCTACTCATGTTCCTCACTTGGATGGGGTCTTTTACTTGTCCTCACAAAGGTACAAGGCACCATGGCTTACTGTCCCATGCGAAGGACTTGAACAGCGAGGGATGAATAATCCCCATATGACCCAGGCTGGATTCGAACCCGGGACCTGCTGCTTGCCAAGGGGACGTGATCACCACTAGGCAACCAACATGGCCGATTCTTTGCAGTCACGTGACCGTTGTGACATCAGTGAAGAACCTTTATAGCTGATGTTTCTCGAAGCTCTTGGTTTTTGAGGGAGAGGTAAAAAACTCCCCAAAGTGTTGTGATCATGTTGTGGTCGTCGCCTTTGTCGAAAATATGTGAAAATGGCTGTTTTTTTCATTCACCCAAGACTCAAAAATTGGTAGCATGCAAATGAGGTATTGGATGATTTGAATGAACAGCCATGTCACGTGGCTCTGGACTTGACGGTGAGGGGATGACAAAGGTATTTGTCGAATTAACCTTTAACAGTATTGTAGAAGGACTGATTATTTGTAGAAGGACAGGTATTTGTCGCTGGTATCATCGCATACGTCAGTTCAGCTTCAAAGCTACTTCAAACACAGTCACCTGGGCCGACCGAATCGAAACTCCGATAGCACTAACAGGGCCTAACAGAGAAACTCTGTAATGGTAAAAGGCATTGCATACCTCTCTGTTAGGCACTGTTAGTGCTATCGGAGTTTCGATTCGGTCGGCCCTGGAGTATTCGAAACAATTGATATATCATGCGAGGCTGACTGACGCCTCTTGTCGCGTCCCTCACAGGTACGTTCTTGTCATACGTCAACAAAAAGGGCAGACTGAACATGAAGGGACGATTTCACAGGAACCAACGGATTGGGGAGACTAGTAGTGTCGGTAGTCTGTGGTATGTACCTTTCAGAACTAAGGTACAGTTACATATTTACAAATTCTGCCATCTTTTTGAATACGTTACAAAGTATACCCCTGGTCTGTGATAGTCTGTCTTCAAATTCAGTCAGAAACTGCTGGCTTATGGCGTAAAACCCAGCTGGTCTGTGTGATGGACTGCTAGTAATAGGAGGGATAGGAAATAACTTGCGTTAGCGTCAGGGAGAGAGATTTGCCCTGAGAACAATCACGATATTGTTGACGACATCAAGTCGTTGTCGTTCTCTGGAGTCAGAATCCTCTTGGAGCAGCCAGTCTTCTAGACATCTCTACTCCAGCCTATCTTTTCCATCCTCCCACAGCAGGGGTTTTTACTTCGCTCCTCTTCATCCACTCACACAAACTTTGTTAGTGTATGAAGAGGAACGAGACCAAAGCCCTGCTGTGGGAGGATGTATCTTTTCTGAACCTCTCACATTCCGTCTGGAATCACCGACAGTTTTCGTCAAATTGACCAATCAGAAGCAGTGGCTCAACCTGGAATTCAAATCACATTCAGGTATGAGTGTCTCCAGCAATTTGATGTTCCATTGACCCGGCTCGGCTCTGCAGAAAGGAAAAATATAGATAAACATTAATTAGCACGAGAACTGTAGTTCCACCCGCGACATCTGTCACCCTTGAGAATTATTTGACTCGTCGTCCATCCTCGAGAAAGTCGGCCCCACTGACCTCAGCATCAGAATTCAATGTGTCCACTTTATGCAGAGGTATGACCACCACTGCTAATCAACATCGAATCAATGATTTGCAATTAGTGGCGAGTTGTGCACCTGGTGGAAGCGATGTTTGTATTGATTGAGAGAAAACAAGACTTTCTTGATTGTTAAAAACTCGTCAAATAATAGAATCTCGGCTGGTTTACTATCAAAGTGAGGTCGATGTCGCCAACAAGTGATCTTGTACCTATAATCTAGTCTGAGCCCACAGTGCTAATTTACATCCAAAAAAATAGAGCACAAAAGGCGACACACAAAATATAATAAAAGGAGTCGTCCTCCAGAAATTTCGCAGATTTTCGACCCCAAACGGGGTCTTCTTCAGGCTGGCACTTTCAAGTCGAGCTACCAGAAGTGTAAAATTTCTGGTAGCTCGACTTGAAAGTGCCACTTCTGGTAGCTCGACTTGAAAGTACCAGCCTGAAGAAGACCCCGTTTGGGGTCGAAAATTTTGCGAAATTTCTGGAGGACAGTGCTAACTTATAGTGCTTTTTTACTCGTCATCTATCTCAGTCTAGCGAATCTTCTGGTCTGTATGTCATGGTTTCTAAGTTTGTATGTTGAAAGGTTGCATCTTAGGCAATGTTTCGATCAAATGTTCCTAGGTGGCGCCTTCCTGTTCTGTATAGATTTCCACCAGTTCGAACCGAGAAGATGGCCTGAGGGGAGGTGTTAGGACCGATGTAGCTGACGGAAACTGAGACGGGGTTGTTAGGGGATCAATGACACCCTAAACCCAATATCAACTAAACGGATGTCCATTTGCTATTGGTCATCTTGTTGACATCGGCTTATAAAGCAAAGATAATCAATGCCAAGATTTGCCAGCGGTAGGTGCGTTCGCGGTGGGGGTGTGGGGTGTGACGGGTATTGACCCCACGAAGTCTGAGACAATTCGTTAGCCAATGTTCCATCATTCACTAACCTCTGGCTGGGAATCTGGCCGGGATTTCTTCTTCGTCCCTTTTGTCTGAATGTGGTCGCCCCTGGTTTTGTGGACCGCGAAAATGCTGCTCCCTTCTAACGGTCTCTCAGTATAGACCTGGGGCCGTATGCATAAAACATCTTAAGTGTAAAATTTCCCTTAAACTATTGTTCCAAACAAAAGATAAGGGAAATCTTACACTTAAGATGTTTTATGCATACGGCCCCTGGGACCTTATTCACAAAGCCCCGTAACTTTAAGGGTACGCAGATCCGCCCGCAAAACCTTTATCAGGGTGGTAGTGAACAATAGGTTGCCCGCAAATGGACAATGGGGATCATAACTGTGATAGAGGGCAGCACACAGTAATCAGGTCCTATACAATGGATGGCTTTTGTGTGGGAAATTGATCAGGACCTGAATGTCCATTTCAATTCAATAGATTTAACCACCAGCGACACCTATTGAGGCAGTGAGTTAGGTTCCTCATTAGTTTACGGAGTCCTAAAGGTACGGGGATTTTGTAAATAAGGTCCCTTGATAAAGCCGACAATCTGATGTATGACATACCTCGGCAGCAGCTGAGCATAGCACACAAATAATGGGGGATGTATACCATGCTAATGGCTGGTGACGAAAATTTGTTTACAATACATTGAACTGAAAGATATCGATATTAATAATTGCACTTCTAGAACACTCCTCTATCATTGATTCATTGACCTGATGCACACTTAATAGTGTCAGGGTCTGTTATCTGTCTTCACGGCCATTTCTCCCTCCCCTGGGAAGCTGCACCTGGCCCCAGAGGTACAATCGATATCATGAAACAGAAGAACCGTCTCAAATATGTGAACACGCAGTGATTTGTTAGCACCGCGGCCGGCGCAACACTGCATCATGTGACTACCGCGTGACTGACGGGTTGGCCAATCAGGAGCGTCGTTGTGTTGATAAGCATCCTACACCTTATGCTGAGCGCGCGGTGAGTTATGTCCGTGGGTCCTAGAAGGGTACCTTTATATCAGAAAGGCCTAGCAGTTTCAACTCCAACAATGTTTTTCAGGTTCCTAAGTAAAAATGACAAAACAGACCTTGGCAGTGCTAATCATAAAATGTACATGTATTATTTCGCAAAGAAACAGCGCCAGAATTGGCTTGACCAGCACTATCGACCAATCTTTTGTAGTCACAAGTTCAATAGACTAATACACATCTTCTAACGTCTTAACAATCACGTATTTATGTACACGATATTGGAGCAGTGATTACGGCCTGAATATCCCCTTCTTGTTATTATCGGACTTGGGTGCCAATAAAGACTTGGAGCAAACCCCATAATATGGACGCCTGGGGCGTCACTTAGATCAGACCTGGCTCCTAATAGCCACCGAGGATCTAGTGTTTTGTACCGTCGCCAGAAGCTGCGACACCGATCATCAGAGATCGGATACAGCGGTCAAGACTCTAGGATGACATGTTGAGAAGGGTCACGGACGTTCTCACAAGTTCGTTTTCAGATTATGAATCGTTGGCTCAATAGTTAGCTCAGAAAACTTCTACTCTTAAAGCCCCTTTGTACTGCATTTTCCCTCCAGCATCACGGCCATCGACCAAAAAGCTGTGACGAAAGGAATCGGCGTTAATTCTCTGATGAGAATGATGTTTTTCTCGCGATGACGAGACTTGTGGCGAGAGTACCCACAAATCACTGACGTCATAAATACAATCAAGAAAAGACGAAGCGAGAATCAATAGGAAACAAACCATAAATCACATCGCTTGATTGCCGACGTATCACTTGGCCGACTTCAATTCAATAGCTGGCTGCATAATCCGACGCTGCCTGATACCAAGATTCAATTTTGTGTGCACTCTCGTCAAGAGCTGGTCGCGCAAACGAGCTTTATTGTTCGGAGTCAGATGCAACAGTTGTGAAGAGAGAAACTGTGGAGTGAGACCAAAGGTTATGGCTCCAAGATCAAATCATCCATTCATCTCATTCGTTTAGTTGCCTAGTTTGTCATTAGGGTTGCGTTTGTTCGGGGAGACCGGGCTTGTTTGCATACATGACTATAGAAAGGATGACAGGTTGTACATACATACACTGTGATGTGATCATAGAACGTTTGGTCGGGAAGGTCGCCGGCAGTTCGGATGCCTCGTTTGTTGCTTCTTGCGTTCTTGAACACTGCCAATGGGCTGACTGCACAATGATGTACACCACTACATGTACGACTGTCCATCCGATGTAGGACGTTTTCTGCGGTATACATTTTTATGGACGTTTTCGAGGAAAATGGCGCCCGTTTGTTTCCAAATATCTAGGGCTTAATTTCTCTCAAATTACAAATCGGTTTCTGGACGTGAATGCAGATTTCACTTCCATGAACAGAGTAGTGCATGTACTAGACAATTGGTGTAAATATTTTGGCTAATTTTGGAGATGGAACTTTGCCAGCAGTGCACGTGTTTGCAAAAAAGCCAATAACGAACGCCAATAATAATAGGTACAAAGAAAGAAATAGCACTAAAATTGACACACAACGTGATAATATACAGGAAGTCAACTTCCAGATTTTGCAAATTTTCGACCCCAACCGGGGTCTTCTTCAGGCTGGCACTTAACAGTACAAGACTCTAGAATAGACTGAGCTGAGTCCCTGAAGTAGATCTAAATATCCCTGCAAACAAGATGAGTGAGCAATTAAGAAAAGAATAAGGTCCAAGCCCCACAAGGTTGCTGGACCTGAAAGGGTGTCTGTAATAAATGGATGGCTGGTTGAGCTGAAATAATAATAGGGCGGCCATTTCCCTCCAAACCATCTATTCTGATCATGTGGCCTGCAGGTTTCCTATAGGAAATACATCTGATGTATCACTGATGTACTACGCCAGTCCCTTCACCTAAGAAGCAGGTCCAATGAGGACCCTGCAGAACTACCGCTACTTGGTGGCGCTGTGAGCGTTTGTACCATTTTTCGACGTTTCTCCGTGTTGCACTGCGTCAAGGACGTCGTGACGCGACGTCATTGTGTTGCTTTGCTCTGTTTTTGACGTCTTCGGTACAACCGCTCACAGTGCCGCCCTGTCGGCCCATAAATCAAACGCACAACCTCAGTTTTCTTCGAGTTTGTGCCAAATGCGTCACTCCGATGGCCCTCCAGGTAAGGAAGGCCTACTCTGTGAATCCACTTCGACTATTGTGACAGACGTTCTCTTCACTTTTGTCTTCACTTTACCATTCGGTGTCTCTGGTTGTTTTCGCGGCCGTCAAGGAGTTTGGAAACGATAACGACACTGGGGCTCCCGCGTCCTAACATGTGCGTGATGATTTTCAATATCATGAATAATATCTTCAGATTGCCGCTTTGTACGAAAGATTCATTATCTCAATATATGTTGTTTTGTTAAATTAAGTCTTTCTTTGTTTGTTGCAAGAGAGGATTTTGTCTTTTAGTGCCTGTACGTATGTGTTGATGTTGCTCTCCTAGTTCGAGCAAAAAATAATCAACACGTAGCACCCAGCGTTTAAAAATTCATTAAAAAGCATAAAAGCAATAAAACTTTTTTATGCTAATATAAAATATTTGATGAATGGTTCGTGTGGACAGATACCTCGCCACGCATGCTGAATGGAGTGACTGAACGGAGCAATAAGCTAATTGGCCAATTCAGGATCATGTACCACGACACAGGGACATGACACGACCCTCATTAACCACTACAGTAAAAGCTTTGTCTAATTGGAAACAGGGTGACGCCCTATCATTAGCAGACCAAAGTAAAATAGTTGTGTGATATGTGAGCGGACGGGTCGCCTGCGTGCATGAGGAGAGAGGGATAAAAGATCAAGAGATCATTTAATAGGGTTATGGGAGAAAATTGGTTGTTAATATCGTTCGTGATTAGGATGCTGGGAATTGGCAATTGTTGCATGTATGATGTGATAGGACTGGGTATGCCCGGTTGCTCAGGTGTGGCTTACGCCAGCCGGGCGTGTACCTCTACCCGGTTGTTCAGGTGTGGCTAACGTCAGCCGGGCGTGTACCTCTACCCGGTTGCTCAGGTGTGGCTGGCTTACGTCAGCCGGGCGTGTACCTCTACCCGGTTGTTCAGGTGTGGCTTACGTCAGCCGGGCGTGTACCTCTACCCGGTTGTTCAGGTGTGGCTCACGTGAGCTTGGCTTATTCCTCAAACTCGAGTTCACGTAAGTCGCGCTTATATCTGGTCATAAGAACAGCTTAATCAATTCCGAGTTTATTGCACAACCTGAATTAATCTTGGGATTACCTAAGCGTGGCTTGTTACCCTAACTGCTATGTTTTCAATAGGAGCTGTCAGCGAGTTGACCACTAGGTGTCACTAGGGCCCAATTCAATGCATCTAGCGGACCCAGTCATTATCGATCGAGCAGCGATCATAATAGATTTCCTGTACATTTGGTCCGCTAAGACTGTGCTGCCATCTGTTAGCAATATGCGCGGCTGACTGCTCCTATTTGCTTGATGTGTGCCCGGTTGCTCAGGTGTGGATTACGTGAGCTGATCCAATGCTTCCGTCATCTTCAAAGTCTGGGCATACAATGAGTAGGCCTACCATAGTAAGATGCCAGGTTTATTATAAGACAGGCTTAAGTTTGGTTTGTGTTTGACACCCAATCTGCGCAACGCGCTGTGAAATATAAGTCTGGCTTAAGCCACCCTTATGTCGGGATCAACCCAACTCTGGCTTAAGCCAAGGCTGANCCCCCCCCCGGCAGGTTTATCATAAGACAGGCTTAAGCTTGGCTTGTGTTTGAAGCCCAACCTGTGCAACACGCGATGAAAAATTAGGAATGTCGGGTTCGGCTGAACTCCAGCTTAAGCCAAGGTCGAGCAACCGGGCATTAGGAATGCAAGGAACGTCTCACTGTAAAAGTATCCACTCTGTTCTTGGATGCGGAGTCTTGGTGCATCACCATAACAATCAGAAACAATCATCGTACTTCAACTTTTCCAACCATAGGGCTACTTGTCTTTGTAATTTCACCAAAAAAATCAGCGAAGAACAAGCCATAGTTGTGATTAGCAATATCATGCCTCTTCCCACGCCATCCACCAACTCTAATATCACGTGACGTGGCTATCATATAGACCAAATATTCGCCCACAGCAGTAATTATAGTATTCGCTGACCACTAACCATCCTACAGAACTATCATTTTCTGACCCCGCGTCTTGATCGCTTACACCACGCAAGATAAGATCTGTCAAACAACTATAATCATCTAGTGGACATGTTTGTAATGTTCATGTAGATTATAAGGTCATCCCTACATGTACATGTACATACGCCATGTAGTTGCATGTACACATTATGAACTTACAATAAAGACATTTTCATGCACGTTAATTTCTTTGGGGTTTAAAATGTGATTTTTTTCAGTCGAGGTCTCATCTCACTCCTTAATCAGAATTGTATTTTTCCGCGGATGTGCTGCAGAAAAGTAGGCCCGGTGCTGTTTAGGCCTATATAAAACGTACATTTTGTCCTAGGTACCATTTGTCCTATAGGTACCTTTTGTCTGGGTACCTTTTGTCCGGGTACCATTTGTCCGGTACATTTTGTCCTAGGTACGTTTTGTCCGGGTACGTTTTGTCCTGTTACCATAAAACGTATACACTCCTATATAGGATTTATAGCGGACATTTTTGCCTGTGTATACAATATAAACCAAATCGTCTCATTCGCAAATTTTCGACCCACACCAGGGTCTTCTTCTGGCACTTTAATTTAAAATCCCAGAAGTGACTTGAAAGTACCTGTCAGTGAAGAAGACCCGGTGCCAGTGTCGGGTCATAAATTTGCGAAAATCGGAGACGACTTGGATTTTATTATTCTTCCATATTGTGTGTCGTTTTTTGTGCTTTATTTTGTCCTCCGGTAGGCCCTACTCTTACAAATATCAAACAACGCCATGTCGAACTCGTTCTGAAATCAGTTCAGAGCGTAGAACTATGTTTTTCCGCGGAAGCACCCTGGATAAGTTAGGCCCGTGTTACAAAAATCAACAAACACCATAACGACCACTTTGTCCCGTTCAATTGATTTATTCACATTTCATCACGAGTATTATTGGCTACAATTATCGGTTCCAGTCGATCGGACCGCGCCATGGCCGACACCCAGACCGGCGGCAGTGGTATTTTGTAGCCTAGAGACAACGTTTCGGATGTAAATACAGTCATCTCTGGTTGATATGACTGATGCTGCTATTGCCTGCATGGCACGTCCGTCCGATACAAACATGGTCTGCAGATTAATGATACTGTCTCGCAATTTCCTGTTTGGTGTCGATCAAGCGGCCACTACGGTCAATACACCACTTTGTATGTATGGCATTCCCTCGAGGGACGATGACCGACAGACCTAGGGTCATTTCTCTCCCACCCCCAATGGTTATTAGTGTCTTACTGTCATGCTTTTGGTGAATTCTGTCCGGGGGGTCCGCCATAGCCGTTTCTTAAATCACGTTCTGTTCGTACTTTACTATTCAATGGATTGACGGGGAGCGTGTACTTGTATAAGCTGACATAAAAAAAGTTAACGTTTGGGTTTATAGTCTGATATCAACAACGGTAGAGGTTCTCATCCGACTTTTTTAACCCCAGTCTATCCTGAAACCTTTCAGTAGAAGTCAGATAAGCTGCTCATTCAGCGCTACAATCTGAACATTTCAGACGGGTATCCATTTACATGCCTGGGTTGAGAGAGGCAAATAAGGCAAAGATACTTGCCCAAAATCTCACACCACAGTGGGATTCGAACCCGGAACCCTCTGGGACCCTACCATTGTAAGTCGCGCTTATCACCACCTCGCTGCCAGGTTTATTATAAGAAAGGCTTAAGCTTGGCTTGTGTTTGAAGCCCAACCTGCGCAACGCCCTGTGAAAATATAAGTCTGGCTTAAGCCACGCTTATGTCGGGATCGAGCCAACTCTGGCTTAAGCCAAGGCTGAACAACCGGGCATATGACTCCTGTCAGACCGGTCTTGTCCCACTAGAACACGTACACGGTAGCTGGTACGTCATATCTCTGTTCTATTTCGGCAAATGGACGCATGGTCTCCCCTCTTATCCAACAATCGCATCATCTTGTTGTTGATTTCAACGTGACCGTCTCCCTGTGGACGTGAGCTATAGCATCAGGCATAATCCTCGCCTCCTAGATAAGCCATCAACCACCGCCTGGCTCAAAATGACCCCCTCATATCGGAAGTCTTATTTCCTCACAGTACCCAGGGGAGAGTGAGGCAGGCAGCTGATTATTCTGTGTGGTTGTTCCAACTATTAGCAGTGCCCTACGCGCCGCTGATAACAATTAGAGCCGACATTGATGACGAATGGGGGTTGTATTCTCATTAATATTTTACATAGATACACATACAGCACATGCTGTGAAGTACAACATGTACATGTATTTGGATGCAAGCATGCACCTTGTCGCTTCATCAGATCCAACGGGAATTGGGTTTTCTTGGAGGTACAATCCATCAGAGATCATCCGGGTACTTCAGCAGTCTCCTGCCTTCCCCTTCCAGGCCAGGTATCAAAGGTTGTGGGATAGGGGCCAGGGGCTAGGACTCAGAGTGGACGACATTCACCCCTTCAGCTTTGTTACAGTTCGCGTTGCCCAGCTTGGCCTACAGTGTCTGGCAGGTGCCTCAATCCTTCATAATATCCGCGATTGGTGTTGGAAGAAAATCGCTACTACACACAGTCATTCACATCTTGTGAGAACACATGTAAGGCCAACACGAAGATTTTAATATCAGGAAACACATCAAATTTTCGATATGCCCAAGAAGACTTGTGCAAACATCCCTTACACATCACCATTTCTTTCGGTGCCTCGACTGGTGATGGCATGAATGCCAAACCCCGCGGCGGTCGAGATATTCCTCGGAAGGTTTGTCCTGGTCGACCATCTATAAACACTTCATCTTGTACCCTGATGAATTTCATCCACTCGAGGATGTCTTCTATTCACCTGTCTCTCTGACAGAGACACGCTTTATTGTCAAGACGAACTCTATTCATTAATATTGCATACTTTCACCACTTGATATTTACATCTGAGTTCAACAGCTCGGTCGCCT
>NMRB01000256.1:116678-127961 GCA_002633025.1 Notospermus geniculatus | reverse complement strand
TATTCTGATATTTCACAAATCCCAAAATGCACCGCGCGTTGGGGGACATCCGGTCGGTTGCCAAGCAAGCTGTCATGGCTACAGCCTAAAACCTGGTTCCGCCACGTGAGGTTGTTCACGTGACGTCACAAAATGACGCAACGTCACACATCAACACAGCGTTTTTGACGTGGTTTGTACGTTGTCGGCATTCATCGGACCTCTTCTACACTGTTCTACAGCAAACCGTAGGGTCGATTCGCTTTGTTTTCAACACGGTTTTCACACCAGACCAACTACTTATGCTCAGAAACTGTGAGAGGTAAAGTGATTTGTTGAGGTGCATGCTCCCAGTGGTCTGTACGGGCCGCTGAATGTTCGAACCGAGAACAAGATGGCCGCCTCCATGGCTTCATTTTGACGGCGGCCGTGTCACGTACCTGCTCCGGATGTTCCCCATCGCGCAGTGAATTGTGGGATGTGGGAATGAACTGAATATTTGCAATAATATTTAATATTCATGTGTAACAAAAACATTCGCCTTGTCACTCCCTCGATCTGTGCTCAGTTTCTACAAATATTCGTTCGGGTGAAATGACTAAGACAAAAAATGCAATGCAACTGCGCGATTCATTAAAGCATGGAAGCATTCTAATCCAAGAGGGAGTAATCTGCAGGATCGTCAATTATTTCCACTTGTTTTCAACTAATGCATCGTCTGGTGCACGCCAGGAGTAGATTACTGTACATAGGGAATATCTACCAGTTGGCTCTCGGTGCAGAACTAAACCCAGATTCCGGAGCGTTTTGCGGTGCGGTTCCCGCAAGCCATTGGGTTCTATCGTACGAAGAACCCTACCAGTTGGCTGCCGGTGCAGAAACCTTTTTGTATTTGGAACGTAACGACTGGATATATTTAAATAGAGACTTCCAAGGAAGGTACTTACCCGGTACTTAGTGTACCGAAATGCCCTAAAAGAACCGTTAAGCTTGTTACAGTAACTTGAAGCTGATGACGCAGACCCTTGGCTCGACACCAGCCTTGGGCACGCTTCACGCAACCTGCAATGGAGTTGCAAAGATTTCAACCTGAACCAAAAACATTGGGCCGAATTCACCAAGGGTCTTGCGTTTACTGAAAGCGGTACCGTATCAGCCGTAGGTACATGTACGTGTATTTTGATTGGTGGTCTGTAACTTCGAGACCGGAATATCCCGAGTTGTGCAGAGGTCAGTTCCCAAAGGGACGAATCTCCTTCTAGATAAATACGCAGGTCCATAGCAAATAATCTTCCCAGTAAAAATTTGTCTCCAAACACTGCCCAGTCGGCAAAGCTTCTGGTGAAGTGTTTCCCTCACGACACAACGAAACCTAGAGGTTGGCCGGAACTTGATATCTTTCGATTCGAACACTCTTGTTGATGATGATTATAAGATATGGCTTATCTCGCCAAGTGCTTGCTGTTTTTGTTGCGGGAAGTTAGGATGGGTTGTCATTATTTCTTTCTATGTTTGCAAAATCTGAAGCAATCAACTTCATATCGTAAGTCATGTGCTCGTCTCCTCAGGAAACATAAAAGCGAAGCAATTTGGTCAAGCCATCAAGTAACACCACGTGTTGCATAACTTGTCGTGGCTATTTGTGTTATTCTTGGTCTGATGCAGTATTCAAAGCATCACCTCTCGCGAATGTGATTCATTTACTTAGGACCGTCTTTCATGCCTCTTAAATGATACAAAACATCAATAGTAGAGAAGTGACCACGAAACAGGTTCGGTTTGCCTAAATGATGGCTGTTTCTCGGCTAAGTGACTCCTTGCCATTGACATCTACCATCAGGCTCCACCAGCCATTACTAAATGACATCCCTAATGACAACAGACAGTGGCAAGTGCCTTCTACCATTATTACCAAACCGTCAATACCAGAAACACTTAAGACACAATTGTCGAGCGATAATATGGATTTTAGTGATTCGCCTCGTGTGCAGGATGCATTCACAGACGTGTAATTGATGCTGCCTAATAGAAGACAAGTAGTATTGGATGGTTGGCAGCACCTTTTGTTCTTAATAGCTCTTAACTTCATCTTCTCCCTCTGTGTTGGTAGGCCACTTCTCTTTACGGGATCCTGATAAAACGATTAAGCATCATTAGCAATACCCTTGTGGCACTGACGTCTTATGGTTTTCGAGAAAAAAATATCTATTTTCCCATACCTCATGTTATTGCGTCCATATACATACATGTACAATGTGTAGCATTTTTTTGAGCCATTTCAGCTGCTTGTCACGTTTATAACTGGTAGAAAAATCCAGTAATTCTTTTTTCACTCAGCAAGGTGCAGGTGTATAGAATACATAGAGGGAGAGTTAATGCTGTTGAATCTTTTGTTGATTTCTCTGCTTTGTGTTGGTAGTAGGAGCTGTTAGTCAGTTGACCAATAGGTGTCACTACGGTCCAATTTAATCCCTGGCCGACACATTCATGGTTGATTGATCACCATTCAAGAGAATTTTCTTTTGTATTATTTGGTCCGCTAGGATTTTGCTGCCATCTTTTTAGCAATCAGCACAGCTGACTGCTCCTATTCTGCCCTCCCAGGGCGTGAAAATACAAATCTATCGTCCCTTTAAAATGGCACTACTTATTTGAGAGTCTGTTTTTGCTCACAAATGATGTCTTCAGGATAGTAGGCTTATTACGTCATCAGTGTCGTCTGCCATCGTGCGACTAACAACAATGTAAACAGGGAAGAACACAAAAACAAACAAGCCGCTGAATCGGATCAGAGTAGGCCTATACATGTAGATGAAGCCTGGGGCAGTTCTAGTGGAAACATAGCACCACGTGGTATCAAAGGCCTTATACACAAGTCCCCATCGGGCTATATGCTCAAATAAAACTAAACATCAATGAATTCAAAAAATACGAACCTGGAAAATGATTGCAAAAGGTTTTTTTATTCGTCACCCACGCTTTGTCAAATATGCGATGAACACAGAGCGATTTCATGTCAGAATGCCTGATTGTTTGCACGTCATCTATATTGGTGTATTTGACGCACAGCAGTCAAAAACTGCCTCTTTTATTAAATAAAATATCACTTTTTTCATTGTCGACAGATTTGTGTTTGCGTCACTGTGAATGACAGGATGAAGAAGGAGATTTTAAAGCCCTTTTTGACAGTCAGCGTTTGTGAGAGTTTTCTAATTTTAATCTTGATGTGGGAGGGTGTGAAATGGGAGGCAAAAATCAAATTGACAGATCGGAATCCAATTCATTTTTTATTTCTATTTCGTTTTTGTCTTTAAAAATAAGAATATTTTGGATAAAGCATATATATTTTTCAAAGGCAGCAGAAGCGTCAAAGAAAACCGACGTTTGCCCTTGGCTTCCTTAAATACGAAATGCATGTAACTGGGTCTCGAACCCACAACCTAAGGGAAAGAAGAAGCAATAGATCACTGCGCTGCTCTGACTGCCCATTGCTGTCTTTAGTCTATTTGAAATAAGTAAAGTCCAATGTACACTACATGTACATGTATGCTGAAGTATATGAGGCACACCACGGTATTTAATTGATATAAAATGCGTTTAGAATTGAGGTGCACTTGAAACCAGCGGTGAATCCACCGAAGAATTAATTGACCGGCTTTTCCAAGATTTCTGATTAAGATATTGTGAGTATTCGTATCTGGAAGCTGTGTGCAACTTGAGAGTTTGTGAGATAACAAGATGAGAGTGGAAGGGATGTGGGATGAGGGATGTGGGATGTGGGATGAGGGATGAATGGTTTTGATATCTGGTATAAATGATGGTCTACATAGTTACAGTGTTGCATTGATGCTAAACGTGATGACGTCGAATAGTGCAGTCAGCCGCGTTTATCGCCAAAAGCATTGGTATAGTCCGTTCCAGATACCTAAGGCAAATGGTACTAGGTTGAACTCTGCAATGTTACACGACCCTGTTCACTATTTTGACGAGCTATTGCACAATACTTTAACAGGCGAGTCCAATGATATAGAGAATAATGCATGTCACCTTGCCTATTGGCTGTGTTTGTGGTCAAGCTGTTAGTAATAGATTAACCACAACTGACAAGGTTAGCCAAGTGCGATTTGCCTTAGGTATCTGGAATGGACTATACCGCTTCTTAATGAATGAGGACCCTAGCTCACTGCCTCAATAGGTTTCACTAGTGGCTAAAACTATTGAAATGAAACTGACATCCCGTTCCTTATCAATTTCCTCCACAAAGGGTATCCATGGACCTGGTTTCGTTGTGCTGCCCTCTATCGCAGCTAAGATCCCCATTGAAAGTTGCTTATAATGTAAAGATGTCTAAATTGTAACGCTTTCAATGCAAGATGGTAGTTCAACGTGTTGCTCAGAGATGTCGCTTCTGTCGACCATAATAGTCTTGCTCAAATTTCATATTCTTCCTGGTATCGTGTTGAAGGCCTCGATATACGCATGCACACCAAGGTAAATATACCTCGCTCTGGCGTGAGTTGCTACTATCATTGTTGGTTTCCACCCTTCCCTCTTTTGTCCTCTTGTGTAAGACGTTTAGCTCATACCTGTTGTGCGACTACCTCTTTCTTTCTTCATAAAAACTAAAGAAGGAAAGATAGCCAAATAAAGATTGAAATACACCGTCTTTTCTTTCATAAAAAATACAATTTTTCTCGTCAGCCTTGTAAGCATTGTGATGCCATCTTCTATTCTTCAAGGAACCCGTTCTCCTCAACACATCATTCCGTTAGCGCATCCGAGGAGTGAATCAATTTTAGTGAAAAAATACCAACTTATACAAATACAACGACTCTAAAAAATGCCTGAGTATCTCCCTGATCGCTGTACACAAAGGCACTTCACGTCAGATGCTCATATACTGTGATCGTGGTGAAGAGTAACGCCAATTCTTCACTGAATTCTTTTCCTTCTAAAGCTTGTCAACTGTGCTCGGTTGAGTTTGTGTTTTAATATGATGCGATTAGACAGTACACGCAACCCATACAGGCAACTTGCTTTTTCAACTTGTTGATTCTGGAAGTCTCATTCCAGGCACGTTCGTGACAGGAGCTAAGAAAAGATCTGTGTACGATGACGAGATTGAAGCTATCAGAGTGCGGTAAAAACTGATGTACAGTTCGCCTGATGATCGTGACACTCGCTCTGGCAATGCGTAGTGTAAGAAACACCGTTCTGTACTAGCAACCTTGGCCAGAGAGCCTTTTCTTTACGCTTAGGTTCTATGAAGTTGGGGCGTTATGTCATCACCTGAAACGTCCGTCGGTCGTCCGTCCGCGCCGTCGTCCAGGCCAGGGGAGTTTGCTCTGTTTCCGCTCACATCAGCAGCCCTCAGACTCGAAAGGTTGGCCGTACCAGGCACGGATCCAGGATTTTTGGCAGAGGGGGGTCAGGGCCGCCGAGGGCGGTCGTTGCAGGCGGGCGCCGAAAATACCCGCGCCGACGGGGATCTGGAAAATTTTGAAATCTAGAAGGCCGCAGACGCGATTTCCTGGCATCTCAGTATCAAAACAGAAGCTTTATTCTTACGTTTTTTGCTGATTGTCGCAAATTATTGAAGAAAAAAACAATTGCTGGTGGCGAGCAGGGGGGGGGCTCAGGACCCCCCCTCTGGATCCTCGCCTGCTAACCTTGAGAGGATTTCTATTTTATTCTATTGTACAGAGTACTGGGATTTTGCGCTTGTGCTGGGAGGCGTCAAAGACAATCATTGGTACGATCAATTTCCCTTTGGCAAACGTGTCGCGGGCGAATAGAGAACGATTTCTTTCGAAAATGGGTTTGGTCTAATTTTCAATATGGCCACCAGAGCCACCATTTTGAAATATGTTTCTGTCAACTTCAGTGAGAACCAGTCGTCGGATCTGATTGATTTGTTGAACGCTCCAAGTTGTGTTCGTTACACTCACTCCGCTAATTTTAATGTCGAGCATGCCCCATAAGAAAATTAGCCACACCAATGAATCTCCTTCTTCGTAACTTGCTGAGATTAATCTATCGTTATGGCTCTTGTTTTCCGAGTTATCACGGCCCGAAAGCTGCCACGTTTAAATTAATGTTCGACTTCCGAAAGAGGAGATTTTCTTGTTATCTGAATGGTGAGCTGTGATTAATGGTTTGGAGTTATGGTTGTATTTCCTATTGCTTTTCTGGTGGAGGATGAGGCTTTGTGGTAACGAAATAAAGCAACAGGTTTGCAATGAAAGACACTCACAGGGTGCTCCAAAAACGTGTCAACCAATCCCGGAGAGGGATTAAGTTGGAGAAACGCGAACCAATGGAAACTCTTGTTATTATAGTAAACACGGAATGAAACACTAGTTGTGATTGGTTCATACGTTGCTATGTCTAAGCCCGATGGTCGAGTGGTTAGCGCGCTTGACAACCAACTGTGCAATGGGTCGGTGCGAGTTCGATTCCGGGCGAAGGCAGGTACAAAAAATAATTGTGACTCAGAAATGCAGGGTCCGTCAGATGGGACTAAAAGCCGTGGTCCCTTGTACCTGAGTGTCTATGCCAGGGCAAGTAAAAGACCTCACGCAGGTGGACAGTAGCCTGTCGTGGACTCCATACCTCCGGCAAAAATCCAACAGGGTTACGACGCCGGTAACGATATACAGTGTATATGATATGATGCTTATTGTCATGTTGGAGTGTAAAGGAATGTCATATGATGATGATTCCTTTGGTAACGTTGGCAAGGCACTGGCCGCTCACCATGTTTGGCTAAATAGTAGATAAACTAAATACATACTCAACTAGAAATTGACTTACCAGTCAATTTGAAAAACCGCCCTTGGGAATTGGGAGCTAAGACAGAGTTGACTGATCGAGAATTATTATCGTGCGGCCAGGGTTGGTGCCAGGTTTTTGAAAAAAAAAAAGAATAAAAGTCTCCCTTTCCTAAAAAGCAGGGAGACTTTTTTCACCAGAAAGATGATTCACCAGAAAGATGATTGCACAATATATTGTGACGATTACATGTAATTCAAAATTAAATTTGACAAGATTTACTTATAGTATACATGTTTTTGAAATTTTATAGTACGGAGGCTAACGAATATTCCTTGATCAGCATCTATAAAGTTTCAAACTGTAAAATACAAATTTTGCTACTCTGAATATAATTTCTCTATCATCACTATTCATTAATTCTGTCATTTTCTGAGTACTACACCTATTTCTATAATACCCAGGAATAAATTGAATCCTATAATCAGATAACGGTTACGGGTGACTTTGAGAGCAAAACTGCCCGGTCAACAAAGCATTTCATATCCCATTCNATTCTAATAACGCATATTTCAAGTAGTCAGGGAGGATCTGGAGGTATTTTTCCTGACAAATTCTTGTTTTGAATATTCTGTAATTAACGAAGTCATCTTCATTATCTATCTTCTGACACCAATGTTGGAAGAAGTGATCAGTGAGGGTATTTCTGATCTTAAAACCCAGTCCTTTATTATTAGGAGCATACTGTTCAAGCCAGATATAATTGAGACCACAATTTTGAAGAGTGTCTCTGATAGATTTTAACCAATCTGAGGAATACCTGTCAATGATGTGTAAATGAGATAGTATCCTATATAAAATGAAGCTACCATTTGACAGCACTCTCTAGCGGTAGCTTCGGGAACCAAAATGTTCATGGGGGCTCGCATGGGGGCTGACATGTTGGATTCAAAACGAGGCTGGCTGGCAGACTGATACCCAACCATAAAAATCATGTACAGAACTACAGTGCATTTAGTTTTACTGGGAGGCAATACCAGTTCCAGCTGAAATTTTGCACAGGGGAGCGATATCTCCCGCTAGTGCTGTCCTCTGTGTTTTTGTCCGGGTGGGGAGAGTGCGGTCAGGCCATTTACGTGTTATTGTAGTAGGCCTTCATTCATGTCATTGATATTTCTGATAAATGTCACGGCGTTGACGGTAGTAAATTCAATCAAATGTGGGCCTACTTTTCATAGCTCGACGTCATGACGTGCGACGTCGACGTTCTGTACACATGATACAGACATAGAGGGCAGCACTAGCTGGATATATCCCTCCCCTGTGCAAAATTAACTTTTGCAAGGCGAGCCGCAGAGTTCTTTGAAAAAATGACGAATTTGCTCTCCCGACTGGGTAGATTCCTCCCAGCTTTGGGCAGGTCTTACTTTCAAACGTTAAGGTACATAAGAAAAGCAATTCAATTAGGCCGATCGAAAAGATTTTCCGTACTCTGCGGACAAAGAATCGTAATCGGTACGGTAGGCCTGCTGGGCTGGCTGGGCCATAGGGCCTAGGCCTAACCCGGCCCTGCGTCATGTGGCGTGCCCCCCCCATAGGCCTATGCCCCGTAGGCTAGGGTAGGCCTATAGTATAGGCCTAGGGGCCTAGCGAAAAGGAATCGGCATTTTTGCATTATCCCCCACCACCAACACTGTTCCTAACCCTAACAATAGCCCTGACCGGCTAACCAGCTGCTAACTTCACTACCCAGGCTCAGGCTGGCAAAAGACGTGGCAACAGTTCTACAGTGCAAGGGCCTGAAGGGGTAATTACCTCAGTCAATTAATCTGTTAACTTCTTGCTGTCTATTTTATCGTTTCAGGTCTTTCCAACCAACTTCGCCGATCAGAATGCATGTTTCATATGCCAGCTCATTCACCACACTACCAAGGACTTCGTTGTCACTTGCTCCTGGGCCTGGCTTTGAAAAAGGTTTACTTGGATCTCAGGGACAGTCTTTCTTAAATGGACAGCAACTTCGTACCATTGCCAACAAAAAGCGTGCTTTTCAGGGAAGTGCTATTAAACGAAGACGCAAGCATGGACATACAAAACGAACATCATCTGTTTCTCAACTACATATAGTATAAGACTGGGGTTTAGGTTTGGTTTAATTGTTCTAATGCTGGGATGGCAATTTCACACCGTGATTGACCTTGTGCAGTCACTAAGTTAGTATTGCCTGTCAAACCACATCTCGTTAGTAAGACCAGTTGTGCCCCATTTTTCCACATGTTCTAGGACCATTCTCAGAGACAATGCAGCCAATTCAGGAGTTCAGAATGTGTAATTTCTAATCTCTCCTCACCACCACCGGTATTATTAGGTAGAACTTTGGCCTGAGATAGTAAGATTGCTGAGAGACTATGACCTTGGAGGAATTTATAATTCCTCCATGAGTATGAGAAGGGGAGCTTCTGTAAAGCTACAAACATCATGTGATATGTGTGTGTTATTGAGAACTTGTATCATGTTGTTGTTTCAATAAGAAATGATTAGAGTTAATGATTGTGTTGTTTCGTGTAGTTCATTCTTCTTTTCGTTGTACTCTTGTCATTCCCGGCCACGTGTCAAAAGAGTACTACCACAATGAGCGCCAGTGCAGTGCTGCCACCTATTGACAATAAAGTCTTCACACATGCCTTTTCACTGTGCTGAAGCCATGGGGAGGAAGACAACACCAGTAATGTTGCGGAACCAGCCGTCCTATTCAGTCTGTGGCACCTGTCATGCCACTCCCTGAGTGATTCTTGCCAGCAATGGCATCTCCATCCCATTGACTGTAACCAACGGAATATTCGTCCTACCTCCTTTAGGCCCTTTCAGCTTAAATATTGGAAATGAGAGTGAAGCCCTGATACACCGAGGTTATTTCAAGGTGTTGGGAAAGGAGAAGTTGTCTTTTCCTGCGTTGCCGTTTTAGGAACCTTCCCATCCACCCCCGCAAGAATGAAACAAAACTACTTGACTGCGTTCTGGAAATTCGTCCAAAATAGATCAAGAGATGATGGAGGTCAAATTCCTCTTCCACGTGATCCAGGGAATAAATAATTCACTTCCTGTCGCCGTAACTCCCGGAAGGGTGGTGGTTGTCCCAAAACACAAAAGTGCTGTCAAAACATTAACGACAACGTGGGTGCTTCATCTGTCTGAAACGTGCAGTGAAAACTGACTGGTCTTCTCTGCAAGAGGGGCGATTTCGATCCCGCGCCGCATGCACAGAGCACATTCCTTTGGAAACCGCACAACTCCACCGCAAACCGCGGCGGGAAACGTGAGTGGAAACAGTACCGGCCAAGATTCACTCGGTGAACCAGGAATTCGACAAAACGACTCGCAAAAAACCGCCGCTAGTGATAAGGACCAATTCACAGGACGACAAGGACAGAATTCCCAATTGCAGAATCATAGACTACGATCTTTTTTCCTTGTTAAAACTCTATTGAGGTTGATGAAGAGGTAATCACGGCACGTTCCAAAAATATTATAAATGGGCCACGTGGATATTGAGAACGTGTTAATCAATTTGCCATCAGACTATTTCTTTTTCTTATTGATATGTTTCAAACTATGAAATTAAATGTAGGTTAGGGCCTATTAAATGACATATCAAAAGCCGTCCTAGGTTTATGCAGTACAAGGAAAGACCCGCAGGGGTTTAGTTAGAGGGAGTTTGGAAGTCACCGAAGCCAAAGTACTTCTCTGAATTTTAGGTTCCAGGAAGTCAAAAAAGTACTTCCAAACAATTTTAAACTTCTAATGTATTTAAGCTCATGAAGTAAATTTAGACTTCCAAGAAAAGCCACAATATTTCATGATTTTTGGGTTAAGGAATCATGAATTCCTGTCCAAAAATGTTAACTAAACCCCTGGGAAAGACCCGGTGGTTCTTTGAGAGAGAGAAGTGTCCTTCACTTTCATAACATCACGCATGCTGTCCTCAGAGAGAACATCAAATTCCCACGTTCGGGTTTCTGCAGCATGACGTCATAGAACCATAAGAACGGCATTCGGATTGGTCAAAACTGCGCAACAGGATGATTCTATCGGGTTATTCTTGTACATTTTAAGATGAATGAAATGATTCATGGTTTATCCAAGTCATGACAGTCAATTAGCGCAATCAATTAGCACTATCAGCATCATATCAAGTGTGTCATAAGAATTTTAGGGCATCCCACCCCGGAAGATGAAAATCAAGAAAAAGTGGTCCGTCCGGGAATGTCGTAGATCTGCTCTTCTGACGTCAGAATTTCGGACGGTTTGAAAAAACACAATCCACGCAGCGATAACTCGGTCTCACATCTTTCATCGGATGCGTGGAGTTTGGGCCGACAAATTGGCGGCGGTAGCGCATATATAAATTTTGGTGTTTCTCACTTGAGAAGAGCACACTTACATGAATGCACGACCTGTTTACATCTCAATAAGCGTTTCATTTCATAAAAACGTCCTTCTCGGTCAATAGGCCTCAATACAAGTGGATTAGTT
>NMRB01000256.1:79551-113702 GCA_002633025.1 Notospermus geniculatus | reverse complement strand
AACAAATTTTTAATGGAACCTCGTCCCCAGGTGCACGTTCGCATATTTGCACAGGTTTTGCGTATGACTGGAGCCCGGCTTTGCCTGGAGGCTAGATTCACTCGCTATGAGAGGGTTGCTCAAGAATCAAAACAAACCCCGCGAGCGATTTGCTTTAAGGAAGCAGACGTTTCTCTGTCCCATCTGATGAGACTGTAGTTCATGTAGCCATACACTATAAAAAGAGCAATATACCAGATGACGTAGTTGATGTCAGAAAGAACAGGTCGACACACATCCTGCAGCTTATAGTTTCCGATAGGTCCGATATCACAGTGGTTTTATGTTTTTTAATGGAAGTCGATACCCCTGTGATATTGAGAGCGACAGTTGTGAGAAGATTTTATTTCTATTGAATTTCTGATTGGTGTGAAAGTGATCCCAGGAGCTGGCGAAATCGCCATTGAGAGTATCCTGGCTCTGAAGCTGTTATTCTAAACCGTCTGCCTACACTAATCCTGATGTTTTGTTTCTGGTCTTGCTATTTTCATGTCGGCAAGTTTGCAAGAAGACGCAGATATCCTGGCGTTAATCCTTGGTGTATTTTTTCAAAAGGTCCGACACCGTCCAAATCCCTTGATCATCATGATATGGTCTTTAAATTCGTATTAACACTGAGCTTGGCATGTCTTCAATTCGACCTGCACGGGGAACCAATTAAAAGGGATCCGTAACGCTATACCATGAGTCTGTATTAATTGAAATAGGCTTACAATGGGGGATAATAAGTTCAGGTTCTGTAAGTTTCATCATTACATTTTGTGGAGAAAAGTTACGCTGAAATTTTGGTCCATCTGGCAAGGCTGATTTTCCAAGAGTTTTTTTATTCGATTTTCCATCAGGGCCCAGCCATAGCATTATTGCCCCTGGTGTCTCGTAAGATCGGAAGAGGCTATCTCAAGCTACTCATGTTCCTCCTTTGGATGGGGTCTTTTACTTGCCCTTGATAAGGTACGAGGTACAAGGTACCACGGCTTACTGTCGCTGAAGGGGTTATTGTCGTCCTGGGTACCCATGTACCCAGGTTTAATGTCGTCAAGTGAAATTGTACCCTGGGTCCAGTTTCTTGTTACAAACTGTACCCGGGTTCTGGTTTAGAGACCTGGGGACGAGCTCATTCTCAAGATCTCGTCGGATACGTGAATTAGCGTAGGTTGGTTCCACGATCCTCCGCCAGGTGGTACTGTTGCTATGACATATGATCAGACACACCCATCATGGCCATGCACATGTACATGGGAATGACACGTTTTCTTGTGCAGTTGGTGAGTACAAGTGTCCACTGGATATCTGAATAGGTACATAAACTCTGGCACTGTACTGTGTTCTCACCGCGGTGAAAGCGTTTCCACCGCGGTGGAAACATTCCCACCGCGGTGGAAATCATTTTTTCACCGCGGTGGTAATATTATCACCGCGGTGGGAATATTATCACCGCGGTGGAAATATTATCACCGCGGTGGGAACTTCTGAAAATTTTACAAACCCCAAGAAAAAAATTATCGAATTGAAAAAAAATTGCAAATGTAAATATTTTTCATCAATGAGCTCTATGGGCCACCGTAGGGAACCAATTAAAAGGGATCCGTAACACTATACCATGAGTCTGTATTAATTGAAATAGGCTTACAATGGGGATAATAAGTTCAGGTTCTGTAAGTTTCATCATTACATTTTGTGGAGAAAAGTTACGCTGAAATTTTGGTCCATCTGGCAAGGCTGATTTTCCAAGAGTTTTTTTATTCGATTTTCCATCAGGGCCGAAGCCATAGCATTATTGGCCCTGGTAAGATCGGAAGAGGCCATCTCAAGCTACTCATGTTCCTCACTTGGATGGGGTATTTTACTTGCCCTTGATAAGGTGTACAAGGTACCACGGCTTACTGTCGCTGAAGGGGTTATTGTCGTCCTGGGTTCCCATAAATTGTACCCAGGTTCAATGTCGTCAAGTGAAATTGTACCCTGGGTCCAGTTACTTGTTACAAACTGTACCCGGGTTCTGATTTAGAGACCTGGGGAAGAGCTCATTCTCAAGATCTCGTCGGATACGTGAATTAGCGTAGGTTGGTTCCACGATCCTCCGCCAGGTGGTACTGTTGCTATGACACATGATCAGACACACCCATCATGGCCATGCACACGTACATGGGAATGACACGTTTTCTTGTGCAGTTGGTGAGTACAAGTGTCCACTGGATATCTGAATAGGTACATAAACTCTGGCACTGTACTGAGAGATGAGTGGCGCAGAGCAAGCGAATGGTTTAATGACTGAACGCTTGGTTGGGGAAAAGGTTGGGAAATATGAAAAACAGTAAAAATCCTTCCAGTTTGTTACAAAATGAGACTTGTTTAGGAAAATTGTTCGTGGCTTATTCGTCATCGTTACTTGGGGACTCGATTCTTTGAAATTGATCTAAACCGACTTTTAAAGAATATTTGGTGATTCAGTCCTGTATTATATCCCTGCCTAATCTTTAAATAAAGGATTACACGACATATAGACATGCAGGTAGACCAGAACGTGGCCACGTTATCATTTAGCTATCATCATCATCAATATATTGACAGCACGTAGCCCCATGTTCCAAAACTGATACTCGTTTTTGAAGCTGAGAGGAAATGACAAGCAATTTCAAAGCCCTCTGTATTGAATCAGTCTTTTCTAGAGTTTCCGATTGTAAAGTTCCAGCCTGAAGAAGACCCCGGTTGGGGTCGAAAATTTGCAAATTTCTGGAAATTGACTTTATATACTTTATTGTATTGAATGTTACGGTATTTTATGCCCCTCGAATGCAAAATATCGACTGGTGTTGCCTGTCTTTTAAAACAGTTGCTAGTCCAGCTCTGCCAGTGTTTGATTTGAAGCTAAAGATTGTTTTGTATCCAGGAACAGAAAAATTAGGCCATCGTCCTATAGTCTTGCGCAAATCGAATAAACAGGCCTACATTTGTAGCTTGGAGCAATATTAAATCGACAGTTCAGTCAGATTCAGTCCGGACTGATCTCAGCATCACACGATGCAGATTCCCGAGTCACGCAGTGCATGGTTCATGTTGGACTAATTGATCGATCACACCAAGTAAATGTAACAACAACCGACAGGAAGTAATCGTCGCCTATCATTTTGCCATTAGTATTTGTCCAGCACTTCTCTCTCATTCCATTGGCTGTTAATCAGGGATCACTGTCGCCGGGAGATACACCAAGATGAGAAATCATTTCTCGCCTGTCTGTGAAGAAAATGATTCAAATGATTTCAACAGAATGTGCGTCCTTAAACATTGCTGTTTTGATTGATTTGGACTGTGGACTTTGTGTGGACGAAGTTCATCCCATACTTAAAGTTACTTCTCTTACAACTCCCCAAATCTCGCTGTTTTCAATGGGATACTTTACTGGCCGCCTGTTAGCGGTCCTAGGACGTAACAAAATTTGACGTCACAGACGTGCCGTGGTGTCCACGTCATTATAGATGACGTCATGCTGTCATTTCTTCTCTGTGACGTCAAATTTCATGACGTCTTACGGCCGCTAACTGGTGGTGGCCTCTAACGGCAGTAATGTCTCGCATTCCTGTCCTCCATGGGGGAGAAGGGGTCTAAAGAGATACTAATGAGTTCGCCTAGGCCTGCAAATCGAATACACAGGCCTAGCTTGGAGCAAAAATCGACAGTTCAGCCAGATTCAGTCCGGACTGATCTCAGCATCACACGATGCAGATTCCCGAGTCACGCAGTGCAAGGTTCATGTTCGACTAATTGATCGATCACACCAAGTAAATGTAACAACAACCGACAGGAAGTAATCGTCGCCTATCATTTTGCCATTAGTATTTGTCCAGCACTTCTCTCTCATTCCATTGGCTGTTAATCAGGGATCACTGTCGCCGGGAGATACACGAAGATGAGAAATCATTTCTCGCCTGTCTGTGAAGAAAATGATTCAAATGATTTCAACATCATGTGCGACTATAAACATTGCTGTTTTGATTGATTTGGACTTTGGACTTTGTGTGGGCGAAGTTCATCCCATACCTAAGTTACAACTCCCCAAATCTCGCTGTTTTCAATGGAATACTTTACTGGCCGCCTGTTAGCGGTCCTAGAACGTAACAAAATTTGACGTCACAGACGTGCCATGGTGTCCACGTCATTGTGGATGACGTCATGCTGTCATTTCTTCTCTGTGACGTCAAATTTCATGACGTCTTACGGCCGCTAACTGGTGGTGGCCTCTAACGGCAGTAATGTCTCGCATTCCTGTTGTCCATGCGAGAGAAGGTGGCTAAAGAGATACCAATGAGTTCGCCTAGGCCTAGTTCTTCTTTTCTCTTTTCCTGGAACCTTTGTGGCAAGAGAGAGGGTAAGGCAAAATAGGTACCGGTACGTTGAATAATGATACTTCAACAACATTTCAACGGGACCTCTCTATGTGAAAGAAAAATGTGTTCTTTCCCAGTATTGACGGCAGAATATCGATGGTGTCATTCGCACTTCACAGAGGGCAGCACTGTCAGATTTATAAATTCATTATTCAAATGGCAGGTGCGCCACCTAGAGTGAGCCAATCTCGCTCGATGAACCCTAGGTTGTTCTTAATTGGTGATTCCCCGCGCGCAGAGCCATCGATTGAGCACTTATTCAATCAATAATACAAAGACATTTGGCGCGTGATGCAGGAAAAAAACATCATACATCATAAAAGCAATACCTCATTAGTGTATCACTCTGATATCCTCCCCTAGCGATATGTATGAAAGCCATTAACAATGGATATGCCTCACTTTGGTTCAGATAAATAGGTGTACAGGGTGTCACACAAAATTAAACCTTACTGGATTTCATGCGACATCCAACAGAAAGCACACAGAACGACACACAAAATGATCGACCCCAACCGGGGTCTTCCTGAGGCACTTTCTAGTCGAGACCCCAGAAGTGGTAGCTCAACTAGAAAGTGCCTGAGGAAGGCCTAGCTTGGGGCCGAAAATTTGCGGGATTTCATGTGACGAACACCAACGCACGTACTATTTTCAGTGAAGTTCGTCTATTATTCCCCAATTAATGAAAATATACTTATGTCGCGCCGGCTTCAAACATAGAAAATAATCGGATGTAATTTACAGGTCACATCAAAGGTAGACTTTGTTTACAACATTCTTCTAGAATAATCATACCTATATATCTCAGTCAGACTTCAATCAAGTTCAGAAGCTTCCAGAACCTGCACATGAAAAGCGATAAGCTAATAGGATTTCTACATCGATTTCATATTTTTCTATGTCGAGTTACCAGAAGTGATAGCTCAACTAAAAAGTGCCTGAGGAAGACCCCGGTTGGGGTCGAAAATTTGCGGGATTTCATGTGACGAACACCAACGCATGTACTATTTTCAGTGAAGTCCGTCTATTATTCCCCAATTAATGAAAATATACTTATGTCGCGCCGGCTTCAAACATAGAAAATAATCGGATGTAATTTACAGGTCACATCAAAGGTAGACTTTGTTTACAACATTCTTCTAGAATAATCATACACTGTACCTTTATATCTCAGTCAGACTTCAATCAAGTTCAGAAGCTTCCAGAGCCTGCACATGAAAAGCGATAAGCTAATAGGATTTCTACATCGATTTCATATTTTTCTATATTGATTTGATATTTTTCCATCAGGACTTTTTTCAATTATTCTTTTGTTGCGGGAGAATATAGATACAGACTCTGCCAGATTTATACTGTATATTGAGTTTGTTGCGATTTTGACATATGACAATAGCAAAACACAAAAAACACACATGAATATTATTGGATTTTTTCTCATTTTTTGTTCCCCTGATAAGGTTGCTTGGAGCTATTAAATGATTTTCGCAATGGCATTTTAGGTGTGTTTCTGTTTCGTAAATAACAACCACTTCAGGTGTGTTGAAACGGTCTGAGCAGATCTGTTTGTTAATGAATGCAAGGACTGATCCTCCTTAAAATGACATATTATGAATTTCTGATCTCCCTGAATGTGTTAAAAAAAATTCTCCAAAGTCATCGTTGCTTGCATAAAATCTCGTACATACCACAAGAAACGGCTTACATTGGTTTCAGTATTGACATTTGTCTTACCTGGTAGTTATGCTGGACGCGATGAAAATTCCTTGCAAACTTGAGAGCTTATTCACAAAGCACTCGTGAATAAGCTGATAGTGAACAATAGTCAAGCTGATAGTGAACAATAGGTTCCCCCAAATGGACAATAGTTTACCCACTCCATTCAGTTACGAGAGCTTCGTGAATAAGGTCACTAGTCACGTCACCTGTCAAAATATGGATACCTACGACCATGCAAATTCCCTTACAACAGACTTTCTGTATTCAGAGAACCATGATTCTCTTTCCAAATGGATATTTAGGTAGAATATTTATCACCATCCTGCCTCATACCCTAAAATATTTCTTTAGACCGATTACAGGCCTTAAACAAAATTACAGTGTGTATATCATGATAAATGTCCGTTTATCCCATTATATAGAACATTCACATTCGACCTTTACTCACAGGATAACGCCACGACATTATTCATTCTCGTCCGTGAGTCCATTTCCTCAGCTCCGCCGTTAGTGGTCGGCGACCGAGCCAGGATTAGACAGAGAACTAGGCTTCAAGACATCATCCATCTTACAGCAAACATAAAATGTCTCCTTATTGATTTGATATTTTTCCATCAGGACTTTTTTCAATTATTCTTTTGTTGCGGGAGAATATAGATACAGACTCTGCCAGATTTATACTGTCTATTGAGTTTGTTGCGATTTTGACATATGACAATAGCAAAACATACAAAAAACACACATGAATATTATTGGATTTTTTCCCATTTTTTGTTCCCCTGATAAGGTTGCTAGGAGCTATTAAATGATTTTCGCAATGGCAGTTTAGGTGTGTTTCTGTTTCCTAGATAACAACCACTTCAGGTCTGTTGAAACGGTCTGAGCAGATTTGTTTGTTAATGAATGCAAGGACTGATCCTCCTTGAAATGACACATTATGAATTTCTGATCTCCCTGAATTTGTTTAACAAATTCTCCAAAGTCATCGTTGCTTGAATAAAATCTCGTACATACCACAGGAAAAGACTTACATTGGCTTCAGTATTGTCATTTGTCTTACCTGGTAGTTATGCTGGACGCGATGAAAATTCCTTGCAAACTTCAGAGCTTATTCACAAAGCACTCGTGAATAAGCTGATAGTGAACAATAGTCAAGCTGATAGTGAACAATAGGTTCCCCCAAATGGACAATAGTTTACGCACTCCATTCAGTTACGAGAGCTTCGTGACTAAGGTCACTAGTTACGTCACGTGTCAAAATATGGATGTGGTCGGACCCCCCCCCCCCCCCATATACCTACGACCATGCAAATTCCCTTACAACAGACTTTCTGTATTCAGAGAACCATGATTCTCTTTCCAAATGGATATTTAGGTAGAATATTTATCACCATCCTGTCTCATACCCTAAAATATTTCTTTAGACCGATTACAGGCCTTAAACAAAATTACAGTGTGTATGTCATGATAAATGTCCGTTTATCCCATTATATAGAACATTCACATTCGACCTTTACTCACAGGATAACGCCACGACATTATTCATTCTCGTCCGTGAGTCCATTTCCTCAGCTCCGCCGTTAGTGGTCGGCGACCGAGCCAGGATTAGACAGAGAACTAGGCTTCAAGACATCATCCATCTTACAGCAAACATAAAATGTCTCCATGCCCCGCTGTTTGTTAATGGTCTTCGCTCAATTGGTAGTCTTTCGCAGGAAGAGGAACTTCCGTAATGGTTTTGTACGCTATGAATTGGCTTCTGTGTGTGAGGTTAAAACGGACTGGCTTCGTAGTCTGTGTCTGTGGGCCTTGTAAATAAGTTCTCGCGACTTCACGTCCGGATCTCAAATCATTTGTAAAGACTTGACTTTATATTGTAAACAAGATCTCGCGACTTCACGATCGGGTATGAAGAAGTGGCTTCGACGGTGTAGTAAACAAGGTCTCGTGAACTTAATATGCGGATCTCAAATCACGTGTGAAAAGTTTTGACTTTATGTTGTAAACAAGGTCACGCGACCTCACGTTTTCGGATCTCAAATCACGTGTGAAGAGTTGGCGTTATGTTGTAAACAAACTCTCGTGAGCTCACGTTCGGATCTCAAATCACGTGTGAAGAACTACTTTATGTTGTAAACAAGGTCTCGTGATCTCACGTTCGGATCTCAAATCACGTGTGAAGAACTGCTTTATGTTGTAAACAAACTCTCGTGACCTCACGTTCGGATCTCAAATCACGTGTGGAAAATTAGTTCCATGGGCATGAATCTCAAAAAAGACTTCTTTGCTTGTGTTATGAATTAGTGTCGTAAAAGGTAATGCACATCAATCACAAACTGAGAAATACACTTGAAAACGTTTGGAAATAGATTATTTTCATAAATTAATCTTCGGCAGTAGATTCTTCTGGAATCAGTGATGTCTGCCTATTGAAAGAGAGAAAGCTAGACACGTCCATTATGCGACCTTTTGATAAAGCAGAATATCTGATGAGTGTAGTGACCAAGTAAAGAAAATAATGGCGTGAAACTGGAGCTGTCCTATCGATGACCATATCCCACAGCCCTGACAGCTCTTAGATAATGAGTTGAAATCCATGTCTATCTGACGCCTTAATTGCGCTAGTTCTGTGGTGACATTAATACGATCTCAATCCGATATCCTGTAACTTACCAATCTTCGATCGTCTTATTGAACCAGCCATAGAAAAATCTCGGCCGATCTTTTGGATTCGAATGGTAAAAGCTGATCATTACTGAGGAGTGAAAGGAGATGAGATGCTGGGGACCACAGCCGCTGATTAGGGTTGTGTAACTAGAGATAGACTGTTCAATGATAGAGGTATTGGCTCGACGATCGTCAACCGGTCACTGCTCGTCATCATCGGCAGAAAATCGTTCTCGATAATTCGTTGGTGACAATTACAACATATCCCTTTGGTTAATATGTCAAAAAACGGATGAAAAAGGTTCCTGTAGTAAAGGAATTGCTTTATAATGTGTAAGGTCGACCTGTATTTCTAAGGAAGGTGGTGAGTATCCTTAAGAGGTGGCCTTCACAGTACAGTAGTCATTTCGTCTCTGACTTTCGAAGATGATGGTTGATCAGTTGGTTGATTCTCTGAAATACGTATGAGGCAAGCATTCTGGGGACCTTCAAGAGGCCATGAGACCTCTACATGTATGTGCACTCTCCTAACATTTTGAAAATATCGTAAGATTCAATATAGTGGGGCTTTATAGTCCGGGACCAAATGGGATCCCGTGGGATTTTAGGTATGAAATTTGCCGAACTATCTAGATTGACAGAGAATGGCTTCCTGTACATGACAAAGTTTCCCGGCACTTGCGGAAACTCTTTTGACGGAAGTTACGGCCGATTGAATTTTTGGAACTGACTTTATCATTGGACCCAAGAACTGAGCTTTGTACAGGAGAATGGGATCCGATGTACAGCTAACTTTTGAACGGATGGATTTACACCCCATAGATGTATTACCAACAGATAGAAACATGGTGCCTAAGAAGCAGATAAGCATGTTCTTAATTGTTTTCAGTAGTTAAGTAATAAGAAATGATGTTTTTTATGTAAATTAACATAAAATGGGTCAAAATACATAAAAACGCCGTTTCCAATTACGTAACAAGTTAAAAACTACTAAAACATGCTTATTTGATTACGAAGCCCCGTATTTCTATTTGTTGGCAATACATTTATGGGGTGTAAATCCAACCGTTAAAAAGTTAGCTGTACATCGAGTCCCATTCTCCTGTACAAAGCTCAGTTTTTGGGTCCAATGATAAAGTCAGTTCCGAAAATTCAATGGGCCGTAACTTGCGTCAAAAGAATTTCTGGAAGTGCTGGTGTAGCAGTAAATAGTGTCCCCCTGTAAAAAGTGTCCACTTCTATTGTTGAATGACGGATTAAGCGGCATGCATATAGAGACCAATTGTCAGAGATTAGAATGTAACAATATGACCTTTTGTTCCCGGGACAGTTTTTCCTAGACATTCTTTCCCTTCACACCTGGAAAGTTTCTCAAGTACAGGAAGCCATTCTCTATCTATTTAGACAGTTCGGCAAATTTCATATCAAAAATCCCACGGGATTTTTATTTCGCCCATTTTGCACTGGACTATTAAAGAGGAGTACAGAAGCACGATATCCTCCCTGTTCAGAACAGGTTTACAATTTGAAGGGGCTAGAATCACCGGCAGCTTGAGAAAAATGCTTACCAGTGTGAAAATGATAGCAGGTGTGAAGGGAAAGAATGTCCTAGGAAAACAGTCCGAGGAACAAAATATCCTATTGTTACATTCTAATCTCTGACAATTGGTTTCTATACGCATGCCGCTTATTCCGTCATTCAACAATAGAAGTGGACACTTTTTACAGGGGGACACTTTTTACTGCTACACCGATATCGTCGTCGTAGCTGTTATCGAGTGGCTGTTCTTTAGAAAGTGATGCAACCTGCTGGGAAAGCTCATCGGTCTTGGAAGATGAATCCATTGTTCCTCCTCCCGTCCTTCATAAAAAAGGCAGGTGCATTCATGCGTGGTACTCAGTTTAAACCCTCTCAGGCCAACCTATAACCATAAGGAATTCCTTTGTGGGTATAAAGGAACTCCTTTATGCGCAAGGAATTCCTTTAAGGCTTAGGAATTCCTTAGCAAAGGAACTGCTAAAGGAAGGTTCTGGAATATAAATTATCTGAGTTCTCCTTACAGAAGAAATTCCTTACTAAAGTCCACCTTGTGAAAGGCCGGCCTTATGCCCAAATAAAGGACGGTTCTGGAATACGGGCCATAGACCTTTCCAAAAAAGATTGCGGTCTAACAGTTCTCACCATATGACATCTAATCAGAAGCTTAATATCATTCAATGGCCGCTAGCATGCTAAGCTGGTCAAGCGGGCCATGGGCACAAAAGTTTAGGTCAAATAATTATCTGAGAAGGGTCACTCATTTAATCTATAAATGAGAACTCGTGTCAGTTTCACTGCCAGAATTCTATGAGATTACTTTGCATCAAATACAAGATGAAATCCATCTCTTCGTCTTCCGATTCTACAAAACATGTTGCTCCATCAGTCCCACACAATCCTACAGAATTTTATCATCCGCTGCTGTCTACCACATCCAACATCTTCTTAAATTGCTGTCTATTTATCAAGATTCCTTGCCTTGCCCTGCTATAATGTATTTGTTTAATGTCTCAACATTATTGCAATGTTTGTAGAGAGAGTTCTCCAGCCGACATTACTGCAAACTATCATTATGAATTTGACAGTTGCTGGAGTGGAATTTTGTCAGATTTTGTCTGCGATATCCCGCGTTCATGGTTGAGTCATGTCATTTCAAACTGTTGGTACTTCCACTAATTCTCTGAGCTCCTTACACACCGTTGGTCAAAGCTTATTTGAAGGAGTCGTTCAATGAGGCCTTTTGTTGAAATGACACCAACAGGTAGGTAAGGACCCAGTTCCACCCCTCAAAATGTCTCCAAACAAAATGGTGAATTATAGACCTTTCCAACTAGTTCTCCCACATGACGTCGTGGCGCCATTCATTGTCCAAACATGATATAACATTACCAAACGCATCCCCTCAGACAATTATTTTACCCGGTACCTAAACTTTTGTGCGCATGGCCCGCTTCACCAGCTTAGCATGCCAGCGGCCATTGAATGGTATTAAGCTTCTGACGTCATATGGTGTAACTGTTGGACCTCCATCTTTATTGGAAAGGTGTATACGGGTACGTGGGTTAGAAGACTGATCCCTGGTCTATATGAGAGACAAGAAAGATATCGAACACTGTTTTGCAATGCACAAGATTCTGATACCCTTATTTTGATATCTAAACCTCCTAAGGGCGCACTGGAGCATTTCATTCGTAAGCAAACTGCACCATACAAATGTAACTTTCATCCATTCATTCATAAGATATCATCACCCAAACATGACTTCGCTCTAGACGGTGATATACTTCTAAAGATAGTCAAGACCTTGAGGTGAAGCTACAGATGTCATACCACGGCCGCCGGTCTCACTTTGTTGGCTTCTATCACTGTGGTCGTGTCCTTCCGATTACTGACCAGTGGTCTGTAATCTTACAGAGGCTGGTCATTCCGTCACATCCTCACAAAGCTAATAAGAGGTCAGAGATGTGTGGAGTGACCTCAGGGACAAACCGCTTATTTCTGTTTGTTGAGCCTGTCGTTAGGGAGGTTAACTGCTCGTACGGGCAGTTTTAAGATGGTTACAATTCGTTGGTCTGGGTCCATATTCATAGATCCTTGCCAGTTTAGTTGGTTGCTATTTGTATGTCATTCTGCCCAAATCACTTGAATCATACTTCGACTGAATAGCGGAGGGCAAATAATATGAATGAAAATGTTCCAAGGTATATTGTGCAAATACAAAATGGGAGACTACTTTCCTGCCGTTAGAGGTCGCCTGTTAGCGGTCCTAGAACGTCACAAAATGTGACGTCACAAACATGTAGCCATGGCGTCCACGTTATTATGGATGAAGTCACGACGGCGTGCATTTCTTCTCTGTGACGTCAAATTTCATGACGTGTTAGGTCCCAACCTCCTGCGCATGTCTAGCTTGACTTACTTCCGGTCGTCAATACTCTTCTTTTGGTGCTGCTGTGGAGATCACCTAGGACCATAACTAGTGGTGGCCTCTAACGGCAAGAAAGTCTGCCATTGCGGAACGAGCGATAATAAAAATGCATGTATGAGAGAAATAATCAGGAAGTTATGGTCGATTAGGGCGGGAAATTTATAACATAGAACTTTCTATATCATTACTCAGACAGTATCTTGCATATAGTAACAATCGTGATGTTATTGAATGTGACATATGAGTATGAAATAATGGCTGAGGACGGGAGCTGCATACCGGAGGAATATAATTGTCGATTTACGAGGTCTTGTCTAGAAATGACGACGTTTGTAATCTGTAGATTACATATCTGTCATGCTCGCCTGGAATACTTATCACCGGAATGTCAAACACAAATAATAGCTATGAGTGGAATTCTGAGCACATTTTGATTGGTCTGTTGTTCTACACCATCAGACCAATGAGGAACAGGCACGATAATGGGGTACCGGCAAACAAAAGGAGGCGCTGATCATCAACTCGGTAAAAACGCAGGTGCGCATGCCTTTGCGATTGTTGAACGTCATCAGCCGTCGTGCGTCATTCTGACGTTACAAAAACTGCGTCATTCACAACCCATGACGTCGACCATTCGCCTGTCGTTTACGCTAAAATGGTCAACTTTATCCATTAAATTCATCATGTTCCCGCAGAGATTTTTGCTCAAAAGCAATGAGATATATTTTAGCAGTTCTGTGCTTAATGATAGAAACGTAAAATTAGAAATTGAGTGCAATGTTTTAGTTATATTTGGCCTAGAAACAGGGTGTGCTATTCAGAATTAATTGGAAAATAACGTTAGCCTCACTTTCAATGACGCAGTTATGACCGAGTTGATAGTCAGCACCGCGTCGCGGATTAGGTCTGCCGGTACCTCATTGTAGCATCACCGATGAGTATGACGTCACGATCTCGTTCTTCCGCCCCTGACGTCATATCATGAAATCATTTTCCATGACTCTACATATCACCATATTGGAAGCAGTGCAGGGTCTTTACTTGTATAACGACCCCCAACCTCAGCCATCAGTGATGCAATGACAAGAAATATTGACTGAAAGGAGACGAAGGAAGGACATGTTCCTTGGTCAGTTTATCTTTGTAAATGCAAATAAGTCGATATAGGTATATAGACTTTCAAAGGCCGACAAAAACGCCTGAAATCGCCGCGCTGGAAATAACTCATGGTTCTGGCAGACATGCGAAAAACGAGATCAAAGTCGATGGTGATACGGGAGTTGTGTGTTAGTGGC
Organism: Notospermus geniculatus; assembly: GCA_002633025.1. Taxonomy (NCBI): domain Eukaryota; kingdom Metazoa; phylum Nemertea; class Pilidiophora; order Heteronemertea; family Lineidae; genus Notospermus; species Notospermus geniculatus. Next base: position 99,632 of record NMRB01000256.1, on the reverse strand, counting down.
CGCAGACGACATCGATGGTCGTCTGCCTATTGTCAGAGATGAAGTCAAAGACGAGAGCCCCTCAGTGACTTTCCCTTAAAGATAATGTATCACGAGTATTTTTGCGGGCCACGAAAATCATTGTTTATTTACATTTCGTTTGGTTGTGTCCAGCCTCTCTTTGTCTATGAGTACATGTAATTTGTTGGTGGCATGCCCCTCTAGCATTTCTTTTGACACCAAAAGTATTCAATTTCAAAGTAACATAATATAAACATCCATGTTTTACAAATATTGAATGTAAACAATTAAGTCATGATACATTATCTTGAAGATAGGCGCTTATCCAAAATAGTAGTCTAATCTCCATTTCTCGACGTATTTTCTCTGAAAGTTTTCAACAACACAGCGCGGCCAAACCTGCCGAGATTGCTTACTTCACGTAGTTCCGAAGGTCACCACTGCAGTGAAAGCGCCGAACCTGACGTAGGCCTAGACGCTGCAGGGCGCAGAATCTGNGGGGGGGGGGGGGGGATGGTATATGATTAATCCGTGGGAGGGCGCTAGTTTACCAAGCCTTGGCGCCGAGGTGATGTAATCAGGGATGGTATCTGATTACAAGGGTATCTGAATGGGCCGTTTGACAGCAGGGCCTAGCTCATTTACCAAGTCTAGGCGCTGCCGTGATCTAAGCAGGGATCTCTCATTGCTAAAAACAATGTTACAAAATCTCACCACTGGAGAGATTTTGTAACGTTACAAAATCTCTCATTGCTGAAAAATAACGTTACAAAATCTCACCACTGGAGAGATTTTGTAACGTAACGTAATTTAACGTAATTAGTGAGTTTAACAAACCAAACGTTAACGCTAACGATAATGCTAATTACGTCAAAATGACGTCACCTCCAGAAGAAATGCAAGAGACTCATTCGATGTGACGTCAAAATGATGTCATTAACGTTAGCATTAACGTTAACGTATGGTTTCTTGAACTCACTATTATTTTTAGCTGGAGAGATATTGTAACGTTACAAAATCTCTCCACTGGAGAGATTTTGTAACGTTACAAAAAGGGAGATTTTGTAACGTAACAAAATCTCACCACTGGAGAGATTTTGTAACGTTTCAAAATCTCACCACTGGAGAGATTTTGTAACGTTTCAAAATCTCACCACTGCAGAGATTTTGTAACGTAACAAAGTCTCTCATTGCTAAACATAATGTTACAAAATCTCACCACTGGAGAGATTTTGTAACGTTACAAAATCTCTCCAGTGGTGAGATTTTGTAACGTTACAAAATCTCTCATTGCTGAAAAATAATGTTACAAGATCTCACCACTGGAGAGATTTTGTAACGTTTCAAAATCTCTCATTGCTGAAAAATAATGTTACAAAAAATAATTGAACAGACAAGTACCATTCAATGGTTTGTTTAACACCGATGTAACACTACTCATTTCATGGATTTGTCTTCATGGTAAACTATAGTGGGAACCAGACCTAAATATGGCGTTGGCATTATACACCCGAGTTTAGGGTACATGTATTTCATTTTACTCCTCTTCTAAACATGCCAAAGGCTGCTGTCTGAAGTTGGTCGTTCACCGTATCATCCGATTCAATCACATGTCTTATCAATGCTAGGTTTCAGTATCAATATCACTCACACTTTGCTGTTGCTTCTAGAAGTAATGTCTGATGAGTTTTCAATTCGAATTTCACCATAATATCACTCGGTGAGAAGAACTGTCGTGCTTTTAACTCAGCTGCTAAGAGGTTAATGACGTATGTTTTGTTGGCGTTGAGTATAGAAGTCTAAAGATTGATGCTGGATCTAATGGAATATTCGCCTTTTTTCACCCCGTATTCCGTCTTATCAGAGGATGCCGAACGCTCATGAGAACAGCAAGCAATGATGTTACCAGGAAACATTAGCCAGGGAGGGGAGCCTTTTAGTTTGTAGAGAACACCCAGTACTCGCTTATCACTTAGACTTTGGTTTTAGTTTCAAAGATTCGAAAATATTTTTCTACTGACCTTGAAAATTTATCAAGTAGTGTGACTTTGAGTAATTGAATTTAGCGACTGCTATTAGACATGCGTTGGAAGTCAAATGAAAATTTCAGCGAACATTCCAGGAAATTCGCTTTTAAGATGGCGTAAGTTTGTAAAAGTGTATTATTGACTTGTGAGTGTGATACACTTGGCCTACAAGATCCAGCTTTTGCGGATTGAGTGTATTTTACATAGGCCCTTCATGTCCGAATAGAAAAGAAAACGGCAAAAATATTTCCTTAAGAAATCAGAAACCATACACCCAATCGACAAGAGGATACATGTATAACTACATGTATATAGAAGTTATACAGCCCGTCCGCTATCCTAGTGTTTTTTTTCTGTAAGAGCTGAAAAAACGGCAAACCTGTGAACACCCCCCGATGATGGAAACAAACCGGATAATGTGTTAGAAGGAATAGAAGAGAAGCTAACAGGTAGTTTGCAAGGACTCTATGTCCACATTAGAGGACGTGACCGAACTTGATAATCAACTATCTCTCGCTTGGAGCTCCTTCATCAAAGAATTGGCCAGTCATCGGTAGTCTGGATACGAACACCAGCTGGGAATAGATTTAATTATCATTCAGGAAAGATTTTTTTCTGACCCTCCAGGGACCTTGTACTTCTAATCGGTGGATAAGACTGGAATAACATACAAAGAACAGATCGGCCGAGGGTCCTCGGTGTAAGGTTTAAAAAATGGAACGCTGGCCATGTTCCTGTCTCTTCAACAAGAGCTATTTTAAGCCCTCCCCTGAACAATAGGAAACCTAAAGAGACACTTTTTTATTGCACTATGAAGAAACATCCGTAAGGGTGTAAGAAATAAAAGTGGAAAATAAGAAGTGGGAAATTTTGGAATTTTGCGAATTTTTCAATTTCTCAAATTGGGAGATTTTTTTCCCATTTTGAGAAATATCGTCCGAAAAATCAGACAAAATGTCATGTCATTTTAAGAAAATATCCCACTTCTTATTTTCCACTTTTATTTCCTACTCCATTCCGTCTAGCTTTACCCTACTGCGCATGTTCATTGCAAACATCCCAACGTGTTGATTTTAAAAGTTAGTTTGTCAGACGTGTTTTGCGATGCATGTATAATGTAATCAATCAAATTGGTAACCACTTGTTAATAATTTATTGTCACATTGTTCTGTGAGAGCGTCCAATCAGAAAGCGATGAAAGTCAGTCATCCGAGAAGCTCGGACTTAACGAATGTTGTTACGCAAATGTGGAAACTCGTGATGCTGGCAAAGTGCGGACACCTGTTGTAACTCTTCTTCATTTAATATCTCCGTTTTCTATCTTTCTTTCTTTCTTCTTCTTCCTGTCAACTGTTTGTGTTTGATTTTTCCATCAGGGTTGAAGCCAAAGCATTATTGGCCCTGTATCTCAAGCGACTCATGTTCCTCGCTTGGATGGGGTCTTTTACTTGCCCTTGTAAAGGCACAAGGTACAAGGTACATGTACCTCGGCTTTCGAGTGCTGTCCTGTGCGTAATCTTCTGCAGCCGTGTATCCTCTGATAAGGTTGACCCTAACCCTGACCTTTCCCATCAGCCAATCATTCTACTCGTTAGTGAGTAACAGGTACATGTATTCTGATTGGTTCCCATGATTTCGCCTCGATGCTGGTGTTACTATCCCATGTGACGGACGTGAAGAGCCATATGGCCCAGGCTGGATTCGCACCCGGGACCTGCCGCTTACTGAGCATACGTGATAACCGCTAGGCCATCAAGTTTCTACAACTGTTCAGCAATGTCTATCAACTCGTCCGAACCCACTGCAGCTGAAATCTGCCCAGTTCAACAAGCTCCCAATATCTCACCATTCTTTCTGCCTGTATTTGCATACTGAGTTAAAACACAATGACTCAGCCGAGGAAATCATAAGAAAATCATAAGTGCACCAAGTGGTCGTTTGTTTGTGCTAGTCCTAAATCACATCGATCGTAGAGTTGACTCTTCCATAAATGTCTTTGACAGCAGCATAGTAAAGACTCCTATTCTCGTCTTCTTATGTTGATTTTTCCTTGGATAAAGTAAAGGCGGCTCGTCCATCACGCGCTAGTATTGTAGAGTTCTCGTGGAGCGAGGAGTCGGTCTCAGCCTCGGCCATTCCCGATCACGAACGGAGATCGCAGACTGCGCATGTAATATCGGGATTTACAGAATCTCGCTTGAATATTTCTACACTAGATCCGATGTTACAGTGTTTGCATTCGTGTAGTGGCTCAAAAAGGAGTGTGTCTTATGTTCATATCCTTTTAACCCCTTCACGACTGACTGCATTTTACGCATCCATCATCAATAAAGCCTATTACAGAGCGTCTCAAAAAGAATGTTACCATTTTGATCCCGTTTAAAAATTAAACTGTTGATTTCTTTCAAATGAAACTCCTGTCCTGATTAGAAGAAACCAGGGAGATTTTTGTCAAATTACATGTAGAATCGTTTTGATATCTTTTTTTGCAACAATCACAATCACAGTTTTTGTGACTTGGCAGTTTTACGATTCAGTGACTGCAAACAGACATTTTCACTGTGTCGAAGGCCTGCTTTCCATAAGAGCGTTTCGTGCGCAAAAACGTTCGAAAGCATTGTTTGTTTCCGCGTCGTTGGTCACCGCGCGGAAAAATACAATGCTTTCAAGCGTTTTCGCGAACGGAAACGCTTGAATGGAAAGCAGGCCCAAAGGCCTGGGTCCACATGAGCGTAGTACGCTGCGTGATGCGTTAAATCTTTTGTTATTTTCCGCCGCTCTGCTTCCAAACGTCAAAACGCAACGTAAAACGCAGATGTGGACCCAGGCCTTAACTTTAATGTTCTTTTCTATTCTGAAGGAGCATTTCGCGGTCTCCTTGATTATTCAACCAATGAGGGCTAGCGAGAGCACGTGAAATGTTTCGAACAATTTTCCGGGCTATCTCTTTTGTGTTAAATTCCACCCTTTCTGTCCATCCTGTTGTTTATTGGTTTTTGAAAAGTAAAGACGTCACCATAAAAAAAATCTTAATGTTCCTGTGTCCTCTCTTTTCAGGGAGACAGCACCAATCTGAAAACATTATCAACATTTACCTTTGAAGACTAAAATGCAGCCTTGGTAAGTAGTCTTATTAATCGTCAATGACTTTCCTTTCCGTGTGAGTCATTGCACTTAGGAAACTTCAAAAAACCTACATGAGTTTTTCCAGCACGATTGCATGCAGGTGGCACGGCGAGGACACTTATGTTTAGTCTTATCCTCTTTGTCTAATGTACAAGTGGCTGTCGTTGTCCTTTGGTACAAACTCTGGCTTGGTGTAGTACGTTTCTCTGTGATGCAATGTCAGTGAATCAGTCCGTCCTGCTTCAGAATATGGTTTGCACTTTCCTCTTAATATCTGAATAATTTGCAAGTATTTAGTGAATGACAAAGTGAGAGCGGCGTTTTCCTCAGCTCAGCACTTGATATTGTCTGCATATGATGAGATGAACTTACGTTCCCACACTAACTAGGATACAAATTGAAAATAACTTGGTCTTGTGTAAACTCCCTACGCAGTTGTGAGTCGCGCCCCCTCCGGTTTACCCGCTCTCCACAACTGCTTAACTTCGTAAAATTCGCCGCGTTTGGTCAACAGATGGCGCTGAGAGAGTCGACCAATGAGAGCACCGAGCAACCGGTAACCAAGCTGGCCTGAGACACTTTTTCATTGGCCGAGCGGTTCGTAGCCATGGTAGCACAAGAACATCCGTTGCAACGGGCCAAAGAGTTCTGAAAGCAGCGCGCTGATAGGCTGTAAAACTCGCGCCAGGCCCTGACGCCATCTGTTGACCAAACGCGGCGACTTCCACGAAGTAAAGCAGTTGTGGAGAGCGAGTAAACCGAAGGGGGCGCGACTCAGAACTGCGTAGGGAGTTTAGGTCTTTGTGCTGAAGACAGGAGATTTCGCGTTGGTCTGTTTTAACAGTAGATGAATCAGATTTGGTCTTTTCACTAAAAATACTTCGTGAAAGTAAGCAGTTACAGGCAGGCAGGGGATACTTTGTTCTGTTTCCTACTTCCTCGGCACAGCATCATCTCCAATGTAGCCCACTTAACAAAGTGGGCGATTTTAAAGTTGGTGTTGGCACCAGGTGTTAACACTAACACCAAACACTTAACAGCAACACCAACCTTAAAATCACCCAGTACCTTTCAACGGGTCATAATCGGTGTGGTAACGTTAGAAACATAAGAATCGACGTCTCAGCGAAGATGCTTTTTTCAGAGATACTTGGGGCCGATTTCACAAAGGCGGGTGTTTAGGACTTAGACGCGTGTAAATTCACTAAATGCACGCACTTCCACCATGCATTTGACGAAGTTACACGCGTCTAAGTCTTAAACACCCTTTATGAAATCAGCCCCTTATGTCATCTCGTCTTCTTTCGTTGGTGCTCGGTTAATGCAAGAATAATAGGTGAAATTGAAAAACTTCTATAAGAAGTAATTTTTCTGATGAGACCGGTGGTTTAGTTCGAGTAGCCGTCCAAAGCAACAGATTTCCTGTTGAGACCAGTTATCTGTGTCACAAAGTAAACCCATTAAATCAGTACGTCAGTGACGTTAAATTAGCCGGAAGTTCCAACTCGTTCAAACAAAACTACGATATGTTTAACGATAGTTGATTATTTTCTACCGCCAGGGTAAATATTTCCTAATTTGCTAAATCAATTACCGGGATATCCGATATTAAATCAATGTTTGTTCTCCTCGTCAATAGTCCATCTGACCACTTGAGAAAACAAAGCGACGTTTGCAGTCATTGACGAGTTAGCAAACTGTGTCTGATTTTATTGTCGTTATCTGAAAATAATGACTCAATCATCAAGATGCCATCATCAGGTTATTATTAATGGGAGATGTGTGGTTGGTAGTCACTAAAATTTGATTACAATCGAACGTGGCCTCCTTGCAGTTGTTATATAATTTGCAACAACTGAAGGTGAACTGTTCTTACAGAACAGGGACCTTATTCGCGAAGCTCCCCTAGCTTGCCGCACACTGGAGCTATCTACTGAGCAAAAAGTCATTCGAGGCCGTTTGCTCAGCAGATAGCTCGCGTTTGCGCGTATTTTTCGATGAGTTTTCTGCCTCATACGCGCACACGCGAGCTATCTGCTGGGAAAACGGTCTCGAATGACTTTTTGCTCAGCAGATAGCTCCAGTGTGCGGCAGGCTTTATATTTGCAATAACTGAATGTGAACTGTAGAGAACATGGACCTTATTCACGAAGCTCCCCTAATCAACTGATCCATTTGAGGGAACACATTGTTGGCACTATCCGTCTGGCAAAGGATTTTAAAATTACGGGGGCTTTGTGAATAGGTCCCTGATCCTTTACATATCCCTAGCAGTTGGAGACTGCTTTGGTCTGATGTCCAACAACTTCAGGGGGGTTGAAAATCTCGGTGACTATTAAATTTTCCTTACAAACTTTCGCATACAGCTGTAATAGGGTGTCAGGAAACACTGCGGTAGGCGTATCACCAAAAAAGTCTCTGCAAAATAATCGGGGGGGGGGGGGCTCAAGAACCAGCTCACTCAGCATCTTGATCAGTTGATTCTTTTCGGCGAGTTGACGTCCGTAGAAAGTTGAAACTGGTTTGAGTATCGAACCCACGGTCTCTCTGACGTAGACCTCGCTACTTTGCCACAAGGCTGATACATTTTTTCCGCCGATCATCTGACTTTTCTTCATCGACACACCAGTAAATGATTCCGTATCTCTTTCTAACACCACTTGTTACATGAGCCAATCAGTCAGCATCACACATCTCTTGCCATCTCCCGCGACGGAAGGAGCCAGCGTCCGTGTTGCAGGCAGTGGGTGCAATAACTGGTACATGTTAATGGAGGCAGGGTTCCGTCCCGTTTCCTGCCTGGAAGCCAGTAATGGCGACCTTCACTGACTGATGGGGCGACGGGATGATGATCTACGGGATGTACTGTGTGTTTATCATTTGGAGAGAGGGAAACTGCAGGTATCGTCATTAGGGCCGAATGGGGTATGGCGTCATCTGTATACATAGCAAACGTGCACGACATAATACGTTCATCCTCTCTCAACTGGAGCTCGTGGTGCATCTCATGGTGACCTCGTCCATAGCTTTATACGCACGATCGATGTGCAACTATACACACAGCTGATGGCGAGGTTGATCATCATCGCGAGTGTACACACCGATCATACCTGCTCGACAAGATTGTTCGAATCTACGTATTTGAATGATCTTAGTTATCAATTAGGCATGGAGGCTGTTTCTACACATCAAAAAATGAGCTGAAGTATCATGGTACCTTACTTGATGAAGGGGTAGTAATGGTATCACAGCGCGTCGAACTTCTAAAGTGATGAAAAGGATGGCGGCCATTTTTCTGACTGTGCTCACCACCTGGACTTGTGTCAGCTAAGGCTTCTACAAAGCAGAGTCTCGCCTAGTTGCTACTACTGGCTATGGGTGGGATGGACAGGACACCAGTTTCACCGGTATTGGTTCCCACTGCTGCCGCCAGGGGAGGAACACTGAAGCACATCCCACTTGCTGGTCCAAAGCCCCGACATTTGCCACTCGATGAATTATTTTTGCCCATGGTCAGCTCGTTCCCAAATTCTGTTTGCCCAAACACGGACGGCGTTACAAAACCAAGTTCAATACCGACGAAACATAGCGTGCCGCTTTATGCGAGCAAAACCTCCTTTGATTAGGCCTTTTTAGAGGGTTTGAAACCATTTTGAAAGGGTAGTGTGAATAGCCGCGTTCACACTTACCCTTTCACTGGTGAGAGGGTTGTAAAAACCTTGTGGTACATCCTGTAGTTGCATGACACCGTGAAGTGCTATCATGCACACAATTCTCTCACAAACCGAACAAACGGTTGAAAAACATCCCACAGTGGATGATTGGTTTTCTACGCACGGCGAAGGTCCCAAACTCCTTGATTGCGCGAGGCTTGTCTGCAGCTACACCAGTTTTTTCTCATTCAATCTTGATCATCTCCCCGGCGTACCATCAGTAGCCGTATACGAGCATAGCCGCGCAGAGGATACTAAAGGACATAGTTAGCTCTGGCCTATACCACTGCTAGTAACTGGATTGCCGTGGTCGTAATGTAATCAAGTGGCTAGCCACAGAACGCTCGCCTACAGGTGGGCAAGATTTGATGTCAAGGGAAATGACCTAATAGATTCTGGCTTGTGATATGATACAGAAGACAATAGGGGCTTCCTAATCTGGGTTACTGAGGCTGGCAAAACTATTATGCACATCCATTATTAGAGGATGTTTTGCCGTTTTGCACTGGGGAGGTCGCGATGGCTAAGAGCTCCTTGTCTATTGTAGCGCGGCATGCTGCTACTGTGTGTGATAAAAAAATGCTTGAATTCCACAAATCTATATAAAAAGAATCATAGAAGCGACATCAGGATTTGATATTAAGCGCAGGTGTATAAGGAAGGAATGTCACCAGAGTAAAATGTCCGCCGGTATTGGTAGCCTGATACATGGCTGTACACAGACCATGATCAAATTTATGTTCGCCTGCTGCTGAGAAGCAATTTGGAAACGAATACCGCGTTGATAACATGATATAAATTTTTGATTTAAATGTTTCATGACCACATATTCGCAATTTTATAATTGATACGTCAATTATTCATGAGTTATGATTCAGCGTTGATGATATGGTTGCTAGTGGTTCGGATCAAAGGGTTGAGATCGTTTTTTATGTTCCCAGGACAACTCTCACACACATTGTTCGTTTGTTTGGTTGCCCTCGGCCACGAACCACACAACCATGACAATCATTTATCATTTCTCTCTGTCTCAATACTTGTACTTTCTTCTCTAAATACATATAATAACCTCCGGGACCCGGTCTTGGACAAAGCAATCTGCACAAATGGAATATGCTAGGTTCAGCTAATTAGGCAGGCTTCTATTCATTTGGCATTGAAACAACAGAAAAAATGGCAGGCAATTCCAGATGATTATAAAGAAAGCTATTTTGTCAGCGACAACAGGCCGTCAACCAAATGGTGCCTTTGTAATCATGGCGGATGAAATTGTCAATTTTGTCCATACATTTGTGACAATAGTCATCTTCGGGTTATTAACCCTCTCTCCAGCGGGGGGGGGGGGGNAGATTTGAGCGCCTGTATTGTGGCTGAGAGGCCGCGGGTTCGATATCCAGCCGATTCGCCGATCATTTTGTCAAATCAAGTTATGAGGGCGAATGTCGAGTATATCTTTCATAGCAGCCATTCGCAGTCTGTGGTTGCTGTGGGAAACACAATTTGTATTATTACTACGTAAAGCACTATTGAACGTATAAATAAAAAATCATGGACGTGTGGAACTTTGGTTTCTTTGAAACAATACTTTATTCATGAAGATACTTGAGTTACAACTCCAGCGGTTTGAAGTACTCTTGATGAAGTATCAGCTACGTATGTCATATGCCATACTGCAGTATCAATGGCATATACACTTACTAGTATTCCCAAACTGTTTCTGCATGGCGAACCCGTTTGGCAAACAATTTCAATAGAGTACATGAACAACTCGAATGCGCGAGTGCGAATAATGATGAAAGTGTGGAGCTTTCATTACGACCGCCCGTTCTCGCGGTGGGCGGTCATCCTGTCCTGAGCGGAGCGGCTCGAGGACAGTGGGCCAATCTACGGATTCCGAAGTAGTTTTCGCTGCCTACAGTTGCGAAGCGCTTCAGAAGCCCAGTATCACCAGAAACATTTCTTGGGAACTCAAGGAGCAGTTCATTCAGCGCCGCACTTGGTACTTTCAGATTGGAATTGCTTACAAAATACCACTTGACCGTGAATCGAATCAGGTGTGATAGAATCTAATGCCCCCGTCTTCCTGATGTCCCCCTGTATTGCTTGTCATGGGGTGAAAGGGTCTTGGTCTCTACAATTGAATGATGCCCGTTAATCCGTAAATGTATTGTTGGGGGCAGGGGGAGATTTATTATCTTCTCCTGCTGGGGGACGTCACATATCGGGGGCATTAGATTCTATTATACTGAGGCCCTGCGTGACAAGTACATGTACATGTACACGTATTTATGAACATGGTATACTAACTTGTTTTTACAGCAAATGCCCTGTCTAGACACCCGTAAGAAAAATCACCATTTTTGATCAATTTTCTAAGTAAGACAATAGTAGAAAGGTTTGATGCCTTTTTGACAATAGACACCATGGAAAGATGGGAAACTGCCTCGAGATCGAGTGATGTTGGTTGCATGCTAGACAAAGCCTAGTTCCGACAAGTTCGTTTCTGACAGTGTAGACATGACATTTAGCATTACGGATGTGCACTCTATCAGTGGACCCGTTTTTTTACTGAGTCTGTGTTAGCAGCGACGGTACATCGAAAAATCTTCAGAGCGACGGTTCTTCCTCGTTCCTCCACCAAAAAGTAGTCTCACATCTAAATACTGCGAACACATTTCTTTACTTGCTTTGGAGAGGTTGGACTTCATCAGTTTGAACACCAGAGGGCGCTTTCAGTCAGAAATTCTTTGTAGTCTGCACTATTGCCCCCGCACAGGGACAAATCTTTCATCAACTTTTCTGAATATGCTAAATTAAGGTTTACATGTGGGTTGAACGTTCCCCCCAAACCACATTTATGAAAAATTTGACTGGTCATTTTCGCATTGTCTCGTCAGCCTGTACAGGGTGTTTCAAAAAAAAGGTAATCCAAATTTAAGGGGGTAATACGACCAAACTACATATCTTTCCACAAGGATCATGGTATCAGCTGAAAGTAGACATTATGAGCGTTAAAATGAGACCAAGGAATCTTGTCCAGGGCTATGCATGATTGAGCACCATCATCCCGAAGTTAGGGTGCAAAAATGTGGTTGGTTCACTTTCTTGTGGAACAAAATCAACAGAAATTCTTATTTAATGAAAGATATTCTTTTTTTACCGGACATTCATCAACAGGTTTCAACATTCCAGACATCTGGCAGCCGATTTCCAAATCATATCACTCGCCAACACCTTGAACATGCCCACTGCCTCTCTCCAAGCAAAGTCCACATTGGCGGCACATGTCCCCAACTCTCCTCCGACATGTCTGGATTTGTTCTCAGAATGTTGAAACATGTTGGTGAATGTCTGCTAAATAAAAAAAATACCTTTCATTAATGAGAATTTCTGTTGAAAATTTTGTTCCACGTGAAAGTGAACCAACCACATTTTTGCACCCTAACTTCTGGATGATGGTGCTCAATCATGCATAGCCCTGGACAAGAATCCTTGGTGTCATTTTAACGCTCATAATATTAAGGTGATACCATGATCCTTGCGGAAAGGTATGTAGTTTCGTCGTATTAACCCTTTAAATTTGGATTACCTTTTTTTTGAAACACCCTGTATAGCCCGCACCGCTGACTTCCCAACAAGATTTTCCGTTCCGTGTCCTGACGGGCGAGGGAGTACGAGTTTGTCTGAATGGGTTGACTCTTAGTTCGTAAATAATCATTACGAGTGTGCTGAGCCTGAGTATTCTAAAGTGAGCCCTTAGATCTGAAAGTCCGGCGATGCACTCACTGATTACTATACTTTGCTTTGCATAGCAACAGTTTTTACCGAGCCAGAAAGTCCGATATAATCGCCAGGGGAAATTTACAAATTGACATCGTGATGTATAACCTTTCGATTCCAGGCGACTTGGTAATAAGTTATTAATAAAATACACAATGGTAGCATTCGCCATGGGTTACAACTGATGAGACGGCTGGTTCATGCTATTGAACGGAGAGACCTCTGGACGATATGGGACGCCATCAATGACATAAATGATCTTGTTGGTTCACTGATTAATTATCCGAGGGTGAGGTCGTTGATTTCCTCATTAGGAGGTGTAAGGGTCCGGTCCCTTCTGAATCATGGTCCTTCTAGGGGACCTTAAACTCATTCGCCATCTTTAGAAACGATATTGGTTGAGTTTTTAATCAATAGGGACTTGATAACGTGTGTAAGTATGACATAGGGGGATTCCTTTATGGTATGATGAAGGCCCTGGTACGTAGGTTCAATATTTTCCTTAGGTAGCCCCATTGGTTTAATGCCACGATGGCTAAAAACACAAAATCAGCAGGCGGGTGTGTTTCAAAATTGGTCACCCAAAAAAATGGGGCAAAATTTAACTTTGAAATGATTGATATTCCAAAAATCAAATGTAGTATTTGATAATATAATCCTTTAACTATTAGTTTCTCCATCTGGGATGTACAGTGTACACTCATTTGAAGGAGGGTATCAAAAAATATTGAGCTTACCAGCAAAATCTATCGTTCCGTCCGACACCAAAACTACTTTCTGCTGTGAGACTTTAAAGGGTTAATAGATCGGTTAGTTTGCAGTGTCATAATTTAGAGCTCCATGATACCTAGATCTGACATGAATATTGTAGAGTTTCAAGAAACAGCCTTTCACCAGTAGACTAAAGAATGGTGAAAATTTTCTGGTGTCGGACGGAACACTTTTTGAAACACACCCATAATGAGAAGTTTCTTTTTACTGCCCAATTGAAGCTGCACATGGCACCGTTTATTTCCTTCCATAAAATGCATACTGCTTTGCCCGGAAATTGACTCTATGTCCGCTCACGGCAAACCCAGCATCCCTTGCTTACTTCCGTCACTCGCCTTGTGACTAATCATTAACGTCCGTCAGTCCATCTTAAAGATTGGTCGACAAACTAATCCCAACCCTCATTAATGGAATGCCTTTGCTGCCACGCCGCGTGTTTCTACATATAATTAATATTGGCCATGGTAAAGAAACCACTAATTGTAGAGAACCTACTAATCCCTTCTCAGATATTGCTCATCAGACGATAATCACCCACAAAGCGATCCCTTATTGTGTCTCATGTTTTGATGCAGGGAAAGAAAGCGTTGAACACTTGCTACTATGATTTGGGTTCTTCTCCTGTAGAACGGTTTATGAAGTTACGAAGGTGTACAACGTTTAGATGAGAATTACCAATTTGGCATGACGTCATCCATAATGACGTTGACGTCAAATCTTGTTACGTTCTAGGATCGCCAACAGGCGGCCTCTAACGGCAGTAAGATCTCCCGTATTCTCAAAGGTAAAATGCCAAAGGTTGCTGTCAAACCATGTACTGCTTTATGAAATATGCAAGGTGCTAACCATTTTTTTCATGCATACCTCATCGATTGAATTATTTTAAGCTGAGAGTCGCTTGCCATAATATTGTCCGAGTCTCTCTCCAAGCCAAACACACCTCCGTAAGGAAATCGTTTTCCGTTCTTGCAGACACAATGTGAGAAGCAGTCTATGAAAACCCGTCGGATGTCACATTTGAGGATATAGTGTTAATGGCCTTGGTGAACCTGCACATTTCAACAGCTGAAATGTACTTCGTTCCATGTCAATATACTTCGTAACAGATCAATGCACAGACAATCTGACAGCCCTTATTGATCATTCAGCGACATCAGACGGGTTTTCCTAGACCACCTCACAATTTGGACCCCTCTGATAGATGAATCTGGAATCTGCAAAATGAACACAACTAATCGAATGTTGTTATCATTTTTACCGACGACGGTATTTAGAAATAATTACATGTGTGATCATGTGTTAGAGACTTCACCTCATCAAGTCACCTTAAGGCTCTAAATAATTCACTTAATGATAGGTGGTGTTGATTTCACCTTTGATGAAATACAAACTCCAGATTACAACAATTGGCAGGCGGGTACAAAGTTGGTCTGCATTGAATGCACGCCCTGCCTCAGGCCAACATCAGATCACAAAAAGTCGAAAACTTTCATGTATTTTCTGTTGTTTTGATAGAAGTTCAGGTAATTGACGTAGAGGTCGGATCAAATCAGAAAGTCTACCTCGCCCATACCTTGAGGAAATAATTAACGGCTGGTTTGCACGTGGTATATTAGGAGTATTTTTCATAAATACGGCTTCCAATATCATGTGACCTCAAAGTCTGGACTCTTGCATACATATTGCTATGACACATTGTTGTAATTGGCATTTATCACCTAATGCATAATTATCAAATGACAACTGTAAATCTCCAATTGAAAAGTATCATCTTCCCCTAGAACTCGGTTAAAAAATCTCCTCAACTTGAATGTGAATTTGTAGGAGAATGAGAACAGTTCTTTCGTTAACAAAAATTGGACAAATCTCTAATAATTACAGGGGCTAATTATTTTCAATGTTTTCCGTCAATTACCGCCACACCCAAACAAATAGTGCAAACATTGATTCATTGAAACAACTTCTTGCATCCATAAAAGTTGTTTAATAAGGATTCGTCAGTATGACGTAAACACAAACGATTGGAAGAAATGGGTGAAACCTTGTAATTAAACCAAGTTTTGTCTAAAAATTTGACTGACACTGACAATATCTTCTGTAATCAAATTAACCCAAAATGTAGGAAGAANAGAGTATTGGGTATTGGGGGCGGGGGGGGGGCTTTGATTACAAATTCAACCAATATAATCTCCAAAGATGGCGAATGAGTTTGAGGTCCCTAGATTCACAAGGGACCCAACCAAACCCTCGGATAATTACTGTCAGTGAACCGACAAGATCATTTGTGTCATTGATGGCGTTCCATATCGTCCAGAGGAATCTCCGTTCAAATGGAGAACCCGCCCTGCGGTTTATCCCGACAGGTCGGCGCTGCGAGCGCTTGTACCGAAGACGTCATTTTAGCTGTTGACGTTGCGTCATGAAAAAATGACACAAAAACGTTGCTTTTTTCGCCATCGTACCTCTTCATTTTGAGAAAAAAAGGAATGAGATTTTAAAAAGAAAATTTCATCTGCTACAAGATGATGTAAGTTTTACTCTCGGGCCACCGACACAAATGGTTTGGGCTGTATGTTGGTCTGTCTGCTCAGAAATAAATCTTCAAACCAAACAGAAAAAGTTACAACACCTTTGTCTCCCTAATCCATTTCATCTTTTTGTAAAAAAAATCTTCGTATTACTAAATATTGCAGTCTAGTTAATTAATGTTGACAAATCATGCACACAGCCACATTACGGTTTACTGCGCCTAATTCAATCAGCTGGTATTGTCATTTCAGCAGCAACTAAATAATTTGTCAGCCAGAATGTACCAATTTAACAAAAATGTCATACGTATATTTTGCAAAAACTAATTTAATTTAAAAATGTTGTAGCCACGTTGTCGCTTTCGTCAATATCATATAATCAGAGACAATGACGGCAGCAGAGTTCAGTTGAATACATGAAACATTTCCATCATGTACCGAGTGGTGAAAATGCATGCTATAGAAATGGTTGATGTTAATGGATCAAGGGTAGCAGACGACGAACAGAATACAAAATAATATTTTTGTTCCATTAGTGAAGACATTTCCTTTTGCTCTCAAGCCGAAAATAAAAGGAAAAACACAGCGAGACTATTGGAATGTTCTGTTTGGAGTCAAGGCTTAAACTGAATATGACTACATGTACTTTGTACTTTTTTTATATCGAAGATTTTTATCCAATGGTGGACGCCGCGCCAGAGGTATTATGGCTGTCCATACACTGATATTCGCTATAAGTGAGAAGAGGTGCAGATGGGCGCAGAAGCAAGAATGTATGAGTGGTGGTTGGCCACAGCCATGAGGGGACATACTTTAGTAGGCCACTTTGTACTTTATTCTGATCTCCTGCTGACAAACTCCCCACGGGCCTCGACGTGGAATGATCGCATATGAGAAATACTGAGTCATTTTGTCGTATTTAATAACAATTTTTTCTCATTCCTCATCAGCTTGTGAAATTATCTAATATTTCAAATTTCTTAATTTTAGTTTTCACTTCTCGAAGAATTAATTTCGATTTGATGCAACACTTGAAAAACTCGACAATTTTGGAATCATCTGAACAGGTCCTTAATGAGGACGTTGAAACGGAATATGATAGATGCTGAAGCATGTTATCCATGTGTGCCTTTTTGCGTAGCCTATGCGTAGTCCGTTTACAGAGGGCGCACCCATTTTTGGAAATGTCAGTATCTGATCCATCCACCTAGAAGCATATAAAACAGTGGCTGCTCCCTTCATGAACGGACTACGGACACGCAATAGACAAATCCCAGATTGGCGTAAACGAGAAAGATCTGCGCACTTCCGCCGAAATCGCAAACACAACCTCGGTCTGAAACTGAATGATTTGACGCAGAGAACCCCACAACAGTGACTTCGACGACGTTGCATCAGAGTCGACCATTGCTGAATTATGGATGGCGTCCCGTCAACTGGTTTCAGATCGAGGTTGTGGTTGCGATTTCGGCGGAAGTGCGCAGATCTGCGAATTCGAGAATCGTCTCTACGCACACATGGATAACCTGAATAAATGCCAAGACAAGACAATGATGTGGTGTAAGATGACCTAGGCCAGAACCTGCTTGTCTCCAACAAGGGAACTGTAACAGCACGTCTCTGTCAGAAATCCATCGAATTGTTGCGTTTATTAATCTATTTAACATGCAATTAGCCCCATGTCCTTTTAATGTCATGAATTACGTGTCTGTTGATTGAAGATCAGAGAAGCACGTTGAAGGAAATGAAACATTACGATGTCGATATGCGCTTATGGTTACAGGCGTCCGTGATCATCTCGATAACAATTCCACGAAAGGATTTTAAGAAAAGGGGAAAAGATGTTTTAGGAATGGGAGACGTTCCTGCCGTTAGAGGCCGCCTGTTAGCGGTCCTAGAACGTAACAAAATTTGACTTCACAGACGTAAGTCATGGCGTCCACGTCATTATGGATGACGTCGTGGCGTGCACTTCTTCTCTGTGACGTCAAATTCGATGACGTTCTAGGACCGCTGACTGGTGGTGGCCTCTAACGGCAGTAAAGTCTCCATTGACCTGTTTGAACGATCTGGCCTCATTTGGGATTACTGTAAAAAGATTTTTTCGTGAAAATACTTACATTATGCAATATCGACCAGAGTGAATGAAAAGTCTTTATTTAACAGAACAGCGAGACTTTTATAAGAACAACAGTTTTAGAAAGAATTCCTGAAAATTTCATAATTTTTCCAATATTATACAAAAATAGGCCTACCAAAACAAAAGTCTATACCAAGTACCTTTCCTAAAACATAACAAAGAGAAATGGATGAGTTTCGAAAATCATTGAAATCAATAAACTTGATTATTTGATTTTTCTCTCCTAATAATTGATGAAGTGTGTACGATATTGAATATATGAAATATTAAAAATCGATGAAAACAAAAGTGGTAAAAGCGACCGCCATTTTTAATCCGTCTGTCAATTGCTTCATGTGACACAAAACTTTATTGTGGCACAAAGAAAGATCTCCAAACTGAGTTGAATCTGTTGAAGATGGGTGCGTGTCTACTTATGCAGCGCCCAGGGCCTATTATCACAAAACCCTGCTAGCTTACGGTACTATCACACTAAAGTAGTTCTCAAAACGTCCTGTCCCGTCCTAAAAAAAATCATAAAATGGGCTAGAACGTGTAACGTTGGCCAAATAATGCCTCGAAGTTCTGGAGCACCCTTCCCTTCCGTGAAGTTCGTAAAAAGACTGAAAAGTTGCCACTACGTCCACTCCGTTCGCACACAGTTTGAGCCCGTTCGGCAACATTTTCAAGAACGTACTCAGAACGTACACTGAGCTATAGCTCAGTGTGATGGGGGCATGAGTTGGTTGCCAGTTGTGTACGTTGACCTGTAGAAACTGGCCACTTTAGTAAGTAACTAAGCGTAGCACGGTTTTATGAATAACATCCCGCCAGGAACTGCCTCTCTTCCAAACGTTACTTAAGAACCAGCTCGATGCAACTCTCGTACATTCTTAAGAATAAGTGTCCCACTCCTTGCAGTTAATTCCTGTGTTTATATACATTACTTTCAGACAAGAACCATGATATTGATTGCTCATTCAATATAACCGTCTTCTCACGCGATCTCCACATTTTCTGCTGGCGGGAAGGCTGCAGGATTCGTGACTTCCTTACAGTCACTTCAGTCCCCGTCACATGTATATGCCCAACAATCCCTGATCAATCATTATGCTTATTCTACAGGGATGCGTGATCTGGGAAAGTTAATGTAAAAATGATGTTTTGAACAGAAGGACTTGTGTACGTAACATTCTATAAAGCCGCAAAACTAATCAAAGAACACGGAACGAGATTTTATAAGTTTTGGATAGCGCCAGTTATTTACAAGTTAAATTACTTATGCTGTCGTTAATTACTAATTAATCCTATCCTCTCACTTGGCTCTGTTGCACAGAGGTATCATTATGGAACTATACATATCGGTCTTAATTAAAGATTTCTCTTTGATCTTATGAATTGCTAAGAAATATCGATATTATCCAAGATTATCTTCGATGAGGTAGATATTGTCGTAGGTGGAAGTCTCGTCCAACGAGCAAAAGTTGACAATCCTTGATTACCTAGCTATAGACCTTTCCGACAAAAATGGTGCCCTACAAGTTCTCCCACATGACGTCGTGGCCACTCATTGTTGTGACTTGTCCAGACTGAAATCAATTCAACTGTTACAGTAACAAAGAGAGGCTATTCTTCAGCAATGAGTTGATGACCTAACAGGGTAGTCAAGGGCCTTGTCACTGCCTGGAGACTTGGGCCTTGTCACTGCCTGGAGACTTGGGCCTTGTCACTGCTTGGGGACTTGGGCCTGCTTTTCCCAGATTGGGTCACAGTTCTGCAGAAGCAAATACCATGTACATGTTCCTGTACACTATGATACACTGAAGTCGCACACCATCAACATTGAGGTATTAGCCCTAATGATATATCACTAAGAAATTGAGCCAATTAAGTGTTAGTGCACTGTAATTGTTCATGATAGGCTCCTTGAGTTTGCTAATAAAAATTAATGTACGGCGAAGTCGGGAGAGAGAAAGATAAATGGCATGTGAGGATGGCGTGTAGAACATACACATTG
>NMRB01000256.1:16313-32930 GCA_002633025.1 Notospermus geniculatus | reverse complement strand
AAAAGGATCAGCCAGTTCGAGAATTTATTTAAAAAGGAGTTATCTGCAGGAGCCGGTGACGAAGCCTTCGCAACATTGCGTGCACGCAAATCTATTGTAAGGCAGTCAGTGAACAATAGGGCATGTGCAGCCAAACAATACATTTGCGTGAACACAGAGTTGTGAAGGCTTCGTGAATATGGTCTGTAGATCTTAACCAAGTCAGAAAATTTTGAACGGAGTTATCTAGGGACTGGTGAAGAACCTGGTCTGTTTTAGACCATACCAAGTCAGAGAATTTTGAACAGAGTCACCTACAGGGACCGCTGATGAATCAATATTTGGTCTGCAGATCCTCCCAAGTCAGAGAATTTTGAACAGAGTTATCTACAGGGACCGCTGATGAATCAATATTTGGTCTGTAGATCTTCCCAAGATCCGCCGACTTTATTCCAGTCATTGATAGGTCTTCTCTCAAGCAGAATGGTTCCTCCTGGCCTGGCCCTCAGATCCACAAGAAATTGCCTTTATTTTCATTGGTGCTCATCGGTAAATAGCGTGAAATTGCCAAGGGGGATATTGAGGCAAACCATCGCCTTCTGATTATCAGACCGAATTGCTGTATTATTTTTCATGGAGGGATCCTTCAGTGTCTTGCCTTTCATCTTCTCTGGAGGAAGATCTCCCATCATGAGACTAACGGGTTTGTTGTGTCATAAAATACGGGTTTAGCTTCCGGGAGAAAGACATCACGTGTTACACGCCATGGTATGAATACTATTGACAACTTAACTTCAAATATATTTGCTATAAAGGTTCCTGTTATGGTAACGTGTGGGTTAAATTAATTAATACGTCTAACACTCCCTTGGGAAATATGAGAAGTTCGTCTGCATGTATCTTAAGTGAACACGTCATAGTCAGGACAAATGAAGCACTGATGTATAATATATTGAAACGATTGAAATTCATCGACAGTTAAATGAAATTTGCTACGTCAATTGCTTTTTGGATGATATTTGGGAACTCTGTGGATTCGGGTTGATACAGGCGCTGACGGGAATTCTGTAATGTCACAGAGAGATCTCTGTAATTTCAGAACGGATCGACCCGGTGTGACCTCAAAGAATATCCCTAAGGAAAAACTGGCCTAGGAACAAAAGATCTTATTGTTATATTCAGATCTCTATCAATATGTTTCTTACAAGCCATAAACCTAAATCCTTCGTTGAACCAGCGGGCACTTTTTGCAGGGGACATTCTTTACTGTTACACCTGAAATAACCTCGCAGCTTCCCCTTAGTGTCAGGGCCAAAAAAGATTTGGCATGGGGCCCCAGATGGGGTCCTTCCCCCCCTCTTTTCTTTTAATAGGGTCGTTGCTTTGGAAGACTGTAGCTCGGGCCGGGGGACAGGGGTCCTTTTACTAGGCCTTGTCTTCCATTGCTCTTCTCCTATTTATTTGTTCACTGGTCAGTGCTTTGCAACCCCTCTTTTCCCATTAGTAGACCCTTTTCCTTGGAGGACAGGGTTCCTCTTTTTTAGGCCTTTGTCTTCGTCCATGGTCTGTTTCTAAATTTTCGTTGGTCAGGTTTTGTAGGTGCTGTTCACCTAGGTTTCCTTTCTTTACTGTTGCCCCTTCATTTCTTATTATCTTGCTCTTCATTTCTTTTTCTAGGCCTAATTTTTTATCACTTCCTCATACATTCATGGTTTAATATACATTGTAAATTACTCATACTATAGTCTTGGGGTTTTGTACTGTTAGTATAATTATACTGTTAGTTTAATTCCTCCAAGCTATATTATACACCCTTCCCTTCAGCCTATTCAAGCCTTACATTCACTAATTACATTTCTGTTAGGTTGAGCAACCACCTTTTTGGGGCTCTTACCCTTTCTTTCCTTAATTGCTGTCACGTCCTGTTTGGATGGGATACTTCTAATCTACATTTGGGTTTCAGCTCAGACTGTTCTAGAGTTTCGGATTGTAAAGTTCCAGCCTGAAGAAGACCCCGGTTGGGGTCGAAAATTCGCAAACACTCTGGAAATTGCCTTTTTATTTATCATATATTGTGTGTCAATTTTTGTGCTTTTCTTCTCTTTGGTTACACCTGAAATCAAATCCACAACCTCAACGACCAGAGCAGCTATTCCCCGGCACCACTCTGACAATCATCTTTAATACCAATATCACAAGTGGGTGTTGATTTCATTTTTTGGAACCCACTTTCTGCAAAGTTCTTTTTCCGTGATATTTCTGCGGTGTCTAAGTGGAAGCTGTACAAATTCTCATCCTGCTGCAATTCATTGAAAGTTTTTGTAGAGACCTTTCCTACAAAGATAGCGGTCTAACTACAGTTGTCACCATATGACGTCAGAACTTAATGCCATTCAATGGCCGCTGGTACGCTAAGCTGCTCAAGCGGGCCTGGCCCCGTATTCATAAAACTACTTAAGTCTTAGTATGACAATTATCCTTTGTTGAACACAAAAGATAAGTATCATACTTATGAATACGGGGCCAGGGCAAAAAAGTTCAGCTAAAATACTGTATGTGTTATATCATGCTTGGACAATGAATGGCCCCGACGTCATGTGGGAGAACTAGAAGGCCACCATCTTTGTTAGAAAGTTCTGTTGTTTG
Source organism: Notospermus geniculatus (assembly GCA_002633025.1). Taxonomy (NCBI): domain Eukaryota; kingdom Metazoa; phylum Nemertea; class Pilidiophora; order Heteronemertea; family Lineidae; genus Notospermus; species Notospermus geniculatus. Next base: position 30,305 of record NMRB01000256.1, on the reverse strand, counting down.
ATATGGCTAAGGTCTGCCTGGTAGATACAGGTTGGCCCCATGCCCAAGCAGATCTACATCTATATCGGCTTATCCAGCACTGCTGAAATCAACCAACACGTTTGCAGTAACCGATTGAGGCGCTTCCGAACCTTTCCTTCATCTCGATATACTAACAGTAACTAAGTGGTTATGTTATTTTACTATTTTGATGCATTCACGTAACTATTATTCATAGATCTCATTTCCTGCTCAGGTGGCAGAACATACCATTTTCTTACCGCTCTTTGTCGGTCTAGATGATCTAAACAGTTTACAAATGCTTTTAAGCAGCACATTAACCGAATCTGGATCATCGAAAGGTGAAGAACATGAAGAACATACATCTACCGACCAGGTATAGCCTACAATAGCTTTTATCTTTGTTGAATCCGTGATGCTGGCCAAGGAATTCCTTGTCAGGTGGTTAGAGTTGGGGCGTCATCTCTCAGTCGGGAAAGCTTTAGTTCTTTGGCCCAAGGGCATCTTTCAGTGTCTTCTTTCGATGGTGAGGCTGTTCGTTTGGTATCAAACTGTGGGTCAGAACTAAATGTTGAATAATCGTTCTTGGCTTTCAAGTATCTTAAGCGATCTAGATCCCCAGCCTCTCTCCCTGATACATTCACGACACACTGCTCAGCATCCTGCAGTATTCTAGTCGTTTCGACGCCTACCCTGGATGGATATGTATCAATAAAATATCCAAGACAAACAGAGTCAGGGAGAGCGTTGTTTGTTATAAAGTCGATAACAGTACAGGCACGTGATAGGCCGCGGGCTTGGTACAGGGCTTGCCTTCCTGGATAACAGTACAGGCACGTGATAGGCCGCGGGCTTGGTACAGGGCTTGCCTTCCTGGATAACAGTACAGGCACGTGATAGGCCGCGGGCTTGGTACAGGGCTTGCCTTCCTGGACCAATTGTCTTCAATTCTTTTCGTCCATTTCAGTCACATAAATATGAGTGTCTTGCAAATATTACGTCCGCATCCCAGCGGACAACAAACTGTTCCATAAACACAGTTAGTGCTACGGTGTGCACTTTGCCTTGGAAAAAAATGTTAGGGTTCCTCAGTGTCACCTCAACAAATAGCTCAAAAGATTCGAAATGGATTTTCGACGGTTCCAAGGAATATTAAGTTAACTGGCTCGTCTGGTATAACAATATTGAGAGCGTTAGTCGTGATACCTTCGGGGATACCGGGCCATTTACGGTCCTTGCACTGTACGTTTGAACCCTGACCTTTCCGAGTTCAGCCCACCTATTGTACCTTGTACCTTTGCAAGGGCAAGTAAAAGACCCCATCCAAGTGAGGAACATGAGTAGCTTGAGGTGGCCTCTTCCGTACTGCAGGGCCAATAATGCTATGGCTTCAGCCCTGACGGAAAAATCTAATAAATACAAATACCTATTGTACAAGACACTTGTTATCAGTGGGAGTGTGCTTGATGGAAATGATAGCTATAGTCTACGCTGCAGCTATAAAGCTATTACATCCACCGACTTTACTCCCACCGATCCCAAATGGACCCAACATGATATTGTATAATACAGGCCTCTCAATTACATCAGGTGCTCTGCACCCAAATCAGTCATGAATTTGGGCACACCATCTGCCTAATTTGGGCTCCAATAATCATGATTTCAGTAATCGCCACACCAAGATTGCCTATTTTTTGACACTTTCTTGGGCTACTATGTCATTGTAGAGACAGATTTGGGCATTTTTGAAGGTCAGAAAACCCGTATAAAAGGCCATTTGCTAACTTTGTCTCTCTTTTACTGTAATTTTGGCACACTACTCCGTACCCCTCTAAAGTGAGAACATTTTCAAATCTGTGACACCCTTAAACGTCCTCAGTACAGCATGCAATTGAGAGCCCTTTAATATAATAAAGCCACTTTCTGTAACCCGGCCTATTCCTCGAGAGCAGGAAGATCAAAAACTAAAAGAGGAAACAAAATGTCAACTTTTCCATCCTTTTTATTTGCAGTGTTCAGATGTACTTGAAGTACCATTTTACATTACAGTTTCATTTACACAATATACGGGTAGAAAAAAAGCTCTGGAATTTTTAAGACCCTTAAAATCAGTGTGGCGAATTAGAAGTAAATGCATTGTGTTCCACTATTTACATATTTTTTGTTTTCATATTTACACTATCATACAGTAGCAGATCATAAAAATATATACAAGTTTATTATGCGTTTGCGTGATGATGCCCGATGCCTTTCATAAACGACCTTCGTATTAAAAGCCCGCTCCCCACAGGATTTTTCTAGTACTCAAATTTATAAGTGGGGCTTAAATGGGTGTTCATAATGCATTTCAGCTAGGCAATCGGTGGCCTGTGACGGAAATCACCCTTAATGGGCCTCTTTATAATTTTTTTTGTACTAGAAAAATCCTAAGTGACAGCGGAATCTTTTTTACTATGAACAAAGCGCAGCCCTTTTGCGGCATTTATACCAAATAAGCCACCACAGTCCATTTATGAAACCAAAAGTATATATCGAAGACAACGTTTTAATTACACACAGTAAGATTAGGAATCTAACATCTTTGAAGGATTGTTCTTCATTAGGCTTTTGAAAAAAATAGGCGTCCATAGAAGGGGTAACGTACGGTGGCCCATAGAGCTCATTGATGAAAAATATTTACATTTGCAATTTTTTTTCAATTCGATAATTTTTTTCCCACCTCGGTGAAAATATTACCACCGCGGTGAGAATATTCCCACCGTGGTGAGAATATTTTTACCGAGGTGGAAATATTTCCACCGCGGTGGAAATTAATTTCCACCGCGGTGGAAATTATTAATTATCACCGCGGTGGAAAATAATTTCCACCGCGGTGGAAATTAATTTCCACAGCGGTGGTAATTATTAATTATCACCGTGGTGAAAATTAATTTCCACCGCGGTGGAAATTAATTTCCACCGCGGTGATAATTAATAATTACCACCGCGGTGGAAATTAATTTTCACCGAGGTGGAAATATTCTCACCGCGGTGGTAATATTATCACCGAGGTGGAAATATTATCACCGAGGTGGAAATATTATCACCGCAGTGGGAACTTCTAAAAATTTTACAAATTCCCAAGAAAAAGTTATCGAATTGAAAAAAAATTGCAAATGTAAATATTTTTCATCAATGAGCTCTATGGGCCACCGTAGGTAACGTGTGACAATTTTTGATTGATCTCATCTTATTCCTGTTAATCGACCATGCCAAGGATATCCTCTTTATTCATTGTTTCCATGACGTAACTTCAACAATGTCTGCCACTGCGTCATGACGTCATGACGCAAAGCCGAGGGCAAAATGTATCGCTGACGTCGACATCATGGAGCAAAACATGCAACCAAACAGAACGATGTTACGTCATGTAAACAATGGGTACAACAAATTCATGTAACATTTTCAGCTCTGTGGTCAACTTTCTGAAACATTTTCATGTCAAAAGAAAAAGATAACTGAACAACAAACCTGTGTAGATGTTCAACATTTGGACACCTTCCTAAAAAGCATTATACTGAAGACGTTTTTTTTTCTCGGTATGATACCATTTTCGCCCATGTAATATACCGTTACGAGAACACATCCTTAATCAATCAAATAGGCCTAGAAAAAGTGGATAAAATCTAGGATAAACTAATCACAATAGAAACTGAAGTGTCCATGGAATGCGAAACAGATAATTCTTTACGCAGTATTAAAACAAAGATCAGTCGATCTCTGATAAAAATCATATCAATAATCACACAGAAAATCAAACTAACATTATGTTAAAATCTTCCTTGTGTTCGATAAACGCGTAAACACGATATAATCAGCTAATCAATGGTAATCAGTGTACAGGCTGTCCCAAAAATAATACACCACTATTCAGAGAACTTTCATTGGCATTCCAGCGATGGCATTTTAAGATGTCTTAGCCAATAATTCATGTCCTCAGCAGTGCTTACAAACCACCGTAAGTCCACTTGATCAGAGCTGGGAGAAGGCCTAGATACACACCTCTCTTCCGTCACTTTCATGCAAATGTGACCACTAGAAAGTTTGATTTTGCCAGCATGGGCAATAAAACGTTCCGTGTTGTGGCTCTTCACGTGACGTCACATTTCCATGACGACACGATGCTACCATATAGAGGCTATGCACTGACGTCATCAAATGACGTCATCAATGGGTATGACGCCACGTGTTGGATGGAAAATGGACGGAGCACGTGGTCAGATGCACTGCGTCAGCATGTCACAACGTTCCATCCAACATGGCGTCACCTCGCTGATGACGTCACGTGCATAGCCTCTATTGGCCGTCAAAATGTCAAGCGACGTCACGTCATGAACGCAGCGTCAACACACAGATCGTGACGTCAAAATGTCATGACGTGACAGTTGTGACGTCGTCGCCGGCCAGTTGACGGCCAATATGGCCGATTCTTTGCAGTCACGTGACCGTTGTGATATCATTGAAGAACCTCTATAGACGCCACGATGCTGGTATAAACAAACATCATTGACCCCCAAATCAACTCTGGTAAAATGGTAAAATTATTTTGGAACACCCTGTTAGTTAGGACTATTTTCTGGAGTATATGTAGGTAATCCTCTTAAGCTTTAAGTGGAAGGATGCACTCTTGGCAAGAAATATAAATATCCTTATAATGTATACAACCCTCTCTCAATAACCTCTTCTTATGATTTTAAGCGCAAGTGTCAAAAACCTTCGGGTCCGAAGTTTTGAAAGAGTAAAGTGCCGATCAAAATTGACGTTACCTACCCTTTCTTACATAAAAACACTATATCTACGAAAAATTGTTCACGATTATTGCTAAAAGCCATATCAATTACTGTATATTTCATTGGAGGCCCACAGCGATGACAATATCGGAAAGTTGAATTTCAGAAATGTCCCTGTCCTGGGGACATGGTCTCTGTAAGGCATATAGGCACCAGGAATAGTGGTATATTTTAACGTGTCACCTATGGCAACGGTGTAAGAAGAATCGTTGTCCCTCGGTGGAAAGTGTCCGAGGTACATTCATCATTACGCAACAAAGGTCTTTCATGACTATGCCCACATGAATGCAGAGAAATAAATTATGTAACATTTTACAAAATATCTTAAATAAATTTTCAATTTCACGACACTTTGAACATTCGAATTAAAGACATGCATGTTTAACATCCCGTCATGATATGGTTTACTCACAAAGGAAACTCAAAATATATACGAGAGGGTCATCCAAAATAGGCCTAATCCTTTTTCCCGAAAGGCCCTAAAGATGGAAGTCAGTATTGAGATGTAACGTTACTCAGCTATCTCGAACCCAATTTCAGTGAAATTCTTTTTAATATGTTTCATCTAGACATAAGACTCTATTATGCTCAGTCAGCTTGAAAGCACCTGGCAGGCAAAACGTTTTCCTAAGACTCTCTTAGTAAGAGATGTTGGTGATTTCTTTGGACCACCCTGTTCGAGGATGTTACTCGTAGTATTGAACAAATTGGCACAAAATTGATAACCCGTGAATCAGGTGGTGTAAAGATTGCTGGTCAGACTTAAGTATTAAACTCTGTTGTGGCCGTAAATTGTGCTGTCGACAAAATACGTTAATTTCTGCGAATATTTTTCGAATTGGGTTGTAGACCTTTGCAACAAAGATGGTGGTCTAACAGTTCTCACCATATGACGTCAGAAGCTTAGTTCCATTCAGTGGCCGCTGGCACGCTAAGCTGGTCAAGCGGGCAATGAGTAGAAACGTTTAGGTAAAACAATTGTCTGAGAGGATGCGTTTGGTAGTGTTATATCATGCTTGCTCAATCGAGAGGTTAAGAAACCGCTCCGTTAACGATAACACTAACGCTAACGCTATTTCTGACGTACATTTGCAATGTAAAAAATAACGTTAGCGTTAGTGTTACCGTCAACAGAGCGATTTCTTAACCTCTCGAATGAATGGCCATGGCATCGTGTGGGAGAGCTAGTAGTTAGGCCACCATCTTTTTTGGAAAGGTCTATAGGCCTGTAACAATAAAATCATGGCAAGACCAAAGCTTACTCGGAGTAAAATAAACGTACCAAACTTTTAATTCACAAAGTATTTGATGTTATTTTCAGATTTTTGTATTTCATGCAATTTGAGGTAAACCTAGGGGAGCACGAATACATTCAATACCGCTAAATTGTATCAATGTGTTCACGTGTAAAGAATTCACTGAATTGATATTCAAATAATGTAAGTGCGTATTGGGATGCTGCATTGGTCTGAGCAGGAAAGAAACATTGTACAGTAGGTCCAAGATCAGGTAAAATATACAAGCGAATGTCCGGTTCTTCACCTATCAGTATAGGAAGAATAAAGGAACTATTGAATGCGTATACAACAGGACGCTAACCCAGTACTCAATATAAAGTCAGTATAGTCTAAAATCCTCTTTACACACTAATATGACATGGAAAAAATAAACACAAAATTGGCCGTAAAATGAAATATTTTACCGTACCTTTTTATAGGTGACTGACTAATACTCAAATGACTCGTGTTGTTAATTTCCAATTTTTATGGAAGTTGATATGGGTAAAATAAATTTTGGTTGCCGGTGGCAAAATGTCTGACTGGTGCCGAAAAATGAACGAAGTTCGTCAGGGAAAACACTGACAATCTGGGCTCAAAACAAGCCTTCTTTCCATGGAAAATAAGACAGAAATTCGAACTCGTGATCGGAAAACTGAAAACTAATTCCATCTCGCAAAATAGCTGTACAGTGCCTTGTCCAAGGAAGGCGACAACATAATGCTCATTCAAAATCAATGTTTCAATGAATGTAGAAACATTGCTAAAGGGTGATGACTGTAAAATCTCTTGTGTTTATTATGCGTATAAGCAATGACAGCATTGTTTTATTAAGATAACATTTCTTTCTCGTTCGAGCTGTACGTTTACGTCCTTATTGGGATGCATTCTGCCTAAAACACTCTATTGAAGCAACTGGAAACATTACCGCTGGTTGATAGGGTTCCCATCACTGCAGTCACTTGTTGTTGAGTCAGTGACACATGCTGAGCGCAACAGCACCGATGTTTCAGTGGGACTTTATTCCCTACCACACCTACCACCATTACATCATCACCTTTTAACAACGCTCTCACAGTCAATATGGACACATAAAAAAGGAATTGTTAACGTCATGACATATCGTGCCAATTTGTCTTTTGGGCTCAAGCATCATCGGAAGTGTTCTATCTATTATCGGATAATCCGGGACAAACCCAGATATTTTGATATCTTAAAAATATATACACATTTAATGAGTCGACTGAACCTTACCCTGGTATTGCATCAGAGTACACTAATACATGTACACAACCAAATATATAATATCTAAAAAGGTTTCATCAAATTCTATTATGCTGTCATCGGTCAACACCTCACAAGGCGAGGAAGGCCAGCCAGTTTTTGATACGAGAAAGAACCGAACTTGACGTATCATGAAAATCCCCGGCATTAAGTGAACACAAAGCTATAACGGGAGGAAATACATTTCCTGAGTTAATGTACACTCACCGAAATTTGCGCATCACATCGGGTATCGAGTTTGCACTGTTACAGCAGCAGGTCTACAGAACTAATAATATATCTCAAGCTTTAAAATCAGACTACTCGATCAACCGGTTCCCTGCGCAGTAAAATGGTGCATAAGGTGTAGAAACGTGACATTCATAATGTTTCACTCTTTTCGGGGAACACTGGGTGGTAAATTGTAATGACAATGATTACACGAGTACTCACCATATCGCCATCGACGCACAGTAAAAAGCCTTTATTCCAAAAAAACGTTGTGAATAGATGATAATATACAACCGTAAAGTATACTCAATATGAGAAAAATGAAAATACGTAAAATATCGCTATCAGTCAAATTGCAGTAACTTAAAAATTCACGGAGTTGAATTTATCTTAAATTGAGAACCACACCTTTAATCTTCCTTTAAATACGATAGTGCTGACATTACACAAAATAAGTTGTAAATTGTTAATTATTGTACCACAGACCCGGTATTTAAAATATTAGCAGCTGCTTCCAGCCCTTTGAACCCGGCCGACGAGCCAGGGTCCATGTTCCCGAAGCCGTCGTTAGGTTAAAGATAATGTATCACGGGTATTTTCGCGGGCCACGAAAATCATTGTTTATTTACATTTTCTTTGTTTATATCCAGTCTTCCTTTGTCTTATGAGTAATTTGTTGGTGGCATGCCCCTCTAGAAATTCTTCTGATACTGAAAGTATTCAATTTGGTGGGTTGGCATGTCCCAAAAGTCCAAAATAACATAATGTAAACATCCATATTTACAAACTTTGAATGTGAACAATGAAGTCGTGATATATTATCTTTAACGATGTCGTTAAAACTGGAAAAATACATAGCGTAACAACAGTCATCGTTAACCTTACGACGGCTTCGGGAACATGGGTCCAGGTTTGTCGAACGACGACCCGCTACCGGTGTATTGTTTTTCACTGCCCCCCGTTTGCCAGTGCCTCCCAACAAAAGATTGACGGAATAAGCCGCGACGTGACAATGGGGGAGGCACTGATCAACATGTCTTTCTGTATTTGAGTGTCCGCCGAACAATAAAGCGGGCATTGTCATACGGGGGGCATTCTCATACATTACACCGGTTTTATTAGTTTCGGGAGCTACCGACAGATGTCACCCGTGTATATCGTGGTACTTCCGCCGTTATCCTCATTTCATTCTTCCATTTTGATACACGGCTGGGATCATTCATTTCTCATAAACTTTGATGTTTATGGGAAATTAAGTCGGATTTTTTTCTTTGAATTCTGAAAAATTTGCCTCAATTTTGGTATTAATGAGATTTTTGGGGATCAAATACGATTTAATCAAAAGGGGGAGTTAAGAATGTCCCGGGTTCAAAGGTCTAGGGTTACTTAGCAACTGTAACATTCGCGGAAGTAATGGTTTAGAAAAAAGGGTAACACCATTGTTCAAACGACCTGTTACTCTATTGGAAACTTTGGTGGTGTAAACGGTTGTTAAACTCTGACATTTCATCGGAAATTTCGTCACTTCACAAATAATGACAATGGCGAATCATAATTGAATATCGGGGAAAAATATTAATGCATTTAAACTCTGAAAATCATGAATACTTGTTGGCATTTCCAAGGATTTGGTCGACATTTATTCTTTAGATGGTATTTTTCTTCGAATTTAAGCAGTTACATGTAGTTGCTGCAGATGAACAGTCTCTGTACCTAAAGGCAACTTTTTAACAAAGTTTGTTTGATGCGCACTGAATGAGTCACATAAGCGCTGACATCTTCGAACTTAAATCTGTTTTCAAAGTCTATTGAAGTTAAACTAAAGACTATGTCCTGTTGGGCTCTGGTAGGAGTGGTTTTGACATGTCTTCAAACTTGTTTTTGTTTGCTGTTGCTGAATGTGGATTGAAAATTAGTAATTGCACACTTCTCGACCGGAGCTGGGAGTTAATAACATAAGTGTGTATCTATGGAGGTGAATTGAAAGAAAAGAAGAAAATGCCACCAGCCTCACGTGCCATTAGAGTCATTTAATCCTCTGTGAACCAACAACTAAAAGGCAAGCAACAAGTGCCCTTTATCACGTCTTCGTACACATTCCTGTAGGTCAACCGTCATCTTCACGGAAACCTGTGTCTAGACAAGTAAAATCCGAACAAAACGACCACATTTTACAAACCATCAAAAGATCAAATGACAAAGTCAGGTTCATCACGGAAATACGGTTTTCAGTTGATATGGATGTGATGTGAAAGGTCCATTATACGTCTCCCCTATCATCATGACATTTTACCTTTCAAAGTTCGCCACTGCACAAACATTTGCGGTGAGAAGGGCATCGTGGAGATGTTGAATGGTGTTTGATAAATTAGAAGCTGCGTGGCTTCATATAGGGTATTATCAACTCTGTTGACAATGTGGCGGACTTGAAGGTCAGAGGCGAATGGAGACTTTGAAAATCCCCCTCAAATAAAGTTGCGCTACAGTGGGCTACCACCTGACAAAGAGGGTTCGAACCCACAACATCTGCCGATAATTTTCGCACTACACTTCGTCACGTGTTTGTGTGTACTGATATGTGGCAAGTGTTAGGAGCCCTGATGGCCTAGTGGTTATCACATCCGCTTGGCAAGGCGCAGATCCCGGGTTCGCATCCCGGGCGATATGGGATTATCATCCGTGGTTGCGGTGAGAATCATCCCTGGTTCTTCACGTCCATCGCATGGGACAGTATTCTAAGCCGTGGTGCCTTGTACCTTGTCCCTTTGCAAGGGCAAGTAAAAGACCCCATCCAAGTGAGGAACATGAATAGCTTGAGATGACCTCTTCCATACTTACCAGGGCCAATAATGCTATGGCTTCGCCCTGAGGGATTCTCAATCTAACACAAACTGTCGTGCATTTGTGCTATTTCAAACTTGTTTCGTCCACGATCTGAGCGATCTTCAGTCTTAACATCGGAGGCGTTTGATGTTTGAAGCAAACCACCTCACTCGAGTCAAATTAGACACGAACAACCAAGTTAAATTTGTTATTCCTATTGATTGGTTTGGTGATAAGAAAAGAAAATCTTCGATGTTGAAACATCGTCTTGAGTTGCGAGGGATATTTACCCAAGTCTTGGCTGCCCAGTTGATATCACTGCAAGCACAGAGCAATGCATTACATGTACACGTACATTAAAGCAGCGACTAATAAAATGGATCCAGGAGCCGCGGAGTCAATAGACCGTTTTTTTTCTCCCGCAATTAACCGCACACTGTGATGCACTAGGAAACTCAACTAGTTTTTCACTGCGGGAAGAAAACCTAATAATCATTGACGAGGCAGGAATGCCGGTGAATCTATAGTTTGAGGGGAAACAGTGATGTATGAAGTTTTCAAATGTATGTGCAGATGTAGGTAAGATGTTGTCCAACTTGAGGTGAAGTGGTCGGTGTATAAACTCACGATGCCGCCGTACGATTGTTGGTCCCTGACGGTTCCAACAAGGTGGAACGGATTTCCGAATTAGGTGAGCAGGTTTTGGTGAAATTAATTTTCTTTTGCAGAGTGAAATACAAGTTGAGAAGCGCGGACCCCCGAGTTGAGGCAGATTACACTTGGAGATTATGGCCAGCCCACAGTTTCGACGGCGAGGGCTGTGTTCATCCGCACCGGAAGGGCGGCACGCAAATATTGAGCGAAAAAAACAGGAGACTTTGGCTTTCGCATAGCCGCATAGCTTCAGCTGGAAAGGTGAAAGACAGGTTGGTAGAGTTCTGGATGTTCCTCATTTGCATTTTGTTGTCAGCAAAACATACTTGCATACAAGTGAAGGCTGACAATTACCCAGGAATTCAGCCCATGACCCAGATAATTCTTTATGAAATTAAATTAATTTGGGTTCGAACGCTTGTGGGAAGTCACTTAAGGGAATGGTGAAATAGTTAGGAGCTAATTATTCGCAGTTTCAACTAACAAATGAAATTAAAGTTGACACCGAGACGAACAGACAGTAAAACAAGTGGAGGAATGTGACTATAAATCAGTCTGGTTTTCAGGGACATTGAGGCCTCTAATTCAATATTAGGCAAACTCTATATAAAGTTAAAGTTTGGGTTTATGGTATGACAGCAACAACGGTAGAGGATCTCATCCAGCTTTACACTTTAACCTCTAGTTTGTCCTGAAACAGTTTCAGTAGAACTCCGATGAGCTGCTCATTCAGCGCTACAATCTGAGCATTTCTGACCGGTACCCACTTACTTATACACCTGGGTGGCGAGAGGCCAGTAAGGCAAAGAGACTTGCCCAAAGTCTCACGCCACAATGGGATTTGAACTGACTGCTAGTGGTAGACCCGAATCACTTCACCACCGTGGCTCTACATATGTTGGTAGAGATTGTCTGGTCTTCTCCAGACATGTAAACCAAGCCCTCAGTCTCAGTCGGCAGTTTGCCGTGACATGGATGAAAGCGCTAGCCAGTTTAGCCAATAATCTCACAGTCTTCATAATAACCAGGTCACCTTTCAGTGTTTTTAAGCGAGGGAGGCATATTCTTACTGGCCTATTGATTTTTGGGATTAGCTATGAAATTTAAAACAGGTTATTGTGTATCTTTTAACATTTTAAACTCGAGCCAGATAACCAATAAGCATGCATAGAATGCTTTTTGTGTATTTCAGCTCGCGTTTTTCTCCAACACAATTTCGATTTTTGGAACTCGGCAGCAAGCACAAGTTTATGTGAGCACACAAAAGCAGGAAAAACGCAAGAATGAAATTCCAATTGAGCAACAGGATTTGTAAAGGGAGATAAAAAGAACAATATCATCCCCACTGTGTATAGTTTGAGTGAAGTTCACCTACAAACAAAACGTACTTTAAAATAAAGCGCGTCTGGTAGGAAGCTATATCTTTCACCTTAGAAACCTGTTATTTCATGCCTTTTAAACTATGAAGCGCAGTTGACGTAGAGTGGATATTAGAATAGCCGCCTATTATCAAAAAGTATGTGTACATGTACCATCCGTCAGTGTGCGTAGGTTTTAAAACCGTAGATTGAACCCAATATTTCCGGACTCAGGCTGCCAGAACATGCCACCATACATGTACTTCCACTACATACATCGTGTACACGCCATTGTACACTACTCACTTCAACCTTGATGTACATAAGAGTCGACACTTCACGAGCAATTACGTTTCCACGATATCATACATACGTCCAAGTGCATGTAATTAATACATTTTGGGAGTTCAATATTAGCTCACAATACTTCAGGAACGAATTTCAATAAAACGCCCCGTGGCAGCGTTTAGGGCGCGTGTGCGCAATGCAAGACAACAATAGTCAACATGAAATTACAAACTCTGTAATGTGGTTGTTTTCGACCGCTCTATAGCTAAGTGGTAGAGGGAAACAATGGCTCTATTGTTTATAGCACGGGTACGGATCGCCTCTGTTTTCAATAATTTGGTAGAGTTGAAAAATTTATAAGTTGGATTTCAAACTTTGGTACGCGTGTTTGATTGTTTTAATGGCTATGAAAGCTTTTAGAGTGGTGCGTGGTCTCACTGCTGTGATGACACTTAGTCTCCCCACGTGGGGCTCTTACTAAAACACGATGGACGTGTTCTCCTCGATCTAGCTGCCTCATCAATTTCAGATGCAGGATCCCACAGTATCATAAGTCCTATCAAGTGTACCTGAACATGTAACTTCATTCTGTATCACTCCAACATCCAGTGAGCTATCTGTCAGTCTGTGGTACTAGGCATATATGTTGCCACATGAAATCGTCATTTTTTGTTCAATTGGCAAAAACGAGGGCGCAGGGCAGTGTAATGAAATACCCCTCTTAGATCCGCGGGTTCGATTCCTCTAATGGATATTGTCAACCGAGTCGCTTGTATTACATAGGCCTAATGTATTTCTTACTCCCGCAGTTCTGCAATTAAAAATGTCTTCCTCGGCTCCTACAGAAGTGTGCAATTACAAGGCTATTAATTTAACCTGATCTGTTCAAAAAAAATCACATAACCCAACATCCGGTTTAAAGAAGTTAATTCGATTAAATACGTGGTGCCATTATTCCATTGCCAGAAGCTGATATTCCAGGGCTGATATACAACAATATTCTCATAAAACACCTCCCAGTTGTCGAGTTCGCCCACTGATTTAAGCACAATTGAAAACGGATTTGAAATTGCCAGAGAGGGTCTGAATATCGACGGGAGTGTTTAATTATGAATAAAATCATTAATAAGAGTGAGGCTAAGCCTCTGGTACACGTTATACTATTCATCGTTAGATCTGATGAAGACTTGTATTTCTCCAAGTTGCTCAAATCAAGCGTTATCAAATTTTAAAGTCTCTCAAATTAGTGGGATTTTCCATTGAGAATGC
>NMRB01000255.1:472318-486606 GCA_002633025.1 Notospermus geniculatus | reverse complement strand
TTTTCGATTTTCATTACTTTGATTTGCCATGAAGGGTGTTGTCGGCGAGCATAAGATTTGATTGCATGAGTGTCTGACATTTGTTGCCCACACATTTTGGCATTTTCCAGGGATTTTCACGCCTTATGACTGAACGTTAGGCGGTTTCTTCCAAGAAACTGAATTCTACGAATATATAACAAATTTGAACTGTTTGATTTGGAGTTTGCAATGGTGGAATGATTGTGCCCACTGCTGCAGGTAATGAATCAGTGTGCGTACGCTGTCCAAGAGAGTTGCCGCAGTAAGAGTTGATCTAAACAGAACCTCAGAGGTGAAAGGCACCGATGTTTCCACTTTGCCACTCCGACAGCCCTAAACCAAGAGCATATCAAAGCATCAAAGGAATGCCAGTGTGAAGCCATTCCCGACAAGATTGATAGGCCTATATACCGGTACTGAAAGGACCAGACCAGTCATTTTCTTGGCTCATTATAGGCCTGCATTACACTTTTGGGAAGGCAGTGCCACAGTGGTTGAGCATCAGACTAGAGACCAAGAGGTCACAGGTTCGATTCCCGGCCGAGCCACCACTTTGTCTTCTCAACTGGTCTAAAAGTATCAAGTGATGCACTGAATGGGCTGCTCCTTGTCCTTGAGTTGACAGGAAGGTTTCTGGAGACGGGCCATATTCTAGAATCCTTAACTCTAAGGTTTACCTTTATCTATTGTTTGCAGGGCAGAATACAAAAGCTTAAATACAGGCCTTAGACTTGGGTAATAATGTGAAGCGTTTTGAGTCTGTATTACATGAGAAAATTCCAGAAAACATGACGGTTCATGAGATGTACGATGCTGCACAGTGGCAATTGGAACCCTAAAGAGCGTATAACTGTTTGTGAGAAGAATTCTAAAACCACCTTTGGGGGATATAAAGAAAAGCATAATGCCATCTTGCAAGATTTTTTCAGGAGAAAACATTGATTTATTCATGTTTTATTCAGAATGGTGGAAACCTTAGCAACATGTAGGTCTCCGGGGTAAAGGGTAAGTTGTTAACACTTTCCGCTACCCTATTGGCATACGATGATGTCAAACTTCTTATAATGTAGGCCTACTTACATGGCCATATACATTATGTAATTGGATTGGGGTGGTTCTATAGCTTACAGGTTAAAAAGATTTTCCTTTTAGTGTGTTCGGAAAGCTTCCCCGAGGAAGTTTCTGGCACTTCTCTCGCCCAGTGAAGGCGAATTTTCGAACAATATTTGCGCTTCCTTGGGGAAAGGTAATACTGTGCCGTTGCAATCGTGAAATATTCCACATATAGCCAATCAGCATGCTGGCCTGGAAAGAAAACTAAATGCATGCCGGGAGTTTCCCCAAGTGAGCGACTCAGTCGCTCACTTCGGCCAGGCTCAAGGAAGCCTTGGCTCCTTGCCAAATACCTTTTCGAACGCTCTTGCGCCTCCCTGAGCTTCCTTGGGGAAGCTTTCCAAACACGACCTTTATGTACCAGTACCGGTACTGGTAACGCTTTCCATTAATACTCAAAGCACTTCACATTATCACCCCAATCTCTCCAGTACCGTAACCATTCTTGGGAACTTGAGGAACAGTCATTTACCTCCCACTCGATCCCTTCACAGCAGTTGAGAATATGTTGTGGTGATTACACTCAGTATCGAACCCCAAGGCCTCTTGGTCACAACTCCAATGCCTAACCACTGGGCCTACCAGTGTTTCTGCCAGAGGGTACTAAGGGTACTATGGTAGTACCCTCAAAGGAACAGAAAAAGGGACATTTTCTTTAATTTCATGGGGTTTTTGTTGATTTCCAAGAAATTAGTACCCTCAAAAAATTTTCTGGTGGGGACTCTGCCTACACCACCCCACACACTAATGGACGCTGCCATGAAAATCATAGTAGTAGTCGGGAGCCATTATGCAAATGTATTCACGACATCACTACAGATAAATGACAAATCCTATTTTGAGCCATTCAAGATATATGATGCTACTTTTTTTTGATAATCCACATTAATTGAATTTCCCATCACATTCACTTCCTAAATCGTTGATTAAATTCTCCTTGTCGCCAATAGACCAAGCTCATCATGCAAATTCAGGCAGTATTTGACAACACTGATTTAAGCAGGGGTTTCCATTCACCAATTATGTCACAACTTTTTAACTAATTGAATCGTTTCATGAAATAAAAGAGACTGTTATTCACAATAACAAATTCATCGGTTTCCTGGATGATTCTGTTAACACAAGCAGCAAATGGATGTAACAATCTTTGTTCCGTTTTTTTCCACGTACCGGTACTAGAATGTGACAGGGACTGGTTCCCATGTTTCCGGTGTGAATTATTGATTTTACGAGATAATGGAAACTTAAAACAATGGTAGAAATGCAAGGCAGCATAACTCATATCCAGACATGTTTCCTGATCCTTCGCAGGCGTGGATCCAGGGGGCGCCCCTGGTGCGCACCCCATTTCAGCAAACAAATCCGTAAAATTGACCGTGAAATTCTGAAATTTGGAGCAAATCATTGAAATTCACAGCAGATTTCAGTATTTCTGTTTCAGTGTTTCCTGAGGTCGCGGGTTCGATCCCCAGTCGTGCAAGTGGCTTTATGTGGTAGAGAGGGCGATCTCTCCTCGACATCGTAGGTTTCCTCCGGGGGCTCCGGTTTCCTCCTATATATCGTTAATATCGCCCAATATTGTTTGATGAGTAGCTATAATGCCCTAAGTGGGTGCTTGCACTCCTGAAATAATATTTTTCAGTGTTTCTAGCACAGTGCCCCCCTCTTTTCCGAAATCGTGGATCTGCCCCTGCTCACCCCCCCTCCCCCCGCCCCCAGTGGGTTTACGTACCTACAACACCAATGGAAAGGGCTGCGACCGGTACTACTTTCCCCCAGGATGACGAAAACAACCACTGTTATCTTGTGAATTTTAATCCAATGCTCGTGTTTTCTTCGCTCATAAATCACTCAAGTGAACGATAGATAATGTGGAGCGTTTAATCTTCGAAAGATTCAAGATGAAGTTATCACCGAACAATTTTGTCTGAAATTACTCTACTTCGCCTTTTATACTGACATGAATAATCCACGGTCCTAGATAAGGTGACACGCACTTTAAGGCTTATTATTCATTTCCTAAGACGTGTTGGATGTAGCTGTTTAGATTATTACCACAGTTGTACGCACTTCCCTGGTCTTTTAGGCTGAGATGAGACCCATGTTACAACTTAGTGGAAGCTGCATCGTCATCGTCATGGCAACAGACACTTCCCCATCTTTCAAAAATATCCTTCACCGAGCGATGAATTGAGTGGAATATTCTTCAAAAATTTGCTTCAATTAAACATTGGTTGAGAGATGAGAAGTAAATTGAATGGTACAGTCAACTTGTTGTTCATTTGTCTCAAAATCATTGAATGATGCAATCATGTACTAAGCATAATAAAATTTGAGAAGAGTTTGTTTGTGTGTTTGTTTCCAATTTTCTCCAAGAGTGAGGAACAGATTGCACCAAATTTGTTATGGATATGCAGACAGATCTCGGTAGCGCCCGAATTTCAATTCGTCTAATAGATTTCGAAATATTAAAGCCCCACTGTATTGAATGTGAAAAACGCAAATCATCGCCGCGATTCTTGACGTCAGTGCACGACGTCATGACGTGTAAAATGTACTGCGCTCTCCCCAAATACATAGGGCTCTCCCTGCAGCTTTTTATAATGTGTGATGAAAACTAGGCCTTGATTCTCTGAAATACGTATCAGACAAGCATTTTGGGGACCTTCACAAGCTATGAGACCTCTTATGTGAACTCTCCTAACATTTTGAAAATATCGTAAAATTCAATACTGTGGGGCTTTAAGATATTAACAAAACTAACAATGCTGTTTACGCCTTTTGACATCATGATGTCACTGAGATTTCCGCCGCGTCATCCGTGACGTCGGCAACGTCATGTGCGACGGAATGACGTCATTACATCACTCGAGCGCAGGAACGTAGAATGGGTATTGCCTTAATTACAATTAAATACAAACTGATTATATGAATGATTATTGTTATCTCAAAACAGAAAGAAGTAAGTTGTTGCAATGAAAATCATTGTTGCCTAAGTGAACTCCAGCTTTTCAGGTCCACGAAAATTTAAAAAGCACACCAATGCACAGTGCAAGTCAGTGAGACTATCTCGCAGACATTGAATTCGCACGTGTGCTACAGCTTCCCAGCTTAGAACAAGCAAAAACAGCAACAACTTCCAGCAAAATGTCACAACAGGTGCACATCCAAGGGGGGGTGCACCCGGCGCAGGCCCCCTTTTGGCCAACAAATCTGTAAAATCGACCGTGAAATTCTGGAACTTGGTGCAAATTCCAATGTTCCTAGCAGGGCGCCCCCTCTTTTCCCAAATGTTCCTAGCAGGGCGCCCCCTTTTTTTCCCAAATGTTCCTAGCAGGGCACCCCCTCTTTTCCCAAATCCAGGATCCGCCCCTGTACAAAACTTCTCAAGAGGTTTCTTTGACTTCAATGACTGAAACCCACCCATGCCAGCAATTCTCAATGAATTATATACATTGTAACAGCTATTCAGTGGTACAGAGAATTTCAATGAAATACATTTTTCAACATTTATCATTCACAAGTGTAAAATTTATGAGCCACACCGTAACTTTATCATAAATATTTGATGAAATATTCGTGGCAATGATTCCCATGTTGCTCATCGACAGAACTAACATTGACAACGACAAAAGGCCTTCTATGAGTGATGAGATATTTAGAATGCTGATTTGAAATTTTGAATTCCCTAGATACCATGCACCACAAGCTGTAGCCTAGTTCACAGTGGTCACACTGTAGATCAATTCGGAGATGAAATACTGCCAAGTTGTGATTTTGAAGAACCTACCTCCATGCAGAGGTAACGATCACTCAAAGTGGATACTGGCATGAATACAAAAATTCATCATTATCTTTTAGTGTGTTCGGAAAGCTTCCCCGAGGAAGTTTCTGGCACTTCTCTCGGGGATTGTGAGCATGCCCAGTGAAGGCGAATTTCCGAACGATATTTGCACTTCCTCGGGGAAAGGTACTACTGTGGCGTTGCAGTCGTGAAATATTCCACGTACAGCCAATCAGCATGCCAGCCTGGAAAGAAAACGAAATGCATGCCGGGAGTTTCCCCAACACTTCGGCCAGGCTCGAGGAAGCCTTGGCTACTTGCCAAATACCTTTCCGAACGCTCTCGCGCCTCCCCAAGCTTCCTCGGGGAAGCTTTCCGAATGCGCCCCCTATTTATCAAATGTGAACCGCTCCAGCAAAAGCAGACGCTTGTCACAAGTGATCAACGTTGGTCATCAGTTTACCCAACTATTATCACTGCTGTCCACTATTATAGTGGACAGCAGTGATAATAGTTGGGTACATTGACCCGAGTTTACAATTGTAAACTCGGGTCAATGTACATTTCAGCTGTTGTGCTGCAAGGCCATTAACCCTTTCCTCTTTTGCTGGAGCGGGGTCACAAATAGTCCATTCAATTTATTCCACCTAATCCACATCTAAGACCGACATTTCTCAAACTGGACGATAATCTCGATCCACGCTCAGGTACCATGCTTCCAACACACTACTACTGCGATTGAGCAAATGCTGCCTACTGCTCTCGCATAGAAACTGAGTGAATGTCGGTCCATTAACAACAATGCGACCAATCTATCAACAGCGATTGCCACCAGAATCCACCGGAAATCTCCACCTCGTATCTCCATTAGCTCTGAGCCAAAGAAATCCATCTGTCAATTTCAATTCAACTCGACGTTGTTCGTTTCATTACGGAATCCATTATCATGGAGGAGTAAGTCCCATACATTAACCCTTCGAGTATGAAGAGCACATTCAGATGGGCAAGGGAGGTCCTTCATGACCCCGCAAATAACTCACCTACAATTATCAAAATATCGCAAAGAAGCCCTCATTAGTATTTGTATTCGATTTTTCCATTAAGGCCGAAGCCATAGCATTATTGGCCCTAGTAAGTACGAAAGTGGCCATCTCAAGTTACTCGTGTTCCTCACTTGGATGGGGTCTTTTACATGTACTTGCCCTTGCAAAGGAACAAGTAAGACACCACGGCCTCTCTCCCATGCGGACGTGAAGAGCCGGGAATGAAATCCCACATGGCCCGGGCTGGATTCGAACCCGGGACCTCCGCTTGCAGAGCGGACGTGATAACCACTCGCCTATCAAGGCTTCTCATTAGTATTAAAATCCCCAGGATATACTTAAGATCTTTCCTTTGTGATCTCATCAATAACACCCCTGGTAATTCACATTAGAAATCGAGGTATCCCTAAATCACTAAGCGGGGAACCACAGACATTAGGATGGCAGCCACAAGAGTGCCAAAAGAGGCTGTGATGAAGCTAAACTTGGAAGAGCAGGCTGAAGAATCTGGGCAGAGGAGGAGCTTGTCCTGGAGTGATACCACACCAGCAACCACCATATATCATAACCCTCGTCTCAATACACAAAATGCAAATCTATTTATTGGTAGAAATTCTTGGAGGAGGTGGTCTGACGTGCTAACCATTTCCTTTCCTCAATTTCTTGTCAGCCACAGGTCTTGCCTGGTTCAAACTCAACCTTGGACAATATATGGATGATAGATGAGGTCCACTCTGGTTATGGCCACCAGAACAGTCGTAATAATGTAAAGAAAGCAAGAGACACCCAAGGATTTTAACCTCAAGCCTTCTGCTTCTGAAGTCCAATGCTCTACCACTTGGCCTGGGACATTCACAAAGCCCACGTAACTTTAAGGGTTCACAAATCCTTTGTCAGGCTGATAGTGAACAATAGGTTCAAATGGACAATAGTTTACGTACTCCCGTAAGTTATGAGAGCTTCATGAGTAAGGTCCAAGAACCTGAGCTGAACGGACAAGTCCCACTGGATAGGCTACTTGGAATGTCATTATTTTTGCGTAACACTGCTTCCCCCTTTGGAAGTGGATGAGGTTGAGCTTGACTCTTTGGGCCGTATGCACCAAAGAAGATTATCTTGAACTCAGGTTGAGCCACAACTTTTCCATTGTCACATCATGCCCTGGCAAACCTGAACAATTGAAAAGCTGTGGCTCAACCTGAGTTCAAGATAATCTCAGTGATTCCCCTAGCAATAAATGGAGTGGCGCGGCGCCATGCCGTTGCCGGGTCCCGCCACTCTGCCCTTTTTGCCAAAAAATCCCGCCACACGGCCCCCAACTCTGCCGCCAAACGGCCCGTCGTAACACGCCCAGTCATTCCTGCTGTGTCTGCCACTGACGATCTTTTTCGCGCCCCGCCTCCTTCTGAATCTCTGGATTTTTCATCGTCCGTATGCACCCCCACCGGCTTACACGCGATGGCAGGCTCGTCTATCTCTCCTACGGCGGGGGTGCAAACATTAGACTCGACAGCAGCATATATTTGAATAATAACGATGCGCAGATTAATGAATTTGCGGCGAGAAGTGCGCATCACTAACACCAAGGCACTGGCGAGTTTGCCAGGGTTCGTACACCTTTAGGCTCTCAAATTTCCAGGACTTTTTAAGGACTTTCAAGGTCTGATTTCAGCAAATTTCAAGGACATTTTCATCAAATTTGTATGCCAGGGTGGGTATTTCCCGGCATCTTGACAAAACAAAACTCCAGAGTCATCAAACTCGGGAAAGAATGAGCAAATAATCAACGCATGAACGATGCCATTCATTGTCAGCAATGATGAAAATATAAGGACTTTCATTGACATTTTAAAGATTTGTCAGAATTCAAGGATATTCCAGGTCCTGGAGATATTATTCCTAAAATTCATTGATATTCAAGGATTTCAAGCACCTGTATGAACCCTGTTTGCCGACGATCCCGACTTCAGGATAGCTAGTGTCCTGAACTTTTGGTTTTATTTCTCTGGCATGGAAAGAAATCGCCTCAAAAACTGTTTGGTTGGATTCCCACTGAAATTTTTTTTTCCGATGACATAAAGGTTGCCCGTCTTAGTCATTTTTATGAAGAGATATTTACTTGATTTGTGTGAATAGGCTACAACTGACAGTGGCCGTCAGAGTTGGCTTCCCGCCAAGCATGCAGACATCTCCATTGAGTATGTGCCTACGATGTTTCTGGTTAGCCGGTCTGACTAATTAACAGAAATAAGCTATGATCGACACTATGAGAGGTTAAAATTGAGTGTTTTGTTCAATACTCTGTTGATTTTATTGCAAGCTTTACTTAGATTAATCATTTTGGAGGTGCTCTCTTTGATGTCATGCTGTCTGGATGGAGCCTCACGTGAGGTAGGCCTATGAGGCAAGTGAATTCGGCCCTTGTGGATGAAAACTTCTGCTGTAGTTGCCCCCGTTGGAACCCAATCACGCCGGAAAGTGCCCCTTTATAGAAGCCCCACCCTGCCCCTCCAACATCCTGGGGGAATCACTGCCTTCTGCCCCTAGCAGAGAGTGAAGGAACCAAGCCTACCTCTGACATGTCTGAACACGGCGGCCATATTGCGGAATTAGCAGATGCTAAAATAATGATCGATATCTTCGTTGGCCCTGTTCCAAAATGCATTCAAACTCTCGGAAGATACCGTACCTAAATTGAAATTCTCATAGTTAATTGGCAAAAAATAAATGAAAAAACCTTGTTGACGCTAGTTATGGGGTTGTTGTCTCAAGTTGACACTTGTTGGCTCATTTTAGTACGACCCAAAAAGACAGCTGAATCCGCAGCCCCAGTTGATCACTCGTTCAGTTCCAGTGTGCAGTAGTCCTCTGGGGTGTTTCACTTTCAGGTGATAAATTTGGCATATTTGTATTTGGTATCATTTTTTTGCATTCAATTTTTTTTATTTTAGGAACTTGTCCGACAGGGGGAACAACTTGATAATGTTGAAAGGAAAACCGCCGATATTAATGCTTCGATGAAAACCTCGCAGAAACATATCACAATAACATCAAGAGTATATTTGGTGGAATAAAGAACTGGTTTGGTGGCAATAAGCAAGAAGAACCGACCAAAGAAATTCCCCAACGTGAAAGTGGTTTGAAAAATATTGTGGAGAGTTCGAATGTTAGCATGGGTCCTACTCAGCATCCGATGATGAGGATGAGGGAAGATGATGAATATCGTTCAACAGATGATTACCGTGGTGAAGTTGATGCTCAGCGAATGCGCCCACCTGGTGAACGTTACAATGAACAGTTTGATAAAAATCTTGGTAAGTAGTGCTCCTACTGTCAGCATAAATTTTCAGGTGTTGGTGATTTAAAGGCACTATGTCTAATCGTTAAATACACAAGGTTGCAACAGCTCTGAACATCTCAGTTTACCAAAGCAATATTGGTGATGCATAGTTTTCAAAGAGGAAGGTCTTAAAAGCCTTATTTAGAAGAGGGAGGTGTTGCATGTACCGTAATTTTCGGATGATATGGCGCACCGCACTATAAGGCGCACCTTAATTTTCCCAGTCAAAATCCGTACACAAGGCAGTAACAGGTAGTAATTCTTGACCAGACCACTGGCAATACAGCCCTTTTCCCAATCATTTCTGTTGTCTTTAATGAATCGACAATCCATTTATTTTCCAGGTGCCATGTCTGATAACCTCTCCCGGTTGAAAAATTTAGGCCTGGCCATGACAACAGAAATTGAAACACAAAATGATCAGATTGACAGAATTAATGTAGAAGTGGGCCGAGCAGATTCTAATGTTTACGGCCAGACAAAGCAGATGAACAAGATTTTACATCGGTGATATGCGGATGATATTCTCTGTGGACTTCAATACAGATGTCAGAAGACAAGATTGAAAAATCACTTTGTTGATGCTGATAGTGTGAGCACGTAACAGGAAAACAGGACATAAAATCATTGATGTACATGTAGGGTGATGAATGCAAGTTCAATGTAAACAATGATAACAAGACTCATTGCCATGTGCACAGTTACGCATGTACCATGTAATTTGACAGTCATGTGATTTACACCGTAACGAAGAAGGATTTCTGGTAGTGGATGATTTTAACGGTGATATAATTGTTTGTGGGCATACTGGGGTCCATGTATGTTAAGGACATGGACACAAGCTGAATACATGTAATATTAAGAGCCGTGCTGATTCTTCATGAATTTGGAAAGCTATGGATAATACTTTATTTTAATCAAGTTCATATTTGTCTGTGACTTTGTCTCCCTGATCTAAGACTACTTAGACTAGAAACTTGAATGTCTAATCTTTGATTTGTATTGTGTGTAGTGTAGGAGGAAACCAGAGCCTGATTAGTGATAGCAACCTTTGCTGTCAAAGAGAGTCACCATTTCTGTCAAGTGAGTACTGGGTTTGTTAAAACAAGATATAAGACATGAAAATATTACCAATGGACGACTCATATTTGACCAGAAGCTAAACTGCACCCGAAATTCTAAGTGTCAGCTGTCTGTGTATATACATGTATGTGTATATATGAGTTATCAGGCAGAAACTGTTTGGAATTGCTGTCAGAATATCAATGTATAAAGCTTATGTATCGTTACTGTGGTGCTTTCAGGCATTTCTGTCTCTCTCACTATCAGGGGCGTACCTAGCTTTTATGACCTAGGGGAGCAAAATCTGATTGAGTCTCAAGAGCGAAACCACATCTGACACCACACAATGACTTGGCTTGAAGAGGGGAAATGGCCTTTTAGAGGAAAGATTTGTTTTGCCCCTTTTTTTGCCCGGGGGTGCTCCCCCCCTGCTCCTCCCCCCCGCTAATATGCCCCTGACTATGTCTTGCTCTTGTCTTTTCCAGTTACACATGTATTTGGGAAATAGTAGTCTGATTGTTGTAACGTTTCGTAATTGAAGCTGCTGTCAATTTCGCAACTGCTGATATAATATCCCCTTCAGCACATATCAACATTCTGGTTGTGAAACTAACCAATCAAGTGAGCACAGCAGCAGCATTTTGCAATTAGGTGACCTAATTAATTATGCCTGTAGACCATTGTATTCCACAGGCTTTCGAATTTTGTGCAGTGTCCATCAAATATTGAATATCCGTCTGTATACATGTAAAACTGTGGCAAAGAAGGTATGGAACGAATGTTAGAGTATCTTCTCTTGTTGATGTGCAGAATCTCTTGATTTGTGACTGGAGGTGTGGATTGTGTGAATGTACTTTTGTTACTATAGATATGTGCTATTATTCACTAGGTGTCACCATCGTGGTGTGATCAGCTCCTGATGATCTCATGGGCTTTTGTCCTATGTGCAAACAGGTCAGTTGATCCACCATTCGTTCTGAACAAATGTCTCCCCCCCCCCCATGATCCCCATTGATAGGTTCAGCTTTGATGGCTATAATCAGGGCCCGGGCTGGGTTGAACAAAACTCATGTTAGCGCTAACATGATGTTAGCGCTAACATCATGTTAAATGACGTAAAATGACAATGGATTTTGACATCATCTAACATAAAAGTTAGCGCTAACACCATGTNATCAAGTGAGCACAGCAGCAGCATTTTGCAATTAGGTGACCTAATTAATTATGCCTGTAGACCATTGTATTCCACAGGCTTTCAAATTTTGTGCAGTGTCCATCAAATATTGAATATCCGTCTGTATACATGTAAAACTGTGGCAAAGAAGGTATGGAACGAATGTTAGAGTACGGTATCTTCTCTTGTTGATGTGCAGAATCTCTTGATTTGTGACTGGAGGTGTGGATTGTGTGAATGTACTTTTGTTACTGTAGATGTGCTATTATTCACTAGGTGTCACCATCGTGGTGTGATCAACCGCTGATGATCTCATGGGCTTTTGTCCTATGTGCAAACAGGTCAGTTGATCCACCATTCGTTCTGAACAAATGTCTCCCCCCCCCATGATCCCCATTGATAGGTTCAGCTTTGATGGCTATAATCAGGGCCCGGGCTGGGTTGCACAAAACTCATGTTAGCGCTAACATGATCATGTTAAATGACGTAAAATGACAATGGATTTTGACGTCATCTAACATAAAAGTTAGCGCTAACACCATGTTAGCACTAACATGAGTTTTGTGCAACCGGCCCCTGATCCGCGCTTGCCATTTTTGCCTCCGTATCCGTACCCCATCAGCAAAGTGTTTCTGTGGAGGTGTAGCTTATTGAGGACTCCTCAACTCAGACTCCACGCAAGTTGGTCATCTCCAAATTTACTCCTTAACTGCTGGAAGGATGTATTTCAAACAGGGAACTACAAATTCATGTAGAATCCTGCTTGGAGTAAGGGCACTTGCTAAGTACCGTAACAAATCTTGTGTATAATGTGTAAGTATCGGTGTATGATTAGGGTAGTGTAGGCTACTCTTTATTGTATGGTAAACTCATCTTATTTTCACTCCAAGATCTATCAAAAAGTTATGTGTATATTTCCACTAATAAACATTGATTTGTATGTAAAAGGCATTGCTTTTGATTTTTTTGGTGAAAATTTACTGTCATTTTGAAAAACTGGTAACTGCAGGATAGGCTGAATTTCAGAGAATTTTCCCAATGGAGCTGGTTCTTTCGAACCCACCGAACCTCCCCCTCCCCCCCCCCCCCATATCCCTGGGCGCCCAACCGCTGTATGAGTCTATTATGAAGGTTCACAGCAGACTGAGGGGAGACCGGAGACATCCATTGAAGTGGAAATTGTTGAAACACGAAAAAGCAGGAATCTGAAGTTACTTGTATTAAATCAAAAGCTAATTTTCCAGCTATACACCTAACTTGTGAAATGAATTCGATCAATTTCTTGGTCAGTTATTTTTCTGATCTGTTATTGTCTCAACTTTCCGTTTCAGTGTAAGAGTTCCCTTTCTGTCTTCTAACGAACCGTCTCAACTGGCCGGAGCTGGGCTGTAATGTACGCGCCCGAATGTTCGTTAGTTCAAAATATCACCGTAATTGTCTCTACAATAGGAAGTTTTCGCAAAGCCGCCGAAACGCAGACGCGAACGTCTATCTTCTTGTTCACTGCTCTCAGTCCGTGGCATCGAACAATGGGATTGGCGTTCGCGTTGGCGTTTCGGGGCTTTGCGAAAACGCTCTATTCTACCGCTCGTCGACCACGCCTACACTTGCAGGTTTCCAGACGGAGGTTTCAACATCCAGCAACACTTTCTGGTAGATTCACATGGCAACATCATGATCATTTTCACCAGGGTTCTGACATCTGCGCGTCTCCGTCAACGTCACGGCGGGAACTGACAGTAGAGAGGTTGCGCAGCTTTCCGACTCCGGCTTCAACTACCAGAAAGAATTGCAGTCCGCTATGGACATCCATTATAAAAACGGTTTGATAGATGTTTGCAAATCATAAAATGCTGTTACTTTGTGGCAGAATAATTTTGACTCGTAATCGAAAGTGCACGCAAATCGCAAATATTATAGTCGTGTTTCAAGTCGTAACGACTCTACGGCTTCAATATTCATTATTTACCCGCACTTCCGATTTATAAGGCCATTTTCTGCCTTCAATTTGTGGTGTTTGACGAAATGAAAACTTCGTTTTTATCAAGGACGGATTGCAATTCATTCTCGTAGTTGAAGTCGGACAGCTGCGCAACCTCTCTAGTGCGCGTCACAACTCCAGACACACCAGTGTATCATTCTAAGATCATCGTCTTTTTAAAATCTGGACAGTTCTGATTGTAAAATATTGATTAGGATTGGAAAATGTCGTGCGAACACGTGTGGCAGGAACAAAATCTTGTGCCATTATACTCGTCAACCAGGGTGAGTCGTAGATGATAAGACATCCTTCGTGGTGTCGATAGTTAACGACGATCTCCTTTTTTCGCCGCGATTTTTCGTCAACATTGCCGGCGACAGAAATTCCCTTCCGGAATTTATGAGATCTGCATCGAGTGTCTGCAGTTTGATTGGCTTGTGAATCGGAACGTCGCGGTTAATCGGCACGGCGTCTTTGATTGGTGGCAATTTAAAGTCGCTCGTCTCTGGTTGGTCCTGAGTCGCGCTGACTCCAATTCTCGGCAGGATATTCTTCGATTCTTCAGACCACTTGAATGTGAGATTTCTCGCCGACAGCATCAGTTGGTCGGTTTCTGAGTCAAAGTTGTTATTGGATGAGTCCATTTCATCGTGGGCCATTTTCAGATATGCAGTCGAAGGCGTCATCATTTCGTCTCGTCTGGTGGGAGGTCGGTCAACATCGTCATTTTCGCCACCATCGCCGCCATTCTCATCACCCGCATCATCTTT
>NMRB01000255.1:430829-472141 GCA_002633025.1 Notospermus geniculatus | reverse complement strand
TTTTCTCAGGCCAAAGTGGTAACGTATACATTTCGAGTGTCACTTGCCCATCAGCTGAGCCACGCGCCCTTGTCAAATGCCGTCCTGGCGCAGAGATGAAAATGTTCGTTTGTGTAAGATGGTCTGCAGGCATTGTAAAACCTTATTCCGATAGAATTTTTTTTTGGGGGGGGGGCGGGTGAGTTTTACTTGAAAAGTTGATTTGAAACATCCCCATGTTCCAACTCGCGTTTCAACTCATCTGCCCCAAGAGTCGAGCAGACGACATCTTTTGTCGAAGAGTTCTCCTACTGATTGAAAATTATTAGAAGAGATGGTGTTCCTATCAACCATCTGAAGAATATTTCTTCAAATTCTTTCCATTTTATTTCCAAGGCACTTAGAAATCTTCAACAGAGGATACTGTCTACTTAAACCTGGACCTGCTGGCTCACTGACTGACCTGATCCAGAAGTAGGCCGATGGTGTCCACCTGATCGAGGATACACGCCTTCATCAACACCGTCTGTCCCTTTTCGTCCTGAATGTTCACCCCGGCTCCAAAATAGACCAACATCTTCATCATCTTCATTCGCGTCTCTGGGTTGGCCACGTAAATGACGACGTTCATCAGCGGTGTCTCTAGTTCAACGTTCCTGACGTCGGGATCCATGCCTGCTTCAAGAAGCAGCTTCGCCTGACGGAAAATAAAAAGGAAGAAATCGGTTCAAGACTGCTCCGAAACTGATACGTGTCCCGAGGCAACCATATTGTCAATGCGCCCTCAGAAGTAGGCCTATCCTATCCCAAGAGGCACAACATTGACGCCACATTTTAGGCATATGGTATGCCGACATCATAAAGTTCATGTATTCGTTTCCGAAAGAAGCGAGTAAGCCTAATAATAGAGAATTTTCGCAAAGCCCCCGAAACGCCAATGCGAACGTCTATCCTTTTGTTCGGTGGTCTCTTCTCCGTGTCGAACAATGCGATCGGCGTTGGCGTTGGCGTTTCGGGGGCTTTGCGAAAACTCTAACTGTATAGAGCAGCCACCCGAATGACTGGAAAGATATACTTTCTGGTTTATAGGTAGAAGAGATTTCGCCAACGAAGACAGGACGTGGAAGAGGAAGGCGAAGACAATTCATCATACCGCGTCTCAAAACCGCAGAAGGTCGGAATTCCTTTTCCCCAAGAACTATTATTACGGAAAGGAACTCTCTCCCGAAGTCACTCCGTGACCAAGAGTCCTTCAATTCTTCTCTATCCAGGGAAAATACTTCATCCCCTCGGCATCCGCTCCTCCACCACTTCAGCGTAGGACTGTTTCCCACAGCCGTGTCCGCCGCATTTTGCGATAAGCGGTGTGGTTTTCACGGGGGTTCGAGTCTTTCACTTGTTTATATTAAGTAGGCCTATTTGGAGGCTAAATATATTCCAATGTCTGCCTGTGAAAACCAAACTGCGGCGGGAAGCTGTCGTGGAAACGGGGCTTATTTCAGTAAGGTAATGGTCCACTGACCTGAAGAAAAACCCGTGGTAGCGACAATTTGCGAATTCGTTTTCATCTTTAAACAGATTTTCTTACCTGCCTATACCGACTGCGTCTTATTGCCACAAAAAGAGCACCGTTCGATTCATCTATTTCCATATTGGCTGATTCTGTCATGAGAGAGAAAGGGGTGGGTGAGACAATGTCAAACACCAACACTGCACGATAGTGGCCGGCAACTTGAGACTGGGCAATCGGAGCACAATTTTATGCCTTTGTGAGCTGGGATACCACGCCATACTTATAGAGGGAATATGACATGAACCCTAAAGGCCAATTCATACTTCTTCGTTTTGCGCTTGTCCGTTCCCTCGTTTATAAGTGGTACCAACAATAAAAGTACTTTTTCTACCACGCACTCACATAGGAAACGGACAAGCGCAAAGCAAAGCGCAAAACGCAAAGTATGAATCAACCTTTGAGGCCAATTCATACTTTGCGCTTTGCGCGTGTCCGTTTCCTATGTACTCCTGGCTCAAATCCTGACCAACCTCCTTATTCTAAGCAGGAAGTAAAATATGCGTGGTAGAAAAAGTATTTTTATTGTTGGTACCACACATAAACATAGGGAACGGACAAGCGCAGAGCGCAAAACGGAGAAGTATGAATCTACCTTTAGTCTGCGTCATTTGAGGACACACAATCAAGTAATTTCTTTCGCAGGTCAGATGAATTTGCAACTTTTTGCGACTATTGAGGGGAATTAATGTGGGCCTACGATGTTTTTTTGACTTACCAAAAAGTTGTTCTACCATTTTAATAGTCCTACCCGTCTCGGATCAGGGTCCATTTCACGGGGATAATTCCTCCAAGCACGGACATACAAATTGCCACCTTTCTCCAGGTGGCAAACGAAGTAAACTTACCAGTAGTGTCCAAGATATCTGATACATAAACTTCAGCAAATTGCTCAACATACAAGTATTATGTGATTAATGAACCCCGAGAAATATGTTGTTCACACCACCATCTGGTATCCTTAACCACGATGGGGTCAATAGCTGAAAAAGATTACGTGATACCAGAGGCCGAAAGAGTTGATCGCAAAACCTCATGCGTTCCTACACAGTTTTCGGTGCACCAGGGGTGTGTTTTTCACACTAGATCTCATCTAAATATTAGGATATATATTGGCCAAGCTTACACAGGACAATATATGTCAGATCAGGGACATAAACGGTTAACTCAAGATGCTTCCCAAGAACATACGATAGTGGGCCTCACTGAAGTATGTTTGTTGCCTACCAAAACTTCCAAAGAACATAGGCCTTACCTACTACAACGGAACTCACCGAAGTTGCCTACCAAAGTTTACCAAGAACACACTTCACTGGGCCTCACTCAAATGGGTTGCTTTCTAAAGCTTACCAAGAACATACTAAAGAGGGACTCATCATATTAGGTTGCCTTCCAGAGCTTGCCAAGGACATACTACTACACTAGGCTTCACTGAAGTAGGTTGCCTGCCAACGGTTTCGAAGGAGATACTACACCAGGTCTCACATGTATGTTGTCCACAAAAGCTTACCAAAAATCTTCCCAAGAGTGGTGGCCTTCAGTGGGCCTCACTATATAGGTTGCACACCGGATTTTCTCAAGAACACACAAGTACTTCACTGGGCCTCATCACCTTTCGTTGCCAAGAGTCACCACTAAAGCTCACAAAGAACACCACAGTGGACCTTCCTACCAAAGATTCCCATGAAAACATACTCACAGTGCCACTGTAGGTTGCTGGCCAACGCTGTGCATCAAGGAACCACACCCACTGCCAAAATAATTCTCAAATGAACAAAGAAATAGGATAAACTTGACATGGTTTTATTGAATTTATTTCGTAATTTTTATCCAATAATAAGAGTTGTCAATCCAACTATTTGCAATTAAATTAAATTTTGAACCAAAGATTTACAAGGTATCCAACTGTTGGTTGAGATGAATCCTGTCATCTGAAAAACTTTCCACAGACAAAACCTTTGTTTAAGTGAATAAATTTAAATTTCAGACACACGCAAAGCAAAAATACATAAAGCTGCACAAAGAAGATCATTATTATCAAATAATTTTCATTCATCTTACATGAATGGCTCCTCTCAGTTGCAATACAGCTAGCATAAGTATGTTTGCCAGTGCCAGTATGCTGATGCTCTATTGACCATCACAGTGCTGCAATTACAATTGGTTCACAGACTAGCTCCTATCATCCCAGAACCCCACTTGTATCGGCTACATCATCAGTAGAAAAACTACACCACAGGGCCCGTGTTCCCGAAGCCATCGTTAGGTTAACGATGTCGTTAAAACTGGAAAAATGCACAGCGTAACAACATCGTTAACCTTACGACGGCTTCGGGAACATGGGCCCTGGTTAGGTTGTCAGAGGACGTAGTGATGCCACAACCCATAAGAGATGCGAACAGACGTAGGCCTAGGACTAGGTACAATACCTCACTTGCAGAAACTATACAGCTTATCCCCATGCACAAAAACATATTTATTATTCTATGATTTACATACAATCTTGCAATTGTGCAAATTCTTGAAAATAAACATACATGTAATAAACATAACCAAATTCATAAGCGAGCCTTATGAATGTCTGACATAACACAACAATGAAACATGCACCCCATAACCTGTGGTGATATCATCACCTCTACATACTGCGCAAAAATTTTGTGACAGTGCCCAAATCCTCCTCATTTCCAATTAACCCTTTCGCTCCTCAAGTCTTTGTACATGTAACTGGAGTGAGCAATATTTCAAGCAAGTTTGGTGTGAAGATGAGACATCAACAGCACAGGGGACGATGATATGAGATAGAAAGGATAAATTGGAAAGAGAAGGATTTTGGGTGGGGTGTCACCAGGCAGGCGCGGATCCAAGGGGGCACACCCGGACTGTGCCCCCTCTATTTTGTGGAAAATCTTTAAAATTGACCGGTAAATTTCGAAATTTTGAAAAGATGTTAAAATTTGACCAGGTTTTCCACGATGTGCGCTAGCTGTGACCCCTCTTTTCCATGATTCTGGATCCGCCCCTAGTCACAAAACTTGTGCGTGGTCCATTTTTTAACACCCTTACGTGGTGCAACTTTGAATGTCTCATAGAGAAATGGGAGATCTGCCCTGCTATCCCTCATTAACATCATAGTCGGGTCAAAATATGAAATATATGGCCCAAACCCCAAAAAAATTGCAACAAAATGTTTTATTGTTTTAAATGCTAAGGTAGACCATACNCAGGACACAGGCCCCTATGTAGGCCCTATCTCTTATTCTACTGTTACATCAATAAAAGGTTTTATTTCCTTTTTACCACATTTCACTTTTTTATTCCCTCCCCCTTGAATTTCTGTGACGCATAGCACGTAACACTAGGGAAAAAATTTAAAAGTCAAAGATTTTTGTATTTTATTTTTATTTTTATTCCCTCCCCTCCTACATAGGTTTCGGCCTGAAAAATCTGTAATCCAATAAATATAAAAAGTGTGGCCTAAATAAGAGCTATTCCTGCACTATTCACACCGTCACGGTACGAATAAGAACCGGCGGCGCACTATTCACACCGTCACGGTACGAATAAGAACCGACGGCGCACTATTCACACCGTCACGGTACGAATAGCCCCGGCCTTTGCGATAAGCGGTGTGGGTGTGGTTTTCACGGGCGTTCGAGAGTCTTTCACTTGATTAAGTAGGCCTATTTGGAGGCTAAATATATTCCAATGTCTGTCTGTGAAAACCAAACTGCGGCGGGAAGCTGTCGTGGAAACGGGGCTTATTTCAATAAGGTAATGGTCCACTGACCTGAAGAAGAACCCGTGGTAGCGACATTTGCGAATTCGTTTTCATCTTTAAACAGCTTTCTTACCTGCCTATACCGACTGCGTCTTATTGCCACAAAAAGAGCACCGTTCGATTCATCTATTTCCATATTGGCCGATTCTGTCATGAGAGAGAAAGGGGTGGGTGAGACATGTCTAATGTCAAACACCAACACTGCACGATAGTGGCCGGCAACTTGAGACTTGGCAATCGGAGCACACTTTTATGCCTTGGTGAGCTGGGATACCACGCCATACTTGGAGGGACTATGATATGAACCCTAAAGGCCAATTCATACTTCTTCGTTTTGCGTTTTGCGCTTGCCGTTCCCTATGTTTATGTGTGGTACCAACAATAAAATTACTTTTTCTACTACGCACTCACATAGGAAACGGACAAGCGAAAAACGCAAAGTATGAATCAACCTTTGAGGCCAATTCATACTTTGCGTTTTGCGCGTGTCCGTTTCCTATATGCACTCCTGGCTCAAATCCTGACCAACCTCCTTATTCTAAGCAGGAAGTAAAATATAAGTAAAATATCAGTTCGGGATAAGTCTTTATTTACAAACGTTTCTAAATTTAGACACTCACAGAGTCCGAATTTAGACTCCGAGTGCAAATTTAGAAACTGTCTGTATGTCCTCTTTAATTCCACGGCTGCGTTTTCAGAACGCCGGCTGCGTTTTCAAGAAATTCAGGTTTTTATCGGCCGAGAACCCATAAATCAGTGTAAAAGTGTTTAAATTTAGAAACGTTGGATGTTCTTTCAAGAATTTAAAACTTTAAAGCAATAATTCACAGTTTCTGAATTTAGACACTCTCAGTGTCTAAATTCAGACTCCGAGTCCGAGTTTAGAAACGTTTGTAAATAAAGACTTATCCCGAACCGATATGCGTGGTAGAAAAAGTATTTTATTGTTGGTACCACACATAAACATAGGGAACGGACAAGCGCAGAGCGCAAAACGGAGAAGTATGAATCTACCTTTAGTCTGCGTCAATTTCTTTCGCAGGCCAGATGAATTTGCAACTTTTTGCGACTATTGAGCGGAATTAATGTGAGCCTACGATGTTTGTTTGACTTACCAAAAAGTTGTTCTACCATTTTAGAAGTCCTACCCGTCTCAGATCAGGGTCCATCTCACGTACACACTTTGTCTCTTTCTCCAGGTGGCAAACGAAGTAAACTTACCAGTAGTGTCCAAGATATCTGATAGGCCTACATATACTTCAGCAAATTGCTCAACAAGTAGCCTATTATGTGATTAATGAACCACGAGAAATATATTGTTCACACCACCATCTGGTATCCTTAACCACGATGGGGTCAATAGCTGAAAAAGATTACGTGATACCAGAGGCCGAACAAGAGTTGATCGCAAAACCTCATGCGTTCATACACAGTTTTCGGTGCACCAGGGGTGTGTTTTTCACGCTAGATCTCATATAAATATTAGGATATTATTCCATGTTGGCCAAGTGCACCCAGCACAATATATTTCGGGTCAAGGGTATAAATAACTCAACATGTTTCCCAAGAACAGACTACAGTGGGCTTCACCCAAGTATGTTGCCTACCAAAGCTTCCAAAGAACATACTAAGCTTACCAAGGACACACTTCACTCAGTCTCACTCAAGTGGGTTGCTTTCCACAGCTTACCAAGAAAATACTAAAGTGCGACTCATCATATCAGGTTGCCTTCCAGAGCTTACCAAGGACATATTACACTAGGCCTCACTAAAGTAGGTTGCCTGCCAAACCTTGCTGAGAACATACTTCATTAGGCCTCACTAAAGAAGGTTGCCTACCAAAGCTTCCTAAGAACATAGTTCACTAGGCCTCACTAAAGAAGGTTGCCCACCAAAGCTTCCTAAGAACATACTTCATTAGGCCTCACTAAAGAAGGTTGCCAACCAAAGCTTCCTAAGAACATAGTTCATTAGGCCTCACTACAGGAGGTTGCGTACCAAAGCTTCCTAAGAACATAGTTCATTAGGCCTCACTAAAGAAGGTTGCCTACCAAAGCTTCCTAAGAACATAGTTCATTAGGCCTCACTAAAGAAGGTTGCCTACCAAAGCTCACCAAAAACATACTTCACTTGGGCTCACTAAAGAAGTTTCCTGGCAAAGTTTACCAATAATATATTTCACTATGCCTCACTAGTAAAGAAGCTTGCCTAAAAAAGCTTACCACGAACATACTACACCAAGCTTCACTAGAGAATGTTGCCTAACAAAGCTTTCAAAGAAAATATCAGAGGGGCTCACCAGAGTGATTTTCCAACATACTGGTAATTTTATCGTGAACATACTGTACATGTACTTCAATTGGCCTCACCAACGTCAGTGCCAACCAAGAGTTCCCAACAACACTGCGCTACAAGTCAGCGGGCCACACTACAAGGTACCGTACATGTAGTGTACAAACCTTCCCAAGAGTCTTGGCACGATAGGCCTACAGTGGGTCTCACTAGGTTACCGGTACCCACTGAATTCCTCATGATCATAAATGTACTTCACTGGACCTCATCACTGTTGGTTGCCAACAATCACCATCAACTCTCAAAGCACACCACATCGGTGGGCCTTCCTGCCAAAGATTCCCATGAAAACATATCACAGTGGCTCACCACTGTAAGTTCCCAACCACTGCTACACAGCAAGGAACCACACCCACTGCCAAAATAATGCTCAAAAGAACAAACAAATAGGATTAACCTGACATGGTTTTATTCAATTTATTTCGTAATTTTTATCCAATAATAAGAGTTGTCAATCCAACTATTTGCAATTAAATTAAATTTTGAACCAAAGATTTACAAGGTATCCAACTGTTGGTTGAGATGAATCCTGTCATCTGAAAAACTTTCCACAGACAAAACCTTTGTTTAAGTGAATAAATTTAAATTTCAGACACACGCAAAGCAAAAATACATAAAGCTGCACAAAGAAGATCATTATTATCAAATAATGTTCATTCATCTTACATGAATGGCTCCTCTCAGTTGCAATACAGCTAGCATAAGTATGTTTGCCAGTGCCAGTATGCTGATGCTCTATTGACCATCACAGTGCAATTACAATTGGTTCACAGACTAGCTCCTATCATCCTAGAACCCCACTTTTATTGGCTACATCATCAGTAGAAGACTACACCACAGGGCCCGTGTTCCCGAAGCCATCGTTAGGTTAACGATGTCGTTAAAACTGGAAAAATGCATAGCGTAACGACATCGTTAACCTTACGACGGCTTCGGGAACATGGGCCCTGGTTAGGTTGTCGGAGGACGTAGTGATGCCACAACCCATAAGAGATGCGAACAGACGTAGGCCTAGGACTAGGTACAATACCTCACTTGCAGAAACTATACAGCTTATCCCCCATGCACAAAAACATATTTATTATTCTATGATTTACATACAATCTTGCAATTGTGCAAATTCTTGAAAATAAACATACATGTCATAAACATAACCAAATTCATAAGCGAGCCTTATGAATGTCTGACATAACACAACAATGAAACATGCACCCCATAACCTCTGTGGTGATATCATCACCTCTACATACAGTACTGCGCAAAAATTTTGTGACAGTGCCCAAATCCTCCTCATTTCCAATAAACCCTTTTGCTCCTCAAGTCTTTGTATTAACGGAGTGAGCAATATTTCAAGCAAGTTTGGTGTGAAGATGAGACATCAACAGCACAGGGGACGATGATGTGAGATAGAAAGGATAAATTGGAAAGAGAAGGATTTTGGGTGGGGTGTCACCAGGCAGGCGCGGATCCAAGGGGGGTACACCCGGACTGTGCCCCCTCTATTTTGTGGAAAATCTTTAAAATTGAGCGGTAAATTTCGAAATTTTGAAAAGATGTTAAAATTTGACCAGGTTGTCCACGATGTGCACTGGCTGTGTCCCCTCTTTTCCATGATTCTGGATCCGCCCCTGGTCACAAAACTTGTGCGTGGTCCATTTTTTAACACCCTTACGTGGTGCAACTTTGAATGTCTCATAGAGAAATGGGAGATCTGCCCTGCTATCCCTCATTACATTATCCACATGCAAGATTGTAAGATTGTGTTCTTCATGCTTAATATTAAAGCCTGTAAATATAAACTTTGAAGAGAACTAGGTGGGTAGTCTAAAGTATATACATTACCCAAAATTACGGACAATTTTAACAGACTTTTCAGTAGATCTATGGTGGATGTACTGCCACAGAAGGGATTAGGCATGGGTAGGCCTACCTCACAAGGATCGCGAATTACATGTAGTACTCGCAGCAGTCACACAAATAATTTGGTGCATATGGATAATCCCTTTCCAATTCCATTTACCTGCTAATAGAAGACTAATCATCCCAACCTCGTCCCCAGGGGTATAGTTCGCTCAGACAACCTCAGACCACTCGCTCACTAACCCCTGGAATCAGCTTTCGATTTAACGCATTTGATTCGTTGACGGGAAACCGTCAAATATACCCAAGAATATACCCAAAGAAATTTTCAAAATATTTTGGATCAAACCAGAAGGTTATCTACATGTATATCCAGGTTAGATGATTTTTTGTAAAAAGAATTTAAAAAAGTACAAGTAAGTATTTCAAATTGATTATTTTGACTCGTGCTGCCACCTATACTTAGACCAAGATTCCTGGTCTAACAACCGAAGCTGATTCCAGGGGTTAGTGACGCGACCACCATATTGTCAGAAAGCGAACGACCCCTGGGAACGAGGTTGTAATCATCCATGTTTCTGCAGATCTGAGCCTGAGTGGGAGAGGGGACTTCGGTTCATAAGTTAGTTGTACATCGGTTCCCATTCTCCTGTACAAAGCTCTGTTCTTGGGCCAATGATAAAGTCATTTCCAGATTGCAAATTGCAAATTAACCCCTTTCCCGGGGTCAGATTTCCGGAGACTTTTTTTCTGGAGCTCAGTATGGTCTACCTTAGCATTTAAAACCATAAAACATTTTGTTGCAATTTTTTTGGGGGTACAATCTTATATTGACCCGACTATCATCCACATGCAAGATTGTAAGATTGTGTTCTTCATGCTTAATATTAAAGCCTGTAAATATAAACTTTGAAGAGAACTAGGTGGGTAGTCTAAAGTATATACATTACGGATAATTTTAACAGACTTTTCAGTGGATCTATGGTCTATGTACTGCCACAAAAGGAATTAGGCATGGATAGGCCTACATCACAAGGATCGTGAACTAGTACTCGCAGCAGTAACACAAGTAATTCGGTGCATATGGATAACCCCTTTCCAATTTCAGTTACCTGCCAACAAGAGACTAATCCTCCGTGTTTCTGTAGATCTGAGCCTGAGTGGGAGAGGGGGACTCATCTAGAATAGGCAGGGCTTATTTGTAGTGGTAGTGAGAAGTCAGCATGTGCTCAATTAAACCAAGCTATAGACGATTCTTGGATTCTCGCATTCGCAGATCTGCGCACTTCTGCCAAAATCTCAACGATAACCTCGATCTGAAACCGGCTGACGTGATGCCATCAATGATTCAGCAATGATCGAGTCTGATGCAACGTCTTTCACGTCACTGTCGTGGGGTTGTCTGCGTCACGTCATTCAGTTTCAGACCGAGGTTGTGGTTGAGATTACGGCGGAAGTGCGCAGATCTTTGTCATTTACGTCAAATTGAGAACGGTCTATTAGTACATGTATATCCAGCATTCAATAAATTTCACCATGTGTCAATGGCCCCAGTGACTAGAGGGTGCAAAGGTTCAAGAATGCTTACAACACCTCCTATCCTGCAAGACAAACATTGCACATTCTTAATGCCTACACGGACCACGGTTCTGTGACTTCCCCCAGCTTTCCAACATATAAGCATTTTCAAACAAACTGCATCAAACATATCTGATTCCATAAATGCCAAAGGAACATGAAAGCTATACTGCGCTGTATTGGGAAGGTGTACAATACATGTGCAACTGCAATGCCAAAAGGGAAAAATATTAACTCTGATCAACAGACCTCGATGTAGCATCAAGATCTGTGCTTAGTCCATCCTTTGGTATACTACTATCAAATAGGCAAGAACCACCAGCTGCTTCCGACTGAGGCGAGGCACTGTCTGATCTCCCAGAACTCACGCTATCACTATTAACAGACTTCGTAACATTTCTATAGCGTAACACAGGCTCGGGTTCGTCCAGGACACTTGTCTCAGTTCGAGGTTCATCAAGATTTACACTAGATATGTTATCACCAGCACCAATGTTACTTTGGGGCAGACTGTTGGTCTGCACCACAAATAACCTAGCATTGGCTAGTAATCCTTGTGCATGATCCCCCTGACTGTGTTGTCTATCAGCGACATCACCACTATTTTCAGGAGAACTACTATTATCACCATTTGAGCTGTCACTGGTACTGCTGTTTGTATTGATATCACTGGCATTCGTATCACTAGAATCTGCGCCGTTATTTTGGCTTGAACTATTACTCCCGGTATTTATATTACGTGAATTTCCCATACCCGAAATCAACGTCTGAAAATTTATCAACCGGTGTACGCCAATTCGATTCACCGCGTCCGTAAGGTTTGTATGGAAACGAACTGCGTGAAAAATTGGTCGATTTGCATTAGCCGGGGCATTTCCACCACTTGTAGGTACTTGAACGTTTTCCCCAGCCTGGTTGTTAGCGTTATCCAAATTATCAGTGGGATCCTCCTCCTCTTCTTGAGCATTTGCAGCATTTGGAGTATCTGCTGTCTCCGTCTGCGTCTGTACGTTTACGTTGTTGGCGTCAGGATTGTTGTTGTTGTTACCGCCATTCGCTGTATTGACCAAGATCTGATTGACCTGGACCTGGCGTAGAATTGCCGGCAATTCATAGTTGTGGAAGAAATATATCATAGAGTGTTGGATGAAGAGCCAGGATGTAAGGAGGGCAAGGCCACTGTATTGTCCGTTGAAACGGTAGTGATAGGCATAGAATCCGTAGTGGTACAAGTAGAAAAATCTGGAAAAAAGACACAAAATTGCTTAGATAGACTGATGGAGGATGATGCATCTCTGTATACACCAAGATGGCGTGGGGGGAGGGGGCATCAAATTGATGAAGAGGAGATCCGAATTTTTAGATTTTGACAGGAGTACAGGAAAGTGTGGAACAAAGAAAACTGCAAAGTGATGTACAAACACAACAGACCATATTCATAAAAGGTGTTTAGATGCATGTAACTTTACTAAATGCACACACTTCCACCATGCATTTGACAAAGTTACACGTGTCTGAGTCTTAAACACCCTGAATTTGGCCCAATTTGTGTAATTTACCAGCAAATTGTTCCTGTGTTCCTGGGCCCACATTTTCACCATCCTCTCTATGTGTCATGACAAGCAAGTCATCAACAATATCAGAACATGCCTCTTTAAATGGGAGATTGACATATGTTGGTGAAATGGAAACACCATATCAAGGCAGACGTACCTGAGCCAGTGACGTTTACTGGTGACAGTGTGGCAGCAGATAGCATCGTACTGGTCTCCCACCCAAACAATCAGGATGATATAGAATGCTGTCGTAGTGTCGTTGAAGAATTCAGACATGATGGCTTCCATGCCAACCAGTGCCAAGATGACAGTCAGGAGTGGCGCAGCAGGGAATGTGACCGTCACATTCATTTCCAGCATCTGCAGCAGGTCAACTGGAAAAGAAATATCTTCATGAGCAAGTTTTAACAATGCATCATTGCAGGTTGCAAATCGCTTGACAAGTTTTTCAGGCATCAGACTCATGGCATACTGCCTGTTCCAATTTGTTTGTATCAGGCTTTTTACCTCTGGTACCTTAACCCAACAGAGCGCCTATTTTTTGCACCCTGAACCGCCATGAAATGCCAATGCATTAAGCTGAACAGAGAACAGTGTAATGAGTCAAGGCGGTTTATGGCGGTATCGGCATCTGGAGACATGGCGGATTGTGGCGCTCGCAGCAGTAATTGGTGATTTTGATTTCTACATTAGAGGTGATGGGGATTTTTGTCAAAAAGTGGGCGTGGTCTTCTAGACGGCTCACGGCAGAGCGGTTTAGGCGGGCATGGGCTCTATTGGGTTAACGCTCAACCAATTTTATCATTGAAATCCACCTTTGCCAAAGATACGCGACATGAAGAAGTTCTTTCACGAAGGTGGAGAGTATGTAAGAGGGAGTACCTGGTACTGATATTGGCAATAAAAATCATAATAGAAAGAGAAAACTTACCGATAAACATAAAGATCTGGTGATGGGAATACCTCAGCAACATAGATACAGAAAGAGTCTGGAAAACAGATATACAGACTGTGAAAAAGACAGTTTCAACCAAATAACGAATTTACATAGGCTTGGTTGGATTGAGAGTTGAATGGTATCTTGTACTACCTCACCGCTTTCTCTGCAGGGCTGGAACATGAAATCAATCGACGTCCACATCTGCAGGTCCGAAAGAGGAGTTGTGAACAAGCCTTGTGGAAATCAAGTCTATGATTTTTCTTTTTGGTATTCCTCAGCAGATGCAACTTTTTAGGTGCAGTGCCTTGGAAGGCTAGATTTACACTTTTGGTATAAATAATCCCAAATAACAGATTGGTGTTGACTGACAAGCCAGCACATGTGGGTCATGAACAGGGCTTTCGATTGCACAGCATTGATTACACCCTCTATTTTGGCCACTAATTTGGGCACATTACTTTATCGACAAATTTCGGCTCATTTCCNGTAACTACGAAGCGCGATTAGGCCAACACGCGTGTAAATTCATAGTTATTCAGGTTAAGGGCCTAGAAAACCATTGTTTTGCTACCCTGTACGTTGCTTAATCGGCAGCATTTACCCGCAGGATAATCACCCGTGGTTAACTTTCCTTTGCCTAGCTGCAGGAGGACAAAAGAAAAATTTAAACAACCTACAGGCCTTGTTTAGAGTCATTCAACTCTTTTCTTCGATCCTCCTGTACGTAAACGCAGGAATGTTAACCGCGTGTGGTTATCCTGTGGGTAAATGCTCCGATCAAGCAGCGTACAAGGCAGCAACACAATGGTTTTCTAGGCCCTTAACCTGAATAACTATGAATTTACACGCGTGTTGGCCTAATCACGCATCGTAGTTACGGCCCCCTGAATTTGGCCCAATTTGTGTAATTTACCAGCAAATTGTTCCTGTGTTTGGGCCCATATTTTCACCATCCTCTCTATGTGACATGACAAGCAAGTCATCAACAACATCAGAACATGCCTCTTTAAATGGGAGATTGACATATGTTGGTGAAATGGAAACACCATATCAAGGTAGACGTACCTGAGCCAGTGACGTTTACTAGTGACAGTGTGGCAGCAGATAGCATCATACTGGTCTCCCACCCAAACAATCAGGATTATATAGAATGCTGTCGTAGTGTCATTGAAGAATTCCGACATGATGGCTTCCATGCCAACCAGTGCCAAGATGACAGTCAGGAGTGGCGCAGCAGGGAATGTGACCGTCACATTCATTTCCAGCATCTGCAGCAGGTCAACTGGAAAAGAAATATCTTCATGAGCAAGTTTTAACAATGCATCATTGCAGGTCGCAAATCGTTTGACAAGTTTCTTAGGCCTCAGACTCCTGGCATACTGCCTGTTCCAATTTGTTTGTCTCAGGCTCTTTACCTCTGATACCATAGCCCAATACAGCCGCCTATTTTTTTGCACTGTCCATCTGTAACTTTCACCACCCTGAACCGCCACGAAATGCCACTGCATTAAGCTGAATAGAGAACAGTGTAATGAGTCAAGGCATTTTATGGCGGTATCAGCATCTGAAGACATGGCGGATTGTGGCACTGGTGGCAGTAATTTCTACATAAAGGCCTCCATACACTGCATGACAACTGTCGAAATGAGTCAGAACAATAGTCCGTTCGAAAATACTTCATGCGACAACATTCCACAACATGTCGACGTTTTCTGGTGTTTTTCGAGAATGGTGCGACACTTTGCTAGATCAAAATTGTCGAACGGACTATTGTAGTGACTCATTTCGACATTTTGCATGCAATGTATGGAGGCCTTTAGAGGTGATGGGGACTTTTGTCAAAAAGTGGGCGTGGTCTTCTAGATGGCTCACGGCAGAGCGGTGTAGGGCGGCATGGGCTCTATTGGGTTAACGCTCAACCAATTTTATCATTGAAATCCACCTTTGCCAAAGATACGCGACATGAAGAAGTCCTTTCACAAAGGTGGAGAGTATGTAAGAGGGAGTACCTGGTACTGATATTAGCAATAAAAATCATAATAGAAAGAGAAAACTTACCGATAAACATAAAGATCTGGTGATGGGAATATCTCAGCAACATAGATACAGAAAGAGTCTGGAAAACAGATATACAGACTGTGAAAAAGACAGTTTCAACCAAATAATGACTAGGACCGAATTTACATAGCCTTGGTTGGATTGAGAGTTGAATGGTTTCTTGTACTACCTCACCGCTTTCTCTGCAGGGCTGGAACATGAAATCAATCGACGTCCACATCTGCAGGTCCGAAAGAGCAGTTGTGAACAAGCCTTGTGGAAATCAAGTCTATGATTTTTCTTTTTGGTATTCCTCAGCAGATGCAACTTTTTAGGTGCAGTGCCTTGGAAGGCTAGATTTATACTTTTGGTATAAATAATCCCAAATAACAGATTGGTGTTGACTGACAAGCCAGCACATGTGGGTCATGAATTCCTTACAATGAAACATTGCACAAAAAGTTATAAAACATTTGTAACACTCACGAATATAATCATTATGAAAGCAGCAGGAAGGTATGAACTTCGGGCCATCCACATACTGACAAACCTGTAGTGTTCACCGGTCACAACATTGCGGAGGAAACCTGAAATGAAATGCAATAGTCTCAATGCAGGTGGCCAGGGCAGTCAATGCCATCAAATGGGAGATTAACTGCCATCAGAGGCCACCACCAGTTAGCGGTCCTAGAACATCAC
This sequence comes from Notospermus geniculatus, assembly GCA_002633025.1. Classification (NCBI taxonomy): domain Eukaryota; kingdom Metazoa; phylum Nemertea; class Pilidiophora; order Heteronemertea; family Lineidae; genus Notospermus; species Notospermus geniculatus. The sequence continues at coordinate 455,789 of NMRB01000255.1, read as the reverse complement.
GAAATTTGATGTCATAGAGCAGAATTGTTGTTCATTCTACCAACTGAAATGAATCCTGAACAAATGAAATGTACACTCTTGACAAAAAATAAATATCACTGATTAGACTTTACCCTTGTTGTCTTCTTTTTCTGCTAACTTTTTAATGCTAGCCATCAAAATATCATCGTAACCGAGGAACTCATCCAATAGAAACTGGCTGAATGCATCACCAAAACACTGGTCTTTCAATGGATCTGAAGATGAATGATAGAACCTGTTCGTACTAATCAAATGAGTACATTACACATCTGCAATAACATATACATACTCGGTACATGGTTGCCTGCATCTTGAGGTAATCAGAGGTTCTTAATGCCCGCTCCATTCTTAATGCTGCCCTCCCCAGAATGCATTTTGAGTGTACTGCATTTACATATAAGCAAATTCTCAAAATGTTACATTCTTACCTAATGTGACCAACATAACTGTGATGTTTAACCTTTGCCTCGTCTTCGGTGAAAGGCGTAGAAATCCATACTCAAGAGAGTATTCAACAATATACTTCTCCTCTGGCCAGACTGAAAATAATGAAAAAACGATAATTATTCAATCTGTATGAAGATGTGAAGGGAGACCAGGCAGGTTTTGACTAAAACAGGTGCTGAGAATGACAGCTCCTGATCTGGGAGACCATTCAGGATGTAGAGCTGCTGTCTTAATTATGGTATTAGTGCGTGGAATCATGATGAACAGTCATGTTGAAGACCTCAGTCAGCTGTATGGGGAAAAGAACAGTCATGTTGAAGACCTCAGTCAGCTGTATGGGGAAAAGAACAGTCATGTTGAAGACCTCAGTCAGCTGTATGGGGAAAAGAACAGTCATGTTGAAGACCTCAGTCAGCTGTATGGGGAAAAGAACACCAACATCCCATAACAGCGGTGAATGCTTTCAAATCTTCCTACAACACAAGCCACCGAGCTGCTGCAATGTTCTTCCTTGGAAGAGGAATTAAAAATTGTCGTGAAACTCACCAGCCTTGGCCAACATTTCAAATTCAGAAAGCGTCTCCCTGAATGGCTGCATATTCTTCTCAGGCTTCTCTTCGATAGTGTACTGCAGAGTGCTGTTCAAGCCTGCTTCCTGACTCTCTCGCCCCTCATCGCCAGTGGCACCCCTCTGAACAAATAAACTCTCTTTCCCTTCCTCCATCTCACTGACATCAGGGATAGAATCATTCTTGATGAACCCATGATCAGATCCATCATCATCAGTCACATTTGCGGGACGATCTTTTATATCTACAGACTCCAACTTTTCATCAACGTCGTCTCCAGATGCAGCCGAGACGATGTCATCAGTGGCATTCCAGGTTGATTCTGGTTCAAACCCACGATACTCTTTTTCATAAGACTGGTGAATGGTGTAATCATCCGATGCATTTTTGATGATTTCAACTCTCAGGATACCATCTCTCGGCCACTTTCGCTCAATATTATCAAGGCAGTTCATAGGTGAGCGAGCAAATACCATATGGATATAAGCCAGAACCAAAAACACAATGATTGCCTGAAAATAAATTACCGGTATTAGTACATGTACAATGAGAACTAGTTACCGGTATTCACTATCAATGATTTTTCCTGGTCAAAATGCTCATAGATTTCTAGGAGTTGTATAAGCACAGCTGAGTTGGTCTTACCTTAGCCAGCACAATATACTCCAAAGCCTTTCTGATAGGCTGAGGAAATGCACGAGCATATGTCCAAGCTATCCTATAAAACAAAGCTTCAAATAGTCTGTCTCGCACATTCAGCAGAGGATTCTGAACTTGGGGCATGGGCTGTGGCCTGGCTTGCTGTTGTTGCCCTTGATTATTTGAAGGCTGTTCTGACTGGGGCGGTGGAGGTGGGCCCTGTGCTTGTGGTTGCTCCTGAGGCTGTTCATCTATTATCACAGGCATTATGAAGGTTTATTCACAGGATGGGCTGGTTTATGACCACGGAATGGTTTTATCACAGAATCATCATACCTGTAAAGTAGAAGAAATAAAAGTGGAAGAGAATGCCTGGAGACAGACAGGCTTGGCCAGCCTAGGTCTTTTAACAAGAAGCTTGGCCTAGGTCATCCCTCATGGCGGTGGTGGGCAATATCAAAGGCTACCGCAAAGCCTACTGTTAAAGAAGCACCCCACAGTATGCGATCTCTTATGGGTAATTTGACTGCTGACGTAGAGGGAGCCACCTAGCAGCAGCATGACAAACTATACAAAATTATAAAATGTAGCCTACATTTGTATACGCAGTAAACTTGGGTCATTTGCTGAAACGTCGAGGGAGTATCTCTTGTTGGGAGGGTTGGCCGGTTCACGAAAAAGTGGCAACACCAGCGGGCTCTTTAAGCGTACCGAATAGATTCTTACGATTGTGGCCATATGTGTGTTGGTACATGTAGGCCTATGCGATGGGGAGAAGGGAAAAGCATGAAATTGAAAAGCAGCAGGGAATGGGAAGGGCTTCTTTTTTAGGCCTGCCCCTAAAAGCTGTTTTTTTGGGAATCAATAACGCTCAGCAGAGACCATCGTGCGGTTGGTCAATTAATCTTTCGGTAACATATTCATATGACTGAGATATCATACCATAACTTCGGTGTATGGAAGGATTTATGAGATGTGTTGATGACATAAAATCCATGAAATTGGACCAGCTCAGAGTTAACAGGAAATAACACGAGAACGAGACTGTTGTAATTTTGGGGAAATGATGAGTAAAATTCGAATTACCACATATTAACCCGTTAGATTCGATTTGGATTGCTAAAGAATCATTAATATAATTTTTACATCATTTATTCTTACTTTTGAAAGGTTCTCGTTCCTGTGAGATGATGGATAAACGAGACAAAATGGCGGAAAAAACAAGTGAAAATTTTCTGGCTGATCAAATAAATGCCCCTGAAGACGGTGGCAGTACCACTCCGGAACAGGTTTTAGACCAATATGATATTGTCGATGATAGTAGCGATGAAGAAGCTTCCTTAGATAAGCGAACCGACGATGAAACCTCCCCCAGTATGCAAGAAATCACTGCAAAACCAAGCCGACCTCGAGTTCTTTCGTCAAAATCTCTGGATGTGGTTGCCAGAGAAATCACTTGCCCACGAGTTAACTGCCCAGAAAAAATTGTAAGACCTACTTAGTTTTACTGTAGAGGTGATACTTTCGCAATAGAACTAATTTCTAGGTCATATGTTTGTCGCAGTTTGTGTAAAGAGAGGTGTGAAACAGCGAGTGAACGAGCTTCTCCACAACCCAATGCAGTGCTGCCACCTATCCCTGGTACTCTGTACTGAAATTTTCAGTCTGGCTGCAGTTGATGGCTCCTGTATTCCCACAACCTTTGTGTATGTCGGCGTAGCTGACAGTTGATTATTTTATTCAACAATTGTATATGAATTGCCTTGATGACTTTTGACTGGTGAACTTCACAAACACATCAAATTCAAATTCAAATTCAAATTAAGTTTATTGCTCCGTATAATAAAAGAATTACATAGGATGAGATGCAATAAACAAAGGAAACACAAAAAGTGATAAAAGAGAAGGAGATAAAAGTAGGAAAATGTGGTTAACAAGGATCTGTCTTAGGAATGTACCTTGAGAACCAAGCGTGCTAAGAGGATGTGCAGACAAAATGTTACAAAATCACATAGAAAAAACAAAGAATACAAAGGCACATAGACAAAAATTATAATAATGATACTGATGCTACAAAAAGTAAGGTAAGAGAATTAAGAGCAGCATTAAGTGAAAGTCACATAAAACAGATAAAATAGTCTAGTGTGACTAGAATAAAATCAGAGACGAGTGAAGTTAAGAACAAGTGTTCTTAACTCATCATTTCTTTTTCAGGTTTTTTGCCTCGACCTGTCTTCAGAAATGTCAAGCATTATTCTCAGGTCTCGTGCAGGGTAAGGGTGAGGGCTTGAAAATAATCGTTTTTGGCTCATCTGTCATTGAGACAAAGACGTCTTACAACGTCCATCTTTTCCTCAGATGTTCATGTTTTAGTTCATCACAGATCAACACAGAAACGTCTTTCTAACTGATTATCAAATAAGTTGTTTTAGGGAAATCTCAGATTTTGATTCAACTGAGTATTTTCTGTTTATTCTAGTGATAAATTTGCACCAATCAAGTTAGTGAAACGAGCGCTTGGAATATTTGTACACACTAAACACCAGATTGATAAGCGACACCAATTTGCTATTGTGGGACTACATGAATCTGGAATTTGGGTAAGTATGAGTATGATTATGTCTCAGTTAGTCTGATAAATTATTTGGTTGCAACCAAATATTATGCACTTAGCGGTAAACAGAAGCTGTGTGTAAAGTTAATTGGTGAGTTGAGTAAATTTTGCTGCTGGAGACAAGATCTGAGAATCATTGTTTAAAATGTTCTGCTGTCCCAATGACTGCCCTTTGGATTGCAAGGGTGTGATGAGATGATGATGAAGAGGCAATGATGTAAGATAAGAGGAGAGGTAAGATGACAATAATGAGACTGATATTGATGTACACCCTTCAGAAAGCTGCCTCCAGGTACATGAAATTGATTTTGGTGTCTGTTCCTCTTTCCAGGTGAGACCTTTCACAAATAACCCAAAAGAAGTGATATCTTTCTTGGATGATCTGAATGATACCTATCCTTGTGAGACATTCAACCTGACATCTCTGTTTGATCAAGTGTAAGTCTGTAACATACTTGCTTCAAACTGAGGCTTGCATAACAGTTATGCATGGAGCATGTAAAGTCGAAGACATCCTTTCAGTCAGACCTCCGCACTGATCTTGTTCTATCAAATGGCAAAATGAAGTTTGCAATACTTGATACATGTACTTCTGAAGTTTTGGGATTATCAAAAGGCGAGCTTATGAACTGTGGTATCATAAAGCAGTCAGGTTCTTAATCTACCCGAAATTCCTGCCAACTCCATGTGTGATTGTGCTTGGCTTTGTACTCTTGTCAAAGTAGATGATATTTGTGTAATGGAAAAGCTTCTCTGGCTCTTATACTTCTGCTATCTTGGCTGTCTCTCTCCCCTGAAGTAAGTCAGGAAAAAAAGTCATGCAGGTGGAGCCATATTGGTAATTTGGGAAGGAATGGTTGGGATTATGATAAAGGAATTCCAAATTCGACATGGAATAGGTAGTATTTCAAGTCTCCATGTGGTGCTCTGGGTTTGAACATATATTTATCTGGGAATTACAGATAATGCAATTTATTGTTTTATTTACAGGGAATCCAATGTCAACCTTCCTCATGTTGAGAACCCGACTGTAATTCCTCCACCCTATGTTGTTCGGATGATCTTGATTTACGGCCGGTCACATTGTGTGCCCGAGTTCAAGAAAGGCAAAGAGGTAAGAGTGAACCCTGCAGGCGTGTTTGAGGGTGAAACCCAGTCTTCTGTGTGAAGTGTGAATGAGCGAGTCATCCCCTTATTCTAAAAGCCGAAAATATTATTCATTTTCAGAGTTTTAAATTACTGATGTCATCACCGTATTTCTTCCTTGATGTCTTCTATGTGCATGAGCCACCTTCGGATGAAAATAAGTGTGAGGTAATTACGATTTATCATACACAATTAGATTAATTTCGTCTTTGAAGAGTGTCCATTTGCAGCCATCTTCTCATTCAAATGATATTGAATTAACAAACTTTCTCCATGGTGCTGTTGGAGAAGCTGTTGGGCCTACTTTGATCTTATTGCCTCACCTGTCTAAAATAGGTGAGCGATTGGACAGGTGAGCGATTACCATGCCACAACGTCTGTTATCATCCATTGTCGTGAATAAGGGTGGCAGATTTCTTAATTGCCAAAAGTTGTCTACAGACAGAAACTTAGCACAGCTACATGTTAAGTCTCAAACGGACATTATATTCAGTCACTTTTCCTTTTGCCCTACCCTTGGTATTTACTAGAAGTATTCTGTTTTAAAAATGACTTCATCTAATTTCAGGAGGTGTTTGACAGCTTATGCGACCTTGATGAGCATGGATTATCGTACATAATGGAAGTCGCCAAAAATCTTACCAAGCTCTATGATCACATGATACAACTTGTCTCCCATCCATTACAGAGGCCATTGCAAAAGGACTGTCACTATAAATTAAAGGAAAGGGAAAGCTGAGATAGGTTCCGACTCAATGAGTGAGCATCATGCTTCAGAATACAGTGAACTCAGTCTTGGTCTGGTGGTCAAGCGGTCTAACACGCTTGACTTTCAATCCTAACAGGGTCAGTGCGTGGGTTCGATCCCCGGCCAGGACATGTATGTGAAAAGCTGTGAACCAATTAGCGTCTGTCGGATGAGACTCAAAGCCATGGTGGTCCCTTGTACTTGAGTGTCTATGTCAGGGCAAGTAAAAGACCCCACCACAGGTGGACAGTAGCTTGTCGTGGACTCCACTCCGTAGTGTAAGCTTAAGATCCAAAAGGGTTATGAAGCTTCAAATTACATGTATCTATCTATCTATAAAATAATGTATTTATAAGTCTTTACAGTCTGGAAGTCACTGGGAAAGTGAAAGTAACGGGGTTGTGCAAATTCTGTAAAGAAGTGTGAAAAAGTCACCAAAAGCAACTTGTCAGGTTGCTTAAATTACCAGACTCAGATTGTTGGTTCGCTCATATACGGTAACCATGGAAGGAGAGTCATTTGGGTGTGACTCTACATGGACATCTGGTGCAGGAGGATAATGTCATTCTAATATTCCTGGTTTGTACATTTATTGTTCTAGTAGTAAGATATGATTGTTGTAAATACAGAAATATATCATACATTATGTGCTAACTGCTATCGAGTCCTTGACATTATTTTTCCAAGTCATCATCATCTCCCTGCTGTTGATGATCCTAATTTTTGCTGGCGACTGAGTGACATGATTAGGGATGAGAGTAGAAGACAATCCAGCCACATGGAAATGGAAGAAAATCCTGGGCGTTGTAACCATGCCCATGGAATTGTCATGTATGACCTTGAACCCTGGCCTTGACCCTTACACTTGGTAGGGCCTGCATCTTTCAGTTACCATATGCTACTGTAATCATGTTCGTCAATATTGATGGGGCTCTTGAGAAGCAGGATGGTGGGGCGAAATTCTTTTCTTTAGGTTGGAAGATGATAAAGGTCGCTTTTGGTTCACGGTAATATTTGTGAGTTTCGAAGACGATTTGATCGTTGTCCAAGGTCCAAAGAAAGATATTTGGTTTACTATGGCTGTTGGTTGAAAGTTTGAATATTTAGTACAATTCCGTCGATTTCACCAATTGGCCAATATATTTCATTGGTAATTCACACTTGTTCATAAATGAATGAGACTGGGAGGGTTAATTTGGCAACACCCTGTATAAGGAAGCTGATAGTGAGTTCTACGTCATCAAAAGTTGGGTATTTAGCTTTATAGCCTAAATGTCCAAATATACTTTATTCAGCCTAAAATAGAAAGTGAGATGATCGCCTTTATCATTAGAATCAAACCTTAATGTTTTGCGAAATTGAGGAGGTGTGATTTCGAAGTTTCTAAGACATGCAAGTCAGGATTGAACACGTCAGATCATGAGATGAGATTGGCCGTGACGTCATCACACGTGTGCGCAATAGTTCCGACCATTTTGTGAGCCGGCGAAAACGATTTGATCATTATCCTCCGAGGAATCGTTTCAGAGCAAAACATTTCGAATTACTATGGCTGAAGGTTCGAAGTAAGTATAGAGTACAAGTTACTGATTCCACCGATTTCATAGATTGCTCAATTTGTTGCCGTTTTCAATGGTTTTGAGGGTGCTGCGTTTGTTCCATTGAGTTTGAGGATTCTTGGAATCACTGCGACGCAGAGCTCTATTTTCCTGTGTCATCGTTCGATGGTGCATGCATTGTGTGCATTGCATTGCATTGTGTGTGTGTGGAATGCACACAGACAAAGTGAGATCAGAGAAGGAAGTGTTTAGGCCTACTGTTGTTTAGCAGTTCTTTGGGTGAGGGATAAGAGTTCAGCTTTTGGACAGCACAGCTTTTTGGTTATTTGTACAGACATTCTCGTTGTTCAATAAAAATTTGGAATGAATTTAGAATCCCGTCCTGATTAGTGATCAGTGCCCCCAAAAGGTTTGCGGATTGACAGGTTCATAAGAAGACCGGAATACACCAAAGTACGCCGGAATACACCGAAACGTCACCGAAAATAGGGTTAAAAGTCTTCTTTTCACTGTTAGTGTTATACAGTAGTGACGCAATCCAAAGAAGAAAGCACAAAAATTGACACACAAGGTCGTAAATATAAAGAAGTCAGCTTCCAGAACTTAGCGAATTTTCGACCCCAACCGGGGTCTTCCTCAGGCACTTTTCAGTTGGAGAGACCAGGAAAGTCTTTTCTGGTCAGTCCAGGAAAAGCCCGAATTCGGAAGCCACTACCTGAGTGAATGTGTTATTTACATGCTTCTTCTCTGAGAAAATTGTACCTGTTTTTCATGTTTGGTGAATTTCTTTGTTTTTGATTATGTAATGCAATTAAGCTGTAATTTTTGGGACTTTGCTCATTTTCTGTTTCTCTATAAAGCAAAGTGATCACATTGAACCATAAAAACAGTCAACTGGAGATGTCTTTATTGCTTCTCTCAGAGGGGCCTGGATCCAAGCAATTTTGACATGATTGATGAGTTGCTCTAACTCCACAAGTACATCTGAAGCTGAAGGAGTGTCATGAGATTGAGAAGTGTCATGAGATTGAGAAGTGTCATGAGATTGAGAAGTGTCATGAGATTGAGAAATGTCCTGAGAAGTGTCCTGAAAAGATCTATCACAGTCAGCAGCTGAGAAGGAGATCGACGATAGTGCACTTGAGGATGGAAAAGAAGGTGATGATATACATGCAGAGGGTGCGGACGGAACTGGTGCGGACGGAAGTTGAGAGGACGACGGATGTTGAGAGGACGACGGATGTTGAGAGGACGGATTATGTTGACAGGACGGATGATGTTGACAGGACGGATCATGTTGACAGGACGGATCATGTTGACAGGACGGATCATGTTGACAGGACGGATCATGTTGACAGGACGGATGATGTTGACAGGACGGATGATGTTGACAGGACGGATGATGTTGACAGGACGGATGATGTTGACAGGACGGATGATGTTGACAGGACGGATGATGTTGACAGGACGGATGATGTTGTTGACAGGACGGATCGTCGATTGCATCATCGGCAACAACAGAGCCCTCATCGAGACGTGACAAGTCTGAAAATAAAACAATCAGTTTAACAAACTGGAGTTACATGTAGATAGACAGATGGATGGATGGACATATTATTGCCTTCAGTGCTAATATAATCCAACAGTAACAGACTAACACAGTTAAATTTTGAATGAAAATTTTGAACCAAAAACACAACTTTCCTTATGATGACAGATTCATGATGGATTAAAAATCTGAAAATTTTTCAAACTGAAAGACAATTCAAAAAAATTTGAATTTGATATACATGCAGGCCGAATTACTGTAAAATTGTGATTTATTTCGACTTGCATATACCTCGCTTCATCCGTCTTGCATCGATGAGGGCTCTGTTGTTGCGTGACCCCTTGAAGTGATTCTTCTTCCCACCCCGGCCAACCTTATTGGCGCTATGTGCTGGCATATCTTTATTGTAGGCTATCGAAGATCGTTACTGAATCTTTGTGAAAAATCTATAACAAGGAGAAAAAGCAGCATTAGATAAGTGTTGGGCAACAGTAGGCCTACAGTAATACCAATACTAATACTATTTTAGGGGGCCTAGGCCTATAGCTTGCTCCAACTCCAACTAGCCTACTTACCCAAGGCCTAACTGCTAACCATGCCAGCTAGCTGGCTAGCCGGCTGTACACCCCCCACCCCACACACCCCTGAATTCAATGCACTCAGTGAGTCAAGTCAAGTGCTTTGTCAAAGATCCCACAATGCAACGGCCCCACCCAACACCGCCACGGCCACCGGGCCGACCCTAGCCAAGGCCTAATGCCTGCTGCTGCTGCTGTGGTGTGGTAGGTCTGTGATGCACGCCCGACCTGAAAACGGGTCATTTTTGCAATAACCCCCACACCCCACCAACAACATCCTAACCATAACAATAGCCCTAAAGTGCTAAGACTGTTCCTGACCCAACACAGTCTTAAAACAATAAATATTATTATTATTATTATTATTATTATTATTAACACTAACATTTGAATTCACAATGCGCAGCGAGTCAAGTGCGTTGTCCAAGATCCCACAATGCAACGCCCCTAACATACGATGTACACTGCACTGCAGTGTTGCATTGCATGCATTGTAGGCCTATGTACGTGATGTACACTGCACTGCAGTGTTGCATGCATGCATTGTGGGCCTATGTACGTGATGCACACAAACATGCACGCAACATGCACACGCCGCCAGTCCAAGCAGGTCATGAACGGCAATAAAAGCAAGTAGACCTGGCAGTCGCTGTATTATTAGCCTCGGTACACAAAATAAGAACAAGACAGGGTAATTTCAACCCGTTCTGCACTGTTATTACGCAAGAAACGGCCCCGAACGGGAATCGGTGGTCCGTGTTCGAATCCGACTTTTAAGCACACCCGCCATTTTTTCAAAAAATAACAATTTTTTCGACTCGGGGACTCAAATCACACAAAATGCTTGCAAAGTCTTGAGTAGAACTCGTATTCATTTGAGTCTTCATAATCTTATTCAGCAGCCTACATTCAATTTTTGTGCATCAATGCAGTTCTTACCGTGGAAATCGTGTATTTCGAGTCGAAAATCGGGGTGGGAGATGGCACGTCACTTCAAGGGGTTGCTGCGATAAACACCGTCCGTTTCCCGCGAAAGGGAGAATGTAGGCTGTTGACGTAGCACTCTATCTTGTCAATAAACCAATCACAGTCGGCGTTGACTGAATAAATTATTAGTAATCGGGATTCCCGATTCAAGAATAGGTCCCGTGGCTGTGATTGGCTCTGGTGACATGGGTGAGCGCGTGATCGCCACATGGTGCTGCCAAATATGGAAAGGACCAATCGCGACCGGGCAAATTTGGTATTAGCGCATGCGCAGTTCATAACACGTGGCGTGAGCGTAAACAAAAGCTATTTTTAGCTTTTTGAATCATTGCGTCCTTAACCATTGAGCGTAACAGTCGTGGCCGATTGACGGGTTCGTAAGAAGACCGGAATACACCAAAGTACGCCAGAATACACCGAAATATCGCCGAAAATAGGGTTAAAAGTCTTCTTTTCACTGTTAGTGTTAGTGTTATACAGTAGTGACGCAATGTATCATATCAATCCAGAGAAGAAAGCACAAAAATTGACACACTGCAAGGTGGTAAATATAAAGAAGTCAGCTTCCAGGAAAGTCTTTTCTGGTCAGTCCAGGAAAAGCCCGAATTCGGTAGCCACTACCTGAATGTGTTATTTACATGCTTCTTCTCTGAGAAAATTGTACCGCACCTGTTTTTCATGTTTGGTGAATTTCTTTGTTTTTGATTATGTAATGCAATTAAGCTGTAATTCTTGGGACTTTGCTCATTTTCTGTTTCTATAAAGCAAAGTGATCACATTGAACCATAAAAACAGTCAACTGGAGATGTCTTTATTGCTTTTTTCAGAGGGGCCTGGATCTAAGCAATATGAAATTGTACAACAACAGCTTCCCCTTAAAATAATGCATCACCTTTTTCATTTTCAGTCAGGAAGATTTGGCTACTGCCATCCTGCGCAGGAAGGAGCGCCCAAATCGACTTATTGTTGAAGATGCTGTGAATGATGACAATTCTGTGGTGGCCTTGTCTCAGGTATTGTTCTTCTGAAGAATTTTCCCTCATCACAATCTGTTGCAATAAAATACATGTAAACGTTAGATGATTTATCTGTAAAATTCCCAGGTTGTGAACTTACTTGATCATTTTAGCAATCATTTGTGGAGGTTCTCTGACTGAGTGAAAAGTGAAGTGAAGAGCAACTGGAGCACAGCACATGATGCTGCACTTCTAAAAGGCATAGCAGTCATTGATACAATTCCATTCAGTTCTTTGTGGTCCTATGTCACCAGTCAGTTAATCGTAAATGGTGACAATTATCAAGTTCTCATGAATTGTGTTTACATTCTTGAAAAAATCCCATTCCAGGCCAAGATGGACGAGCTTCAGCTGTTCCGTGGCGACACAGTTCTGCTGAAGGGCAAAAGGCGACGCGACACTGTCTGCATTGTTTTGTCCGATGATACTGTCTCTAATGAAAAGATCCGAATCAACAGATGTGTTAGGACCAACCTGCGCGTGCGTCTTGGAGATGTTGTAAGGTTAGTGTGGTTGGAACTTGACAATGGCAACTATAGACTTCAGTCTGCAAGTATATGGAGCTCAAGTTTTGATAATGTTAAAATTGGTGCATTCTGATTCTGATATTAAGATAGCTTGAACTTAATCCCAGCTGGTGAAGTGTCCCTTGATTGAAGGTGTATGTAAAGTAAGTTGGCAATGCTCTTTTGATGGAGACATATCATGTAATGATGGGGAAACAATATGTCAAATTTCATTCTAATCTAATGACATGTACTATTCCAGCATTCAAGCTTGCCCAGATGTGAAGTATGGAAAGAGAATTCATGTTCTACCTATAGATGATACAGTTGAGGGAATAACAGGGTAAGTGTGGTTGCCGAGTTTGTCCGGAGATTTAAGGGGAGAAAAAATTAAACTATTATATAAATCAGTGCCATGAAGACTTCAGTAAGGTACAAGTTTGCCATCTTCTTTGACAGCAATCTCTTTGATGTGTACCTTAAGCCATACTTCCTAGAGGCTTACAGGCCATTGAGGAAAGGTGACATCTTCGTGGCCAGAGGAGGCATGCGAGCTGTCGAGTTCAAGGTCATTGAAACAGACCCGTCTCCATACTGTATAGTAGCACCAGACACAGTGATCCACTGCGAGGGAGACCCAGTCAAGAGAGAGGTGAGTGAGACTGCTTCTGTGTGTCCTCGTTGACCTCTAATGTCACAGTGTCGCTTGATGCTGTTTAAAATATTATTTAAGGAGTGCAAGTGCCAACTCGGGGTGATATAGCTACTCATCAGACAATACTGGCCAGGCTATATTTATGTGATGTACTGGTACCGTGTAATTTGCTGCAGTTTGTCAGAATCAGTTTAAAGTTCGGAGCAGTTTGGTCTGATTGCTTTCCTTCATGACACTTAAAATTGAAGCAGTTTCACCAAAATTTTGGGTGGTTGATTCCCTTTGAATTACCTGAAGCATCGTTCATTTTTACAGGAAGAGGAAGAGGCATTGAATGAGGTTGGCTACGATGACATCGGTGGCTGTCGTAAACAGTTGGCACAGATCAAAGAAATGGTGGAACTTCCACTTCGCCATCCACAACTATTCAAAGCTATTGGTGTGAAGGTATGTTCACNGAGCTGTCGAGTTCAAGGTCATTGAAACAGACCCGTCTCCATACTGTATAGTAGCACCAGACACAGTGATCCACTGCGAGGGAGACCCAGTCAAGAGAGAGGTGAGTGAGACTGCTTCTATGTGTCCTCGTTGACCTCTAATGTCACAGTGTCGCTTGATGCTGTTTAAAATATTATTTAAGGAGTGCAAGTGCCAACTCGGGGTGATATAGCTACTCATCAGACAATACTGGGCTATATTTATGTGATGTACCGGTACTGTGCAATTTGCTGCAGTTGTTTAAGTTCGGAGCAGTTTCGTCTGATTGCTTTCTTTCATGACACTTGAAATTGAAGCATTCTCAGCAAAACTTTGGGTGGTTGATTCCCTTTGAATTACATGAAGCATGGTTCATTTTTACAGGAAGAGGAAGAGGCATTGAATGAGGTTGGCTACGATGACATCGGTGGCTGCCGTAAACAGTTGGCACAGATCAAAGAAATGGTGGAACTTCCACTTCGCCATCCACAACTATTCAAAGCTATTGGTGTGAAGGTATGTTCACCAGTCACGAGGAATGTAGCAGATCGTTCTGATATTGCAGGGGGGCAGTTGAGGACCTGAGGCCGGTTTCATAAAGTGGCTTTAAGCTAATGCTACCATTAGCTCAATGCATTTTCCATTTGGTTAAAGGTACCATTACGCTTAAAGTCACTTTATGAAACAGGCCCCTGGACAATATGTTTGAAACATCACATATTTCCCTGAATATACATATTATAATTACAACTCATTTCAGCCCCCAAGAGGTATCTTGTTGTACGGGCCACCAGGTACTGGAAAGACCTTGATTGCAAGAGCAGTTGCCAATGAAACGGGAGCTTTCTTCTTCCTTATCAATGGTAAGTAAGAGTTTGAAATTTCTGCCATCAGTTGCTCTGCTAAATGTCCGTGTGAAATCATGCTTAAATTGTCAATATACCTTTTACAAGTCAAATCTCGTACATTTCACTCAAAACTTAACTTTAAACTGTTTTTTTCCAGGTCCTGAAATTATGAGTAAATTGGCCGGTGAATCTGAAAGTAATTTACGAAAGGCATTTGAGGAGGCAGAGAAAAATGCCCCAGCGATCATCTTTATTGATGAATTGGATGCCATCGCACCCAAGAGAGAGAAGGTGAGATTTCATTTTGATGTACTGTTGATCAGAAATTAACATTTGAGTTCTGAAAATGTGCAGCAGTTGGGTTGTGCTCTGCTTAGTTTCAAAAATAACTTTCAAAATCCTTTGTTTATGTATGAACTGGGCTCACTAACAATTTCCTGCAGTGACCAACATCTCTGTTTCTATGCTCCTGGACTTGTGATCTAAGAATGCCTTTGTTGTCTGTGTGAAGTAGTAAAATCTTTGATTACAAATCTATTTTCTGAACTTTTATGCTTAATACTTTTCTGTCTTTCAGACCCATGGTGAAGTTGAACGCCGAATTGTGTCCCAGTTGCTAACCCTGATGGATGGGTTGAAACAGAGAGCTCATGTAGTCGTCATGGCTGCAACAAACAGACCCAACAGCATTGATCCCGCACTTCGTAGATTTGGAAGGTTTGATCGTGAAGTTGACATTGGTATTCCGGATGCAACTGGACGACTTGAGATCCTCCGCATTCACACCAAGAACATGAAGCTTTCTGAAGATGTAGATCTAGAACAGGTAAGCCATGAAATTTTGACCTCAATCCACTCATGTAATCCGTCCGTCAACTCAAATAAACTGAAACTCGCGTAAGAGATATGAGCTTCCATTGTCATGTTTCTTATGAAACAGCAAAATGGTAAGGAATAGGCAATTTTGCTACATGGGTTGGATTGCCTCATGTGCTGACGCAGGTGCATCATGTAAAAAAAGAAGATGGCAGTTCTGGTGATCTCCAAAAATCCGCTTTATACGGTCTGAATAGCACCTAATAGTGTCGATTCCCAATTTCTAAAATGGATCAAACATTTCATTCCAGGTTGCTGCCGAGACCCACGGCCATGTCGGTGCTGATTTGGCTGCACTTTGTTCTGAAGCCGCTTTGCAGCAAATTCGAGGCAAGATGGATCTGATCGATTTGGAAGATGAGACCATTGATGCAGAAGTGTTAGATTCCCTTGCTGTCACACAAGAAGATTTCAGGGTAAATTTATATACATTGGTGTCCTATTCAAGGCATAATCATGCCAGATTTTCCTGGATTTCAGTGTCTGAAAATCTGCATCCTCACCAAGAATGCTGAAGTGGCATACTTAGTTAGCAATACCAGTATATCCAAGATCGCCGCACATTTGACCATTGTATGGCGGCAGCGTGGCCGAAAATGACCAAGGATTTACTACACAACGCAGTGTAAATCGCACAAGTGTGTGGAGGCCTTTAGTGCTGAAACTTTCTGAAAGTGTGCATCTTCAAATTTAACCTTGCATATTTCTCTTCAGTGGGCTCTCAGTAAAAGCAACCCAAGTGCACTTAGGGAGACATCTGTTGAGGTACCGTCAGTCACGTGGGATGATGTTGGTGGTCTGGAAAATGTCAAGAAGGAGTTACAAGAATTGGTTCAGGTATGTCAGACTCGAATGAGTCCTTTGAAAATACAGTGTATCCTCGTTCTTACGAACCTCGATTTTAGGAACTCCTGAATAATTACGTACCCAACGTCTGGCTCCCAAAATTTCATGACGTGTACTGGTACATAAATCGTTACTACGTGTATTACAAACTCTGCGTTAGTATGAACTTAAGCCTTGGACCCCAAAGTATTCGTAATAGCGAGGGGGGACTGTACTGTTGAATCAGTCCACTGGGACTGACAAATGCTGTCCTTAATTGAGAGGTGTCCTGATTACAGAGGTCAAAATGAATAAAAGTGGTCAATTTGGGACTGAACTTTGGTGTCCTTAATGGAGAGGCGTCCTGGCAGTGGTGTCTGCTGCGGGAGGTTCACTGTGAAGGGTGTCAGACATGAAAAGGAATCTAAAGCCTGATGTTTGAGTTGAATATTTGTCCTGCTACAGAAACAGATGAGTTTTTTCACACTTCTGTATCATATGATGGAGCTTTTCATGTTTCCCCATTTCCTTTACAGTACCCAGTGGAACATCCCGATAAATTCCTCAAATTTGGAATGACACCATCCAAGGGTGTACTTTTCTATGGACCCCCAGGTTGTGGTAAGACACTTCTTGCTAAAGCAATTGCTAACGAGTGCCAGGCAAACTTCATCTCAATCAAGGGACCGGAGCTGTTGACCATGTGGTTTGGAGAATCAGAAGCAAACGTTCGAGACATATTCGACAAAGCTCGACAGGCCGCTCCTTGTGTTCTCTTCTTCGATGAGTTGGACTCAATTGCCAAGGCCCGTGGCGGAAATGTCGGTGATGGTGGCGGCGCTGCTGATCGTGTTATCAACCAGCTTCTGACTGAGATGGACGGCATGTCGTCAAAGAAGAATGTTTTCATCATCGGTGCCACCAATAGGCCAGATATCATCGACCCAGCCATTCTTCGGCCAGGACGTCTCGATCAGTTGATTTATATTCCATTGCCGGATGAAATGTCCAGAGTGTCTATCTTGAAGGCCAACTTACGAAAGTCTCCAGTTTCTAGGGTATGTTTTAAGACTGATTGACTGTCGCTCGTAATTGTAATGTCCCTAAATTCCTTTCTGCCTTAGTCGCAGTAACCTATTTCATCACAGTCCCCTCTGTTTTACTCCAGTTCAGATGTAGATCATCTATTCTGGTATGCTCGGAGGGTAAATAAATGTATCAGTGAGTAAGATGCATTGCCTGTTTCATTTGGCAATGGACATATTCACTTCCAACAACAATACATGCACACACTGGTTATTCAGAAAATTTTGGTTCAGTAGTATTGCATATAAGCCCTATTGAAATTGACAAGCACAATAATGCCATTGTCTGATGTCTTCCAATTTCAGTTCACCATACACTCATCTGCCCCCCCCCCCTCCTGTTTGGAGCAGACAGAATCAGTTTTCTAAAAGTCTTTGAAATGAATTGGAAAAAAATTCAAGAAACATGCTTACCTGGGAACAACATTTCTTCACATAAGATGTGAGAAAAATTTGACAGAAGATATTGTCTGCTTGACTCTGGGGTACAGTTTTTGTGAAGTGATGGGAATTTGGAAGGCAGGTTTCAATAGAAATATTATTATCATCTTGTTGCTTTATTTCCTTTCAGGATGTTGATCTACAATTCCTTTCCAAGAACACAGATGGTTACAGTGGTGCTGATCTGACAGAAATTTGCCAGAGAGCTTGTAAGCTTGCAATCCGAGAAGCGATCGAAGCAGACATCCGTCGTGAGCGCGAGCGAGAACACGATGCCGATATGGAAACAGACGATGATGATCCTGTACCAGAGATAAGGCGTGATCATTTTGAAGAGGCCATGAGATTTGCCAGACGATCGGTTACAAAGAACGACATTCGAAAATACGAGATGTTTGCACAGACTCTGTCACAGACGAGAGGATTTGGAGATAATTTCAGGTGAGACCATAAAATCCCTTTTCCTGTAACACCTCCAGCTTAGTGGTGAAAAATGCTTGCCTAATGGGAAACTTTACTGCTGTTAGAGGCCAGCCGTTAGCGTCGCACTATTTGGCGTCACAGACGTAAGCCATGGACTCCACGTCATTATGGATGATGTGGTGTGCGCCTTTTCCCTGTAATGTCAAATTAACTGGTGGTGGCCTCTAAAAGCAGTGAAGTCTCCCATTAGTTCGCTTCGTTACCTACATGTACTGTGAAGTCCAGTGGAAGGAATTTCCTCTAGTCTTATCTCTTGTTGTTGATTCAGAATAGAAGTTCCTTTGGTCAGAACCTTGGCTACTAATCAGCATTCTTGCCCTGCTTGTCTCTGCACCCTCCTTCTTACCCCTCTTCAGACCGCTCATTATCTGCTGAGGTTTACCTGGAGGCAAAATAATATGGCCAGCAAGGCAATGTTGTCTCATTGACAATGCACCTTGTTGCTCTACAGTAAATATTAGATTTGTCATTTGGTATGAACAAAGAGAACATTGAGCAACCTCCTGCTTACCACAGTAGAGAATCTCAGTTTCTGTACTGTTATTGATGGAGGGAGAGCAATGTGGTAGGATGCATTTTCTATCGTTGACAGTTTAGTTGGCTGTAGATTTGCATGCTGCCTACATGTACATGTAGATGTATATGTTTTTTAACCGTGGCCATCTGGGCATTTCATGATAGTGTCACTTGTATTCGCTGTTCATCTGTCATTACTTCTATCTCTCTGTCAAAAAACTTAGTACTAAATGTCTGTTCTAGTGACTTGTGATCCAGTGAAAATCTTCCACTGGGCTTAAATCATTTCACTCCTTTTCTCTTCATATTAACCTGCCCAGTGGCTCACTGACCTGCTGCTCAATACTTAAGTATATCTGGGGTGTGAGCATGCAGTGGTGTCCACATTTTAGGATCGAGTGAATCTTACAAACCTCCTGCTTACCACAGTAGGGAATCTCAGTTTCTGTACTGTTATTGATGGAGGGAGAGTAATGTGGTAGGATGCGTTTTCTATTGTTGACAGTTAAGTTGGCTGTAGATTTGCTTGCTGCCATGTTAACTGTGGTCATCGGGGCTTTTCATGAAAGAGCTTCATGTATTCACTGTTCATATGTCTCGTGACCCACTAAAAGTCTTCCAACTTGCTGCTCAAATGTATAAGTTGGTCTGGGGTGTGAGCATGCAGACTGTGGTTTCCACATTTTAGGATGGAGTGAATCGTACAAACCTCCTGCTTACCACAGTAGAGAATCTCAATATCTGTACTGTTATTGATGGAGGGATAGTAATCTGGTAGGATGTATATTCTGTGGTCAACAGTTAATTGGCAATAGACCTGCATGCTGCTAACAGTTCAATTGTGCTCACCTTTTTATAATGGTGAAAAAATGCCACGTTACATGTAATTGTCATGATTGTTGTGGTATCGAGATCTTCATGTATGTTAATTTTTCCTCTGCAGATTCCCCCAGGGTTCTGGTCCAAGTCAAGGCGGTCCCAATCGTGGCAACGACTCCAGTCACTTTGCCCAGGATGATGCTGACGATGATCTCTACAGTTAATTCTGATGCAGTAAAGCTGAAGAAATCAAAGCCTATGAGCCTGTACATACGGATGTGTAAAGTCGTATTTAAAGGATAAAACTGGCAGGAAAGAATGATACATTGACATTGCTTGGACTGTATTGTTTCAATTTTTCTCAAGTATCTCCGTAGGAATTTTGCAAGTGGATTTGCACTCTGTTCATTTATATCCAACATTCACTGCTCGCTTGGCTACAAATGCACTTTCCAGGATTGTGAGTGTTACACGCAAACTAAAGTGAACCAACACAAAATTACAATGGTCAACTGGAATCAAATTCAGAATTTACAACTTCATTTAATACTGATTTGAATTTTAAGAGTGATGATGTGACAGGAGAATTATTGTTAGCTTTATGAAGAATATTACCTCATCATTGATAATGAAATCTCACACTGATGTGCAACCGGTATTTAGTTTTCACACTGCAAAAGAAACTGAGTTTGTGATCTTTAGCATTTTGGAGGGGGTTGCTGAATAGTGGGTGTATATACTTTACTTATCCTGACTGTGAGTTCAGTGGATGGGAGATGACTATTAGACAAAACTTCAGGATAGCCATCAGTGTTTCCACCAGAGGGTACTAAGGGTACTATGCTAGTACCCTCAAAGGAACAGAAAAAGGCCATTTTCCTTAATTTCATGGGGTTATGCTGATTTTGAAGAAATTAGTACCCTCAAAAAAATTTCTGGCCGAGACCCTGGCCACTATGGCATTAGCCTTAACAGAATTTCTCTGCATTTACAACTATGACCAAAGCTGGTTCATGTGGTCTTTATTAAATTTAGTGTAACAGTAAATACACATTATCATAATCTTTGTTTGTGGATATGTTTTACTTCCCCTCCAGTCCACACTGAACCCGTTTGATGAAAAACTTTAACACTTCTTGCCGTCTTGTACTGTCTGATGCATACAGCCATATGCCCAGGCCCCAGTAATGCCATGGATGCTTCAGATTTAAGGGTATCGTGCATGCAGGATAGGAATTGAGGTTACTCCTTACAATTCAGTTCACTTGATGTCAGTGGCTGTCAATAGATGTAAACCCAGAGAAGCCCATCTTGTCTGTCGAGCATTTGGGGCATGTTCCTGCCCTTCGAAAAGGAAGTATGAGGTAGGCCTGGGCGAGACTTAGAAACCACGTTCACAACCCTTGCCCCCCCCCAAGCAACTACCATGTATGACTCTGGTGGTATCTATGTACATGCAATTGCATTCATTTGTACAGTTCTCCATGTTGATGTTCAGGATTAAGTCTTTGTATGTAATCTTTAATATTGTGAAAGAAAATCTGCATGTATACAATAAATAGGATGTTCAATGGGGTAGATATACAGTCCACTGTGTGATGTACCTAGTGTACAATAAGAAATGAATAAAGTGCAGATAATGGATTTGTTTAGAAAATGTTCATAGCCTGTGTTTCCTTTCTTGAATTAAAGTGGTGTTGGCCAGGTTGATAAATGACTGAATCAATGGATGTTCCCGACTAGTGTCAGAGGTAGGCTTGCTACATGTAGATTTGGAATGCAGTGGAGGTCTTGTGCAACCTCAGTGAAGAAAGATAAGAGATGATGATAAAGTGTTTACCCTTAAGTGCACTGCATTTTGGTGGTGTCCGTACCCTGAAGTAGTTCTGTATATGGAAAATGATTCCATGCGATTTTGAATATGGACATTGAATAAAGTGAAATAAAACCCGTTTTAATTTATAAAAAAATATTGCAAAGTATAATAAGTACATGTACATAATAATTTGTTGAAGGCTAATTATGCAAAATAACGAAATCCTCGGATTTGTCTCCCTCTGATTGTAATACATGTATGTCAGTATACTGACATTGATTATGCATAGCATGATAGGAAGCAGGTTGTGTTGTTGATTGACTAAACTACATGGGCCGTATTCATGAAGGGTGTTTAAAACTTGGGCCCGTATTCTAGAACGTTCCTTAACTTTAAGGTCCACCTTAAATCTATTGTTCTCGATGGTTTTACCTTGGAGGAATTATACTGATAGTATAATTCCTCCAAGGTTTTACAATAGACTTAAGGTCGACCTTAACGTTAAGGAACGTTCTAGAATACGGGCCTTAGTGTAACTTCACTAAATGCACACACTTCCACCATGCATTTGACGAAGTTACACATGTCTAAGTCTTAAATACCCTTTGTGAATACGGCCCAACGTATTTACACTACTGGCACTATCTGTGATGTCTGTGTTAGCAATTTATTCATGCAGCAGAACAGGGATTCCCTGTTCTCCTGCATAAAGTGTCAAACCACAGAAAGGGTCCATTGACGCCATTGTATATCACAGACACGTATGGTATGCATGCTAAAGACGGTATTGTCCTCTATGGTCCACCAAACTGGCAGTTGGACAGTTCATATTCAAGTTGTTTTCTTGGCAATGCTCAATTTCTTGTACAATTGTTTCAGTTGTTTCCGACGGTCATTCAGACACCCCAGGAAAGAATTTGCATAGCCAGGGATAGTACTGTCTGAACCCAAATCATCGGCAAAGACTGGGCCATCATCCCATAACAGATCAAAGCCACCAACCCTTTTCTCTTTTCCTGTCAACCTGCCCTCCATGTCCACAATATTGAGCATATCCTCCAGTAAACCACACTTCAGGTTGTAATCATCTGTACTGCTAGCTGTCAGAGATGGTGAGGCATTCACCTCAATCAACCAAGGTTTCAAATTCTTGTCCAAAAGAATATCGTAACCATAGAGCTCAAAACAGTGCTTGTCATTGATCATTATCTTTTGAACACTGAGCAAACTTTTGATAAAGATGTTGTCAATTTCCGCGAAGC
Source organism: Notospermus geniculatus (assembly GCA_002633025.1). NCBI lineage: Eukaryota > Metazoa > Nemertea > Pilidiophora > Heteronemertea > Lineidae > Notospermus > Notospermus geniculatus. The sequence goes on along the minus strand of NMRB01000255.1, from coordinate 433,307 downwards.
ACTTTTCAACCGTTTCCAAACCGTATTCAGCAATCATGTATTCCCTGAGCTGTTGTGTGGACCACTTACAACCCTTCTCTGGATCGTAGTCAGGAGCTGTTTTCTGAATTGCAACATTTGTTAAATGCACAAAAGTGTCATCAATGGAGTTGAGAGTGTACCTCGTCATCGAGAATCTCGCAAATCCTCCACGATATAACCACGCCTTAAGAGGAACATAACTTGTCACCAGCACATAAATCCTGATGTCAAATTTACGTCCTCCAATCAGGTATGGATTTTCAATGTAACGAGACACGACATACGTCTCTGGTGCCTCTCTGGGAACATTGTCATTGAGCTGATGTTGATACTCCCCCTTCTTCCAGTCCGTAATGTCCTTCAACCTTCGGAACAAAAAGATACCTTTTCCCTGAGATTTGGCAACCGGTTTCATTATCCAAACAGTCCCTGGATTTTTCTTGAATTCCTCGACAAAAATATGATACTCTGATGGCAATTCAAAAGTTGTTGGATAAAAGTCGTATTTCTGTGCTTCAAATTTCCCCTGTTCTTTCTCAATTTGTTTCCTCATTCGCTTCAGATTTTTCACCATTAAATTTTTCCTTGTCAATTCATAGTGATTTCTAAAATGGCAAATTCTGATGTGTTCCTGAAGATAAGAGTTGTCAAAAAATTCTTTCATCCACATGACATCACACCAGTAGAAATCCCAGTCATTGCTGTCCATACCCACATCTTGCCAACCACGATTCCTCAAAACATCATAAATAGTGTTTGTGAATCCACATTTAAATCTTATTGCCCTGTCTCCAATGATTCCCCTTGGCCTTGTGGCACCAGGTTTCAGCGCATACCCAGGAACTTTTCCGCCTCGAAACATGGTGCCAGGGTCCTTTCGATATGGCCAGGTTTACAGATACCTCACCTGAAAGAAAGAATATACATGTTGATGGTATAATAGAAACTTAAAGAGTGCATGTAGAGGTCTCATAGCTCGTGAAGGTCTCCAAAATGCTTGCCTGATAGCAAAAATAGATAAATAGGTACTTGAGAGAATCAACATCAAGGGACTAGTTTTCAGCACCCATTGAAAAAACAGCGCAAAAATGTATTCAGATAGCTAGAGTGTAGTTCATTTTACACTTCACTGACGTCGTCCAATGACGTCAAGAATCGTGGCGATGATTCTTGTTTTTCAAATTGAATACAAAGGGGCTTTAAAAGCGATTTGTCAGACAACAAATTTGAATGCAAAGGGGGCGAATCTTTGTTTACAAACACTAATTTCCTGCATTCTGATTGGCTTTGAGGGCAATGTTTACAAACATCATCCTTCTGTTTACAAAACGACTGTCGATTCGCTTAAAGCTAGATTCATACTGCTCCGTTTTGCGCTTTGCGCTTGTCCGTTCCCGATGTTCATGTGTGGTAGGCCTACCAACGATTACTTTTTCTACCATGCACTCACATAGGCCTACGAAACGGACACGCACAAAACGCAAAGTATGAATCTACCTTGAGAGTGATGATCCAGATTGGGGAACTACACCTAGGCTAATGCCTGGCCAATGTTATGTAATGTGATGGGACTGTGATGGCAGCAGTGTCACTGTCAGTCATGTCATTGTCAGTGAGTCAGTCAGCAGCAATGAAAAATAGACGTGTGAGTTGGGCAGTTTGGAACCAAAAGACAGTGAGGGGGGGGGAGGAATTGGAGGTGGAGTGAATGTGGGTGAGATGAGAGGCTAAGGTTCGAGTTGGTCAGTTTGGAGCCAAAGACAGAGAGGAGGAGGGAGGTGGACCAGGGGAGGAAATGGACTGTAACACAAAACTAAACACTGAAAGTTGAGCGGCGGGAAAATTCGAGCTGTGTTTTTTCTCAGATTTTCAGCTACAACATCCGTTTTTTTTCTATTTGAGGATCGACTGTGGACGTCATCAATACATATAGATTCAGGAGGCATAGCTTGGGAGGCTGTGTCAGGGCATTTTAAAGAGGATTGAGTGATTTTTTGTGCCTGATCAGCGGGGTGTTGACCGGCTGACCAGCGCGGGTGCATTGTTGGTTGTTGGTCACGTGATCAATACATCGGACTGCACTGTGGGTCCGCACGGCAAGCGTGTGTGGCAATAGGCCCGGCTAGCCGTGCACTGAACATACTGAGGGTGTACAGCGTGTATAGGGTATAGTGTAGAGTGCGGTGTAGAGTGTTTTATAGTGTATATAGTGTCTATAGTGTGTTTATATATTTAGGGGCCTTATTGTTGTGCCTTAGGACAGGTGTGGAGACAGTGCAGTGATTATTGCTATATTGTTGTAAGTGTAGGTGTAGGTGTAGGTGTGGTGTTTTGGGCTGGTGGTTTTGTTGGTGCTGATAGCATTTGCGACCGAAATGTCCGCAAGGAGGCAGGATAAGGAGAGGGACAGGGGGGCGGAAGGGACGGAAGCAGTCCGGGGGGGAGAAAGGCAAGAGG
>NMRB01000255.1:400985-430810 GCA_002633025.1 Notospermus geniculatus | reverse complement strand
CAGGGTCAGGGAGGGAATGTCATTTGCCGATGTGGTGCGCGGGGGCCGCGGTGAGGAAGGGGTGTCAGCAGGGGGGACGTCGCTAGTCAAGCTCAGGGGTGGCCCCGAAGCAGCAAATTTGGCAGTATGCAGTGTGTGTGGGAAACCGGAGGCGGAGCATGGGGGCAAGAAGGCAAGGGGGAAGTGGTTAGGGTGCGACGAATGTTGGGGGTGGGCGTTAGAATGCTGCGTGAAGAGGGAAAACAAGGGAGAGAAGTTTGATGGGGAATCAAGATACAAGTGTAATGAATGTCGGACTATGCAAGAGGGTCTGAAAGGTATAGTGGACGGGTGGAACGAGGGGGAACAGCGGATAGAGGAATTATTACATATCCAGAAGGGGGCGTTGGCAACCGAGAGGAAAAAAAGAATTGAACTTGAGCGGAAAGTGGGGGTGTTAGAGGGAGAGGTGAGGGAGAAGTCAGCCGAGGTGAGGCAGAAGTCCAGGGAAATAGAGAGGCTGATGCTGAAGACGAGCGAAAAGCGGGATGAGGAGACGAAACTCGAGCTGATAGCGAACAGGCTGGGGATGGTGGAGAGCGGAGTGGGGAGAATCTTATCGGGAACAACTGCTGCTCATAGTAGCGGACCCGGGGCGAGGATCCTGGGGAAGGACGAGGGGAACGAGTTGAGAGGAACAATAAAATTGTTGGAGAGTAAATTCGAGGGGGCAAGGAAGGAGGCAGATGAACTTCGCAAGAGACTGAGGGAAAGAGAGACAGAAGTGAATGAGCTCCAGGGAAAAGTGAAGGAGGGACGTGAGGGTATGGAGAATCTCCGGCGGGAGCTGGCGGCCTTAAAAAGGGAGTACCCAAGAGGTGGCACTGGCCACAGTGGGGGTGATTCTCTGGGTCCGGCAGAGGCTAGAGGAAGGGCAACCGGCGGAGACGGAAATGGTTCCACGCTCTTGCCTGTGCAAACTAAAACTAAAACTAAAAACTAAACACACATGCCGTGGCATTGGCAAGTAAAAATTTGGACTCAAAGATGAAATTGTGGGGGCGTGCCGCTGCTGCAGGTGCAATAGCTAGCAAACACCTTTTTCTTCTTGGACGGTCACCGATAACAAGACAGAAAAACTGACACAAAAATGATATTCTATTGGCAAAATAGGATTGATGACAGACACATAGGCTACCATGCATACCCCTTCCTTCATGTCCTTCATGTCCTTGTGGCCACTTGTGAAAAACGTCACGATCTCCTTGGCAACAGAATGCTTGTGCTCCAAAATTCATTACGTCACGAATTTTGCGAAGACCGCAGTACAGAGTTCTGGTAAAATAATATTAGTGCGCTGAGAATTATTCACACAAAATAATTAATCTTTTGAGAAACATATTCCTTAATAAATGACATATTAACTTTTTAAACGAAATGTTATATGTTTGTGGAAAAATTAAGCCGTGCATTTGGAAATGTTCATGACATTAATGAGGAACTATGTTTTATCGCTGATTGTTTACGATGTGCGTGAACAGGCAGCAAAAGACTCGTATTTCTCGATCTATGGATAACCTGTCGAAATGAGTGAAAAACATCAAGAAATTGAGCCGCATATAACCCGGCGATATGATATCAAGAAGCGACTTGGTAAAGGGGTATGTATAGCATCTTTTTGGTCATCAATGGTTGAAATCCAGCATCAGATTAAGGATACCTGGGTGGAATTCAACAACGGGTTAATCTCAGGAAAGTGTCTGGGGTAGACTCTGTCAAAATGGCCGCCATTGCCTGAAGAGTCACAATCGCGGAAGGCTGGCCTCGGGAGTTTTTTGACCCGTCAAATGACATGTCATATAATTCACCTTTTTGTGATTAATTCTGATGAGATAATGTTGAGAATGACCATTTGAAACATAAATTTGAATATTTGTATTGATAAAATTAGCGTTTTATAGCGTTGGACGCAACTGGACGCAATTGGTCGCAGTTGGACGCAAATTAGTGCGACCGATCCGATCCGGTCTCCCTTGGCCTTCTTTTTCTACCGTGTAGGCCTACCCTTAGGCTGGGTCATGCTAATTACCGTCCACCACCGTCTACCACCGTCCACCACCCTTTTTCTACTGTTATTGTACAGTCTTCCACCTCAATATTTATTTAAAACATCTTTTCCTTATCTTTCTCTCAAAAAATAATGTAAACCGCATCAGAATCGCTGAGAATATTCTGTTTTTTGTCATCGTCCACCACCACGATTCTTCAATCAGCGCCACCCTCGGACGCCTATGGAACCAGGTTTGATGGCAATGTAGTTCTTGAAACTCACCACCCGATGGTGGCGCTGACTGAATCGTGGTGGTGGACGATGAAAAAAAACAGAAAATTCTGTGATATTGTCAGCGATTTTGATGCGGTTTACATATTGTTTGAGAGAGAGATAAAGAAAAGATGTTTTAAATAAATATTGAGGTGGAAAACTGTACAATAACAGTACAAAAAGGGTGGTGGACGGTAATTAGCATGACCGCCCTAGGCTACCCCAATAGGCCTTGCTGGTAATTAAAAAAAAGATAAAAAGTTAACGTATCCTCACCAAAACACAAGACCATATTATTTGTTGTCATCGTTTTGTTGTGTTGTTATCATGTGAACATCAGCATCAACAGTGTTACTAACTATCGGCAAAGTTTTGTAACACGATCACTCAGCATGCTCAGGCATGTCAGGGCACACCTATGTACATGTACATTAAAAACAAACCACAATCATGACAATCAGATGCTCCGTCAGCATGCTCAGCCGAATTAAGACTGAGCGGTTCGGGAGGGGGGGGTGCTAAATATCCGTGCAATTCTATCTCTTTCCTATTGGCCTAAATGTATTTGTTTTCACTTTCAGGCATATGGGATTGTGTGGAAGGCTATCGACAAAAGAACTGGGGAGGTGGTGGCGGTTAAAAAGATTTTTGATGCCTTCAGAAATCAGACAGATGCCCAGGTGAGAAAAAGGATTTATCACAAATTATCACAGGCAGTTGCACAACCTGAATTTTGCCACGTATTATGGTGTTTTAGTGTCCAACCGATCATTTTGTGGCTCCTTTTTTCCACAAGTGATGAAACCTTGCCATTTGCCTGCAATTTCGGCTGAAGGATGTCGTGTAAATTTCGTTTCATGTTCTCTCTTTACATGTACATGATTTCTTCCACAGAGAACCTTTCGAGAGATAATGTTCCTGCAAGAGTTTGGCGACCATCCAAACATCATCAAACTGCACAATGTGATCAAAGCGGAAAATGACAAAGATATTTATTTAGTCTTTGAGTTCATGGGTGAGTAGACTTTGTTTTTTCCCATGCATTCTCGCCTCGACAAGTAGAGTATTGTGCTCAGCCCAGGGGTACAGTAGCCCAGTGAAACTAAACAGGGAAAGAAGAGACACCCTGTGGTGTATATCGTGTGTTAAATACATTATGTTGTACATGTAAATTCCCAAGCTTCATTGTCTTATATGGAATATTTTTAAACAAATAAACGTAACAGAAGTGTTCACCATTACATGTACATGTAGGTAGTACTTGATTAATTCATGTATTGGTACTCACTGCTTCAGGATTTGTATCACTGAAAACATTTTGACATGGTATGATTGAATTTTCACTTGGGTTCTGCTGTAAAAGCATGCCTGTAACAATCATTCAATAAAGCTACGTTTACCTGACACGCGGTGAGCGGATTGTGAAAACGGAATGCGGTAAACATTCCACGTGTTCCATTTATCTGCACGCAGTATCACTTTTGTTTTTGTAAGCGTGGCACCGGTTTAGTCCGTCCCTGTCCAATCACGGTGCTCTGTAGATTTTTATTCCGGACGGAAAAATCGCTACACCGAGTGATCGGTCTTTCCACGTTCTGCAAACCACTTGCTGCGTGTAGGTTAATGGATGAATGGAAATGGCTTGGAGTGAACAGATGTTTATTCCATGTTACGTTGCCGCAATCCACATTACGCCTCCCGCGTGTCACGTAAATGCAGTTTAAGAGTTACACGTTTTCCTGGCTGAAAAAACCAACATAGTACCGGTACATGTGTAATGTGGGTCACACATAGTCATATAAATGCCATAAACTGAAAACTGCTAGTGCTAGTCATTTTCCTACCAAAAACAATATTGTCCATCTTTTTTTACAGACACTGATCTTCACAATGTGATAAAGAGAGGTACAATATTGAAAGATATACATAAACGCTATATTATGTACCAGTTGTTCAAGTCTGTCAAATATATGCACTCAGGCAATGTCATTCATAGAGATCTGAAGGTAAGCACTCAAGCATGGAGGTATAGTTATCTTGATAAAGGTATAAATGTCTACATATAGCTATCTTGACTATCTTGTTATGTCAATGAATAGTATACACTGTACACCTATGGCTGTGGGTGGTTATTACTTATGCCATGTGATATTTTCTTGATCACATTAAGTCTTGAAATCTGGCATCAAATGGATCATCAGCTGCACTAAAGCCCACAGTACGGTACCGGTACATGTAATTCCGATACTGGACCTAGTCCAAGTCAGACTGAAGCAAGGGGTTTTATCACTGGAACTAAATTACACCCGGAAGAGGTGGGTCAGTCATGAAAACTTCATGGATTATCATGAGCTTCGTTTTCCATATTTGAAATATGTTGATATGTTTTCTATGTCATCTTGTCGTCCTTACTGGTCCTGGTGTAATATTCATCATTCTCTACTCTTTTTCAGCCGTCCAATATTTTACTTGATAGTGAATGTTTTGTCAAAACATGTGACTTTGGTCTCGCACGGTCCTTAACACAGATTTGTACCGATGAGGGTATTGATCCAAATCTGACAGAATATGTAGCGACACGATGGTACAGAGCTCCAGAAATTCTGCTGGCAGCTAATAGGTAGGCCTGAAATTTACTTTTGATAGGAGTTGTGTAAGAAAAAATGTATGGAGGAATGCAGTGTACTGGCATCAGAGGCAGGTGGAGTAGACTGTGAATTCCCTTAACCCGTTAACTGCGTAGGACGTCATACTACATGTACGTCATTACAAAATCCAGGCACCCCCGGAAACACTCAAGGATTGTTGCTTGCATAAGGCGTAATTATTCCCCTTGCAAGGAAATAGCGCTTCACAGTGTGTAGGACGTTATGTCACGTCTTGAACCTTGTGTATCAAATACTTTTTTTCGCCAATTTTTTTAGGAAAGAAAAATTAGTTAACAGATTAATAAGCACAACATGTTCAACTTGCACTTTGCCTAGTGTGTGACTGATGACTACTGGGTATTTCAATATCATAGGCTTTGAGTTTGATGAACAGACTGGACTAAATGACTGATAAATCTCTTCCTCCGTTTCAGATACACAAAAGGTGTCGACATGTGGAGCTGTGGTACAATCTTAGGAGAAATGTTGCTTGGTAAACCCTTGTTTCCTGGCACATCTACTTTGAATCAATTGGAGAGGATTATGATGAGCATACCTCAACCAACACGTTCAGACATTGAGAGTGTAAAATCACCCTATGGTGCTTCCCTGTATGATCGCATAACAGGAAAGTAAGTATTTGTGATAAAGCCGAGTGGTCATCACATCCAATCAGCAAGCGGCTGGTCCCAGGTTCGAATCCCGGGCCCTCATCTTGTCCAAACAAGGCCATCGACTGCGTCTTTAGCCTTGTCCCAATCATGTCATCTTTTGCGTTAACTCGTAAATTATAAATGAATCTGACCCCTACTTGACCCTGCCTCCGAGCCAATCAGAACTCGTGAAACAATCGCCGTTCAGCACTGTCTCTTCTCTTCCCGCACACATTTGTAATTTTGATTGGCACGTCGGTTAGCCTTCGCACATCGATGAGTGGCTGAGGCTCTGAGCTCCTCAGAAGCGGGAAATGTCATGGATTCAAACCAGGCTAGATAGGCATCAGGCCAGATAGACTGGTGAGAATCAGATGCGGGCCATAGGCCTATGGATTAATCATCCCTGGTGCAAGTCCCAGGTTCGAATCCCAGGCCATATGGAATTAATTATCCCTGGTTCTTAAGTCTGTCACATGGTATAGTTATGTGTGGTGCCTAGTACATTATGCTTTTGTAAGGCATGTAAATTAAAGTGAGACCCCATCCTGACGGGGAACATGAGTAGCTTGAGGTGGTCTCTATAGACAATATTGGGTCACCCTGACAACCCATCAATTGTCAGTTCCCTTACCATATAACTTTGACCTTCCAGAGTTAAAAAGGAGATAGAGGATCTAATTCCAAATGCTCCAGATGACGCTGTTGATCTGCTAAAGCAATTACTATACTTCAATCCTGACAAGCGAATCACAGCCGAAGAAGCTCTCAGACATCCATATGTTGCTAGGTGAGTTGAAGAAGCTGGTTTGAAGTTTGGGTTTGGAGCATGACCCATACATCCTCCCACAGCAGGGGTTTTTACCTCGCTCCTCTTCATCCACTCACAAAAACCTTTGTGTGCGAGTGTACGGTATGAAGAGGAGCAAGACCAAAGCTCTGTTATGGGAGGATGTACCCATCAAGAATTTTGAGTACCCCAGTATAGAGGTTTCCCACGTGACGTCATCAAGGCCGCGTTGGCCGTCAAATTGACCACGTGTTTCCTGAAGGAACGTCACGACGCAATGACGTCTCGTCGTGTCAGGTGGAACGTCAATCCACGTGTAGCACCCTATTGACGCCAGTTTGCGTCATTTTGACGGCCAGTCACATGACTTGATGACGTCAGTGGGATTCCTCTATAAAGAATGAATTGTGCAAACCATGACTGAAGGGCCTTGGTGAGGGCTTGTTCCCTTGACAATTCTTGACCCTGTCATTTGAACAATGCTGTTCAACATTGTGTTTCAATTTATTGTAGATTCCACAACAAGGCTGAAGAACCATCAATAGACCATGAAGTTGTACCTCCACTTAGTGATGATGTACAGTTAACAGTGGGAGAATATAGGACCAAGTTATATGAGGTAAGTAATAGGGTAATATCAATTATGTACCCGGTAGATTGTTTTTTCACTATTTAAAAGAAATTATTGTTTTATATATTCGGAATTCCACTGTATAGACCGTTCTCAAATTGATGTAAACAGTAAAGGTCTGCGCACTTCCGCCAAAATCTCAACCATAACCTTGGTCTGAAATTGAGTGACCTGACGCAGACAACCCCACGACAGTGACTTCAAAGACATTGCTTCAGAGTCGACCATTGCTGAATCATGGATTGCGTCAAACACCCGGTTTCAGATTGAGGTTCTGCTTGAGATTTCGATGGAAGTGCACAGATCTGCAAATTCGAGAATTGTCTATCTCATGAGCTGTTTTCATGATTCACATCAAATTTTGATATGATTTCTGTTTAACTAAACACTTTTTGTCTACATTTCTCAGATGATCTTAGAAAAGAAGGCGGATAGACGTCAAAAACGAAAAGAAGAACAAGAGAAAAGGAGAGCAGAATCAGCGGCAAAAGAAGCGAGACAAGCGCGAGACTATGGTGACTCACGAGTTGCTCGAGATTATGCCGATTCTGGCGATCACTATAACGAAAATCGGCCACTAAATAATTCATCATCGCCGAAGGCATATGGAAGGCCACTGGCACAATCAGCTAGTGCTCATTCAGGTTGGTGTCATTGCTGAATTTGCCCGCATTCACTTACGGTCACGTCCCATCCCAGGGTTCTGAACTCTCTCAACTGCTATTCCTTGGCTACATCGCTGTCTCAACTCTTTCTCCATTTGGCTACATCACTGCATCAACCATACCCTCCATTTGGCTACATCATGTCAACCATATTATTCTCCATTTGGTTACATCACCACAACCATATTACTCTCCATTTGGCTACATCACTTCAACCGTGTTACATGTATTCTCCACTTGGCTACATCACTGCCTCAACTCTCACTCTCCATTTGGCTAACAGTGTTTCAACTACATGTATTACTTGCCATTTGGCCACACAGCAGTCTCAAAATGAGTTTCATTTCCTAGTAAATATTTCTGAATGCATTCTGTGGGTGTCTAGTTTTCAATTTTGCGTGAATGCAAATATGAACGATGATATAATGATCATTTCTTTGTTGTAGCATTTGGGAGAACTACACATGCTCCACCAGCCCAACCACAAGGTACACGGACACAGTATCGGCCTTTATCTAGGCAACGAAGCATAGAGAACATTAAGGCAGCAGCAAATGCTTCATACACAGGGCAGCAGAGTTCAAATTATGTAAGTAGGCCCTACGTGTATGTGGATGGAACTGTGTACAATGAGACAAAACCAAATTGAAGAATAGAAACTTGATTGTGTGTCTCGCTGGAATCTTGCTTTATACATAACAGGATTTGAATGAATGTTGAAAACTTGATATGCTGTGTACCATATTCCCACCAGAAATTTCAGACATCTGTAGTGCATTTGTGCCCCGCTCTAGCAAAAGTAAAAGGGTTCACAGCCTTACATTTTACAACACAATAGCTAAATGTACGTCTCTGCAGATCGAAATAGATAGTAGTGGACAGCAGTGATAACATTTGGGTAAACCGGTGACCAGTGATGATTACTTGTGACAAGTGCTTTTGCTGTAGCAATCACATTTTACCTTGCCTACATGTTTTCCCACTGTACAGGGTAAAATGTTTCATAAGTATACAATGTTTTTGGATTCAGGACCACGGCCTAGGTCTATTGTAGTCTATTAAGCCTTTAATAAATTCTCTCTAAGATACAGAATAGCACAAAATTGACACACAAAATGATAATAAGCAAGAAGTCAATCTCCAGAATTCACGAATTTTCGACCCCAATCGGGGTCTTTTTCAAGTGGAACTTTACAATCTGAAACTCTAGAAAAGACTGAGTTAATAAATTCTCTCTGTTAGAAATTATGACCGACATAATTCATTCCTCTGGTTTCAATTTCAGATTTCTGCAGCTGAAGCACGCCGTCAACAGTCTGCCCCAGTGCTTGGGCGTCCGTCCCATTCTCGACAGTACTCTGGCTACTCAAGACAAGCCAATAATCCAGTCATTACGAGAGAAGAGACCAAGCCAGGATTAGCTGTCACAAGTTCAAGACTGGTAAATTCATTACTTTTGATTTCATTCACAAAAACTTCGTAGTAAATTTAGGGCTTTGCAAACCAATATCTACACTAATTCCTCTTTTCACCTAAATTCAAATTTCCCTTGAAATTCCCACTGACTTCTGGTTGTATTTGTTATTTTGTGCCCCTGAGGGTAAGGTTTGGTCCCTTAAGAATGGATAGTTTCCCATGCTGGTTGAGTGGCATTGGAAATGAAGATGTTGCCTTTGGAATTCTATAGGCCTACATAGCCTATTACTGTCATGGCAGTGGGGTGGGTTGGTGGGAAATGCGGGAGGTTGGTTGATGTAGTGTAGGGTATTTCAAGTCTTTGCATGGCATCCGACGGATGATGCTTTTGGGTATTGAGTGTGAATACACAGAACATGTGTCACCAAAAAACTGGCTCCAAATTTTTGCTGTGATCAGGCCTTTAGTTTCCCTGAGGAGAGAAACCTTTATTTTGGAGGATTTCTTTCTCAATTTGGGCAGTATTGTTGTGACATTTTTCATCACAACTGTGGTTTCCCGTTTTCCCTTCTCATAATGCAAAGGCCAACTTCACTCCAGGACTTAGAATGGTATTTTACGGCGTTCAGGAGCAGGTTTGAGCATTTTGAGGTACAAATTCTGTTGAGGGGGGGCATTTACCCCTAAAAAGAATTTTATGCAAATTTTGGTGCCCACAGTTTGGTAAATTTGGGACCTAAAGGCCTGCTGATGTGAATATTTTCTGATCTTCTTTTTATAGCGATATCTTGGGAGCCTGAACAACGCTAGCCCGAGTTACTCTCCACTGCCACAAGTATATGTACGCTTCACAATTTTTATTTGTTCTCCCCAGAACACTGCTTGAGACTAAGGCTTGTCGTGCATAATTTGCGTAACACCACAAGGGCTCGAAAAATCAAGAAAGAAAGCAAGGGCAAAACCCAAAAAAGGGTGAAGCCCTGTTGAATCCCTTGTTCTTCAATTTGCGTACATGTACAATTTACAGTTGAACCTCCCTTGGTTGTCTCCTCTATCAAAAGGACTCCCTCCAAGGACACCAGAGTGCAGTCCGTTATTTGTGTTTTCTATTATTCTGACTTCTATTTTGATGCAGAATAGTCACAGTTCTTGATGAAATGGTTGGACTGTGTCATTTTGCAGTTCAGTGATGAACTGTTTCCCAAAACAGAACCTGTGGTGATTTTCTGAAATCAAATCCATTGTGTTACCAGCTTGTCTTCCCTTTAAATCTGCTTTTAGTGCCTTGGTGATAATGACAAAATCTTTGGATAATAATTGAAATTGTGGATTTTTCGAGCCCTTTCTGCTCCCGGCCCTTTTGTGACAATCAATAGGTTTAGCTCATTCCAATGACTAACACAACAAGGGTGATAGTACTGATACCATGAGTTCTGAGGTTTCAAAAAACATTGTCTGTTCCATTGCTGATTGGAGGGCTCTGTCGGGGCAGGCCCTGTACTGTAGAAACTTTCGCCTCAATATCATCTCAGATTTAGCTGTGTATGTACTGATGGTTCAGTATGCGTGAAAGAGTTGGTGTTATGGACTAATTGCATCCATCAGTTTATGCAGCTTCTCTGTTAGTTGCTTTTTTAGATTCATATCATATCTTTGGTTGGTCCGTTAGTTTTTGGTTGTTCACTTCGTCACCAAATTATGATGAAAAATAGGGAGAAATTACTGTTAACGTAGATTGTGTGAAATGGTGATCCTCAATAAGAGTAGTTTGGCCTACTGTTAGTACTAATTTCTTAGAATAGTACGGTAGAGAAAATTTGCCTAGGCCTACCAGTTATATGGTTTTAGAAAGGGCAGTTTTGTGGATTTCATTTGACAATATTGTTTTGGTTGCTCTGTGTCTCTAACTTCTGCAAATCTCTGATTCTTACAGTATTTGTATTGTCGCCATTCTAGGCTGTCCCAGAAAGACCTGGCTTTGGGGAAAAACATCAGTAGTTTGCCTAGGTCATGTTTATGGCAGGTCAGCTCAAAAATTGGGCCTACATTTCTTTCATAAGTGCCTTGTACCTGTATTTTTTAGAAGAAAAACTCTGACAATGTTTTTATTTTTGTATCGTTGCAGGTTCCCGGTCAAAGACCTCTCTCTGCCAATAGAACCAAGCAGCCGGTGGTATATGGAAGAAGACAGTATGACAATTCACGGAACAATCCATCCGGTGGTGCTCCTAAAGCGGCATTTGGTAGCTATAATCAGACCCACGGAACCATCAATGCCAGTCAGTTGGCAGCTATACAGGCCAAGCAGTGGAACATATAGAGACCGGTTGGTTCAAAGTGCATTGCCAGCATTCTGAAGTCCCATAGCTTTTGCTGTGAGTGCCAACTTCTTCTTGTCTTGTGCAGGGGCGTATGTACAGGAACGTGATCTGTTGCAGTGAAATCTATATACAGAGGTTCTTTATATGTCACGTCACATTTCCATGACGACACAATATTGGCCGTCAAAATGACAAGTGATGTCACAGCGTTAGAACTGGCAGATTTTTACGTCAAAATATTATGACCTGACAGTTTGCCGGCCATTTGATGGCCAACATGTCCGATTCTTTGCAGTCACCATCCTGGCACCCAGGGTCTTCACAACCGTTCACCTTCTCGTGCTTGGTTCGGAGGGAGGGGGCAGCGGTGTAGCTAGCTTTGATGGTGGAGGGGGCAAAATTGATCGAGTCTGAAGGGTGAAGCTGGAGGGGGAGGGTGAATCGAAAATCTACACCCTCTCAGATGCATTTTCCCCACATCTGACAATACAAAACTTGGCTCCAAGGGGGGAAATGACATTTTAGAGCAAATATTTGTTTTGTCGCTTTTTGCTCTGGTGGCATTAGCCCCCCTGCCCCCCTAGCTACGCCCCTGGGGGCGCGACCGTAAATGACCTGAGGTTCTCAGGCTCAGTCAGTGACCATTGACATTGTGATGCCAATGAATGAAGAACTTAAAAACTCTATAGCTGTGCACCGTTCGAATATGAGAACTCACAACGTGTGTGTGGCAGTCTAGGAAAACCCGGTGGATGGCGCATTTGAGGAAAGTGTTAATGGCCTTGCTGAACCCCCACATTTCAATAGCTGACATGTACTACGTAACAGGTAAACAGGAGCTAGGCCTAGTAGATCAATGCACAGGCAGTCTGACAGCCCTTGTTGATCATTCAGCGACATCTGCCGGGTTTTCCTAGACCGCTTCACACATTCTAACGGATTACAGTTTCTGGTCCTCCTAATTCACAAGTTGTTCAGCTGGTCGGGATGCCAGATCTGTAGGTGCATTTTCAAGATGCACTGCACAAGATGGAATGGCAATAGTCTTCTTCTAGGCCCCTATTACTTACTTTGTTGAGATTTCTAAGAGAAATTTTTAAAAAATCCTTTTCTTTCCCCCTTGGGTGGCAGTCTGTCCCGTTGGATGGTGTATTATTTCCTGGTAACTCTTCGGGAAATGAGTTACCGGTACTCTGATCTGACTCGTTTGTGGTATCCTGATCTATGTGATGCCCAGCTATGTTAAAACAAATTGTACAATGGTGTATTTATTAACCGTGTAAATGTATTAGGGAACTAGTTCGTAGTTGGTACCGGTACATGTGTTAAATTGTATAAATCAACTGACACAATTGCAAAATGCCTTTTATACAGTAAACCTCACGTAAGTCGCCGGCGTCTAACCCGCCAAAGTGTTTAAGTCGACACAGCTGAAAAGGCCCCAATTTCTTGTAATGATATTTGCCATTAAGTTACCTTCGCTAAGTCGCCATTCCTAAGTCGTCAAAGTGCCTAAGTCGTCGTATATATCCTGGTCCCTACTACGTAAAAACAATGCTTTTCGCCTTGCGTAAGTCGACACGCGACGATCGCGGCACAGCTACGAATGGTAAGTTATAAATGGGGAATCCACATCACTTTCGCAAAATCAATTCTACTTTGACATCGCGCTGCATGTCTGCAGTCAAGATATTTGACTCGTACAACAGTGGAAACTATTTCATTTTCCTACGAATCCACTGCCGATTTACTGCTTTGCAACCTGCTACCTGCTATTTCGACCGCAAGGAACTGATACCGGTCGCTGACCTGAAATTAATGACCACATTTTCGCCTTTGGTGGAAACAAAAATGTTATGGCGGAAATGACGTCTNTAGGGAACTAGTTCGTAGTTGGTACCGGTACATGTGTTAAATTGTATAAATCAACTGACACAATTGCAAAATGCCTTTTATATTATAAAAAAACTGATTTGTCATTCTCTGCCTTAAAGGCATAGAATGACAAATCAGGTTTTTTGCTGCTTGTCCACGGACAACCCATCCTCGCACCCACGGTCTTCACAACCGGCTCCCCTTCTCGCGCGAGGGAGGGTACGACCGTAAATGACCTGAGATTCTCAGGATGCGGACAACCTGAATTCCAGAAGTTGGTTGTCCACATCAAATGATGATTGTCCATAGGCCTAGATGTTAGAATACGTCAACATTTCATGATAAGGTGCGCTCTCAGGAAATGATTTGTCCATTTGGGAAAATCAGTTGTCACGGGCGCCCGGACAACTGACTTGTCATCGTTCACTGAAAGGCAAGCACTGCTATTCTGCAAACTATGAGAAGCAATTTTATTAGGCAGAGTCCTTGGTTGTTAACATATATTGTCTGAGTGCTTCTTATGCATGCAGCAATATTTGACCCCTCCACTGCCAGTGGCAATTGAAAAACCAACTGGATGTCGTATATCATACAGAAACTCTGTCATGTGGGTATAGTTTCGTTTTCTACTCAATAGCCTTGGCAGTGGAAGAGTTAATTTGTGACAAATCCTTCATTGGCTCCTTAGGAAAGGGTTAGTTTTCCTCTTTGTACCTGTGGCGACACTGAAGTGATTGTGATGATCTCAAGAGGCTTGAGCTGAGAAATTCCTCCCTCCTTTAGGCCTCGACTGATATTTGAAGTTTTATTAAATATGAATAATTTTGCCGAGAGGCAAAGTCACTAGAAAATTTGAAAGGGTAAGATATTGTTGAGACAGTGATAAAATGGTATTTTTAATTTATTACTTTCAAAATGTATACATAATCTGCCGTCCATATACTTGACAATAATGAGATTTATTTAATTATGGCCTGTAATTTATTTTATTAGTGTATGTCTACGTGTATTTCAAAATCCATCCACACATCACCACATTCCAGGCAGATGTCCCAAAGATATATGCTATATTTATTTTATTTATTGCACATGTAAGACTGAATGAAAGTTACTGGATGTGGCCCTTAGGATAGCCGATGTTAATAACCCTGTGGGAGCAAAAGGGTTGTTGGCAGGTACGTTTTCTACAGTGTTTGGGCGGGGCATTCTCTTTTATTTACCGGTACACCATCCTGGCATCCAGGGTCTTCACAACCGGCTCCCCTTCTCGCGCTTGGTTCAAGGTGCGACCGTAAATGACCTGACATTCTCAGGATGCCGGCACACTAGAAGTTGGTGTATTTTGGGCTTCTTAATTAATTATCATTACACATGACATTCCACGACTGCGTTACATGTATCTATATCAATAACCTGCTTTATGCCTGCCTTACATACCCGGTAAGCAGGCAAAAGTTTAAATCAAATTGTCTTTTTGTGCTCAATGAATGCTTACTTGTGGGTCCACCAGTATACACTGCATCAAAAGCTTGCATGAAAAATTTGACCGTGCAAAGCAGGCATTAATGTATCAACCCTTGTGTTCCAGCAATTGGCCCATAATTTCACAGTTTTCTGGTTGCAAGAATAAGAAACCTGACAATTATTGTCAGCATATTTTTGCGGGTTTACAGTAAACTGAATTTGACTTTGTCCGCAAAAAGTTCAAATTATTGCATTTTATATTTGCAGTTTATACATGTAAATTTTTTAACCGTAGATTTAGATGATTTTCACATGCACAGAAATAATCTGTGGGCACTGAAAGTGTTTTACCATGCAAATTTGTTTATTGTGGTATAGTTTTACTACTTTGGACAGTAGAACAATTAGTGTGATGAGATATGACTCTTGGAACATGCTTGTGTCCGTGAACAGATTTGATGCCTGATAGTGATTCAACAGGTTTACGTCAGACAAGACCTGGTAACGTATATGGATTACATATTCAGCTGTTCCTTTTGTCAGTGAGATCTTGATCTCTTGTAAAGTAAAGCCTCGCTTATGTCGCCCTACGCTGTGATAGAAATAGCGTCAACAAGTTGCAACTGATAACTTATGTCGCCACCGACTAGAAAAATACCGATCGGTCGCAACTACCTGAAACTAGTTTATCGCCGTCTTTTGAGTGCTTATGTCGACACTGATTTCTTTTGATTTTAAGTAAAACGTGCTGAAGTTGAACACGTGCGATTTTCTGGATCTGGATATTTGTAGTTTGCAACTAGTTACTCGCTGACGCCCGAGAGCTTATGTCACCTAGTAGTTATGACTGATTAGTTCCAACTACGCGCCGATTATCAGTTGCCAACTAGTTCTGACTGTACGTAAGGGCGACATAAAGCGAGGCTTTAGAGATCTAGATCTCTTGTAAAGTTATAAGTTTGGGTTTATAGTCTGACATGTCTGATTTCAGCAACGTTACTGATGTCATCCGACTTGACATTTTATCCCTGGTCTATCCTGAAACCTTTCAGTAGAACTCACTCAGATGAGCTGCTCATTCAGTGCTACAATCTGAGCATTTCCAACTGGTACCCATTTGATTTATATACCAGGGGCCTGTTTCATAAAGTGACTTTAAGCTAATGGTACCATTAACTTCAATGCATTTTCCATTTGGTTAAAGGTACCATTAACTTAAAGTCACTTTATGAAACAGGTCCCTGGTGGGGAGGCCAGTAAGGCAATAGACTTGCCCAGAGTCTCACACCACAGTGGGATTCAAGCCGCAACCCTCTGACCACTAGTTGGTGACCCGAACCACTACACCATTGTGGCTAAGTAAATGTCAACGATAAAAATGTGTGGAATTGTATGCATTGACCATACATGTAGCCTTATGGCGTGACTTGAATTTCAGCGCACATGATTTTTGACATGGATTGTCCGTCTTCTGATATGGAGTAATCCAGTGTGGGCCATACCCTCTTACCGGTACTTAACAATGTCACTACAGGGTGGGCCAGAGAAAGTGTCCCTCGAACAATAGCATTTCTATTGTTTCCCTATTGTTCGAGGGACACTTTCTCTGGCCCACCCTGTTGAGTGGATACTGTCAGATTTAATCAGCATATTACCTTCTCATGGTCATAATTAAAAGCATTCAAAAGAGACCGGGACACTATTTAGGTGATTGTTCAGTTTATTCTACAATACATATACACCAAGGCTTGGGTATTAACACCTCGATCTGACAAAATTGTTCATTATTCTTTATTGTAAATGTATAGCGCAAGTAGACAAACCGTAACACAGACCCAAATCTGTAAATGAGTTTTCTGTAAATAAAGTATCAAAATGTGTGAATCACTCTATTGTTTCATTATTTTCCACGGCAAGTGTTTTAGAGGTATAATGGCTTGGTTCTACTCCAGTGGTTTCCAACGCTTGTCTAGAGATCCTTTGTTCATAGTCCTCATGTCTGTTGGCACTTGACCTGCTGGTATTGCAAGAACAAAGGAATATGACGCCTGAAAAATCTGTAAAGTACAGGAAATTGTTGCAGTGAAAATTGGCCTTTAGTTTGGCTGCCAGGCCCTCTGTTATCAGCTGGTTATTTATAAGTTAAAAAACATCTCATGAGTTCCAGATTGGCAGGACTGCATTGCAGTTGTGAGTGAAATTTACTGCACTGGGCAAGGAGGATATTTTTCTTGATTTCATCCAGAATTCCTCCTGATTTCAGCTGTGTCCTAGAGACATTTCCAGATCCCTGGAAGTTCTGCATTTCATTAGAGTCATAGGCCTACTGTGTGTTTGTACATAGTGAATATGGTGACACAAGGAGTAAACTCCTATAGATAGGTCAGATGGGCTCTGTTCTACAGCACGATCGTATGGGTCATTCTACATTTTGATCCCTGCTCCTGGGTTGCCAATTCCTGTTTAGAACTTGTGGAATTTCTGTCCATGAAGTTGGGAGCTCCGACTCTCAAAAGAAGACTTTACACCATCCGACCCATGGAATCTCACAAACACGTCTTCAATATCACTTAGTCAACAAATAGTTGGATTTTACTCGCATTCCTTTTAAAATAATGAACTTTTTACACATCACTACATTTCATTTGACAACAATGTTGATGATTTTGATGTCATCATATGGTTTGTCTGTTTTGGGGTTAGTTCGGGCCTTCCCTATCGCTTGAATCACATCTAATCCCTCTGTGGCCCGACCAAATATTGTATGCTTGTTGTCCAACCAGGCCTGAAATGAAAACCACAACAAACCAGAGTAAATAAACAACATAAACTATCCTCAGAAAGCCCAAAATGTTTACATAAATTGGCACTCGGAATTCGAGCTCAGAATTGTTCATTTTGTAATGCACCAAGTGAGTTTTTCATAACTGCCCAGTTAGGCCTAGCACAACACTTAGGGCCGTATTCAAAAAGGGTGATCATCGCACGATTAAGACTTAGACGCGTGTACATTAACTTCACTAAATGCACACACTTCCACCCTACATTTGACCATGGAGGAAGTATAATTCCTCCATGATTTGACAAAGTTACACGCGTCTAAGTCTTAAACACCCTTTTTGAATACGGTCCTTTGCGATGATCTACCTATTGTTCAAGTAGGCTTTAACAATGGAAGGAATCCTCACTACATGTTGTTGTAGGCTAAGGTGGCTGTTGCAAAAATTCACTATTAGAGTTCTAATTTCCTGTCGTTTTCAGATTAAGACACCTCTCAATGAGCAATATTCAGTCTTTCATAGTCAAAGTCAATAACAAAATCTGAAGTCCAACAAAGTCAATGAATTTCAGAACAAGTTATACTCACTGTTGGGGCCAGTGTGATGAAGAACTGTGAGCCGTTGGTATTCGGACCAGCATTAGCCATGCTGAGGGTGTAGGGCCGGTCGTGTTTTAGAGTCGGGTGGAACTCATCTTCAAATTCACCACCCCATATACTCTCACCACCAGTACCATTTCCTAGTGAACGCAGAAAGATATGAAACATAAATTCATAAACATAAGCATGAACATGATCATGGAACGCGGGCCATATTCAAAAAGGGTGATCATCATGTGATTAAGACTTAGACACGTGTAACTTCACTAAATGCACACACTTCCACCATGCATTTGATGAAGTTACATGCGTCTAGTCTTAAACACCCTTTTTGAATACAGCCCTATGATGTTATTGTCTACTTCTAGAGACTTACCTAGGGGGTCTCCAGTTTGTATCATGAAGCTCTTAATGACACGATGGAAGAGGTGGCCATTGTAATAACCATTCTTGCTGTGAACACAGAAGTTTTCCACTGATTTGGGAGCTCTGTAAACAAAACAGCATCATATGAAATTCCGAGTGAAAAGTTACCATTTATGGGCACCTTAAACGTAGAGAAGTTACTGGTAAGCTGTTTACTTGGTCCTGTAATAGAGTACATGTGCTATAGGATTTACTTCCAGAGAGAAAATGGAGATGAACTCAGAGTACCGTATATGCCAACTGAAATGCCTTCAATTGAATGCACCCTTGAGATTCTGTATGCTTACATTGCGGAGAGGCACCGCAGTGCAAGTTGTTTAGAAACACTGTGTTAGTGTGTATTGCATGCACTTCCATTTACGAAGCATTTTTCAACATCTTATAAATGACAAGATATGCCGAGTGGAAAGCCGCAGTGAAGTCAGGTGTGTACCGTACATTTTTCTCTATCTGTAATGTACATACACTCTCTTGCATGTAGATCACTTACTGTTTTGGAAATAGTATACATTTGATGTCACCCAGGCTAGTGTGGATCACAGCAGTGGTGGCTGTCCTTGCGTAGGATGTATCATGCGTGGCTGATACCATTTCTTCCTTTGATGGTTTCTCGTTGAATATGTCTCTCTCTGCATCAGCACTGCAACAAAATGGGTCTGCCTGATCGATAGTTTCAAAATACATGTAATACCTCATGACCAAGATCACAGACTTCTTAGCCACATTCTCTACATTTTCTGAACTTAAAAAAAAAGTCTGCTGCCTTCTACCGTAGTATTTTTTTTGGGGGGGGGGGGTTCAGGCCAGAGTGTTGGATCCACCTCCATCTTTTTCACTTTGCCCTTCCTCAAAGCTTCTTCCAATTTCAAGAAAGCAGGCTTCTGACCCTTGGTTCCGGAGAGGGCACCATCTCTTTACCCTCCTTGGCCAAGGGAGATGCTGGCCTAGGGAGGTGGCCCCACTACCTCCATTCCAGCCACCCCTACCATCAGCACGTACCTCTTGATATCCTCTGGAGTCCTCCTCGTGAACAAATAAAAGCGATTTTTCTTGTACGCCGTGCAAAATAACGTGGGATCATCTTGGACACTGAGTAAGGCAGGATTATCTGATGCCTCCATTTCTACCGTGACGGCAGCTTTGTTCTTCTTGGCGGTACCCTGGAACAGCCCGATCTGGAGGAATCGTGCGTTTTCAGGTTTTCCCAATGTTCTTACACAGCGGTTTGTGTGAAGGTTTACGACTAAAATAAATAAGAACAGTGCACAAATAAATATTTGTACAGCATTTGAGGATATTCAATTGTAAAGTGTGCAAAGATTCTAACATCTGTGGAGGGGCGAAGTTTTTTTGCTCTACCAATGTAACACCTCGATGTCCAAGAACTTTCTAATAAACCTCTTTAACCCACCTTTTACGCCCAACATTGTTCCATACATCAAGAAGTAGCCACTTTCATCAAAGACTGAAGCAAAACGAACATATATATGTAAGTGTATGTCAGCATTCTACTTTAATACAACTACGTACTTAGACTCAAAAGATTCATTTTGCCAACTTGTGCTGATTTGTTGTCAATACTTAACTGGGTGACTCAATGCATACAGTGGAACACCTCCATCATGGGGACACCTCCCTCTTGTAGACAACAAAGGAGATCACCTAAAGACTGAAGATTTCAACTTACCCAAGTTACATAAATTGAACGAGTCTGCTCTTTCTAAGTCCTTTTCAATGGCATTGCGGCGGCCAAATTCCATGTTTGGTAACTGTTGCTTCATCTGAAAAGGGAATACAAGATAAAAATCTTTGTCTTTGTGAAAAAGGAGATCACTGAATATTTTGACCAGCCATTGATCCAAAACTTGATATCTACCGCGTAGATAAAAACAGGCAAATCACTAACCTGTTGCAACTCAGTGAAGTGTTGAAGTGACTCATCCATGACTTTGGTCAATTTCCCATTTAAAAACTTGAATATCCTTATCTGTTTGGAAAAAGAAACAAAAAAGAAATGTTGAAATATAAATGGATATGGTTTACAAGTTTTCTAACACTTGTAAACCACTACTTTTCATACCAATCTATGGAAACAGCCATTCTGACCTTTTTTTTTAATTCTGGCCTTTCTTCTGACTTATAGTTGGTGGATTTGACTTTCAGATGATCCATACCCGAGACAGCAGTGGCCATGGCAGTGGCAGTGGCCATGGTTTTGTTCAATTTAAGTGCAATAAGTCTGTGCAACACAGAGATGAAAAAAGCTAACACATTCTTGTGATTTTCCGGTTTTATACGTTTGCCCTTCGTGGCAGCCCCTCAAATGACTGAGAATAAACAAGGAATGAAAATGACACATACTTTTCTGTCAGTAGCATAGGAAGCCATCAGTTTTCCATTTGGAGAGAAGGCGATGTCAATCACCTTACATTTGCACTGAAATACAAGAAAGAAGCATGTATGATGTATTGGTGGCAAAGCGAACTAGTTCCTGTGAGCCTATAGATGACCCCATCCCAAAAATTTCGATCGTTCACACCACAGGACTAAATTTAGAACCAGTTACCAAACCCCACTTCAAAGTAGGATATGTGGTGTTTGCCTTGGCTTCAGGGGATGAGAAGTTGTAGCCAAATAATCAAGCGAAATTCTTGGAATTCAAACCAGGGACCTCCTGACCACTTGTCAGAGATAGCCCCTAGGCCCTACGCCATTGGGGCTTCTTAAGTTAGACAATATGTGAGGAATAGATTATGATTCATGCTCACCTTTGCAAATTCATAGAGGTCAGTATCAGTCTTAAACTCCCAAAGTACATTCTTTGGAAATTTGTAGTCATATTTTGGCCCGGTCCAGTATTCCACCATACCAGATTGGTCTGCGGAGACACACACCTCAAACACAGGGTTGTACTGCAGAAAAAGAACACAACAGAAAGTTAACTCATGAGAGACTTAGAGGCAGACTACCTGTAAATGTGTGCCAGATTTTTGCCCCTGCTACAGTCACAGATCTTGGAGAAGTTGACAGGTGAAATAAATTGTGTGATGTCACCCTTCTGTCACATTACTCACTACCTTGTCCATTTCACACTCTCCCCATTCCTCAGCAGAAAAAAAACGTTAGATTGACAGCCAGCAGTACTTACCCTTATCACAGTAACGCGTTGTGAGTGAATCTTTTCAAGAACTTGCAAAGGCTCTGATTTTCCTTTCCCATCGTACACATATATCTTGGACGTTTCTTTTTCAGCACTGAATGGAAACAAAGACAGGATCTGATGACTTTTTCCAGGATATTGGGCCATATGAATAAAGACTAGCAAATGCCTTTACTTCAGATTTGTAGAGCATTACCTAGTGCATTTGTATTGCAAAATTCAAGTAAAAGCATTTATCGGTACTAGGCTTTATTCATATAACCCATTGTCTTTCCAAAATGAACAAGTTTTGTGAGGTCTGACTTAGGGTTTTGCCATGCCGCCTTTCGACTGACACTGAGTGAGTTCAAGCAGTCTAGAATTCTCTGTTTCTCTTATACTTACACAGCCACTGCAGGTGTAGCATCTCCTGCAGCAAAGATCCAGTAACAACACGATGGAACAAATCCAAGCTTTATCATGTTGATCATGTCTGAAAAGGAACAGAATTTATTATCATGATGTGCTGGCTTCCTTCAGTAATTTGAGGGCCTGATGGCACATTGGATACTAACATAAATCAGGATCAAGATGGATGGGTGCGGACAATACTAAAATGTGACCCTCCTCCACAAAACCACTATAAATTCGCACGGAAAATTAGCCTAAACGTACCGACATGACACCAGGAGATAAAGATAGAAACAGGATCACTCAGAGTTCACAATAGACAGACAACACTGAAATTGACAAATGTTACCCTCCACCACAAAACCAGTCATCAGACACTCTGAGGTTGGCAAGTTTGGACCAATGAATGTATTTGTCAATTTCAGTATTGTCAGTGTGTCTGTTGTGGAGTCTCAGCAATTCTGTTTCTGCCTTTATCTCCTGTCCTGGTGTCATGTCGGTACGTTCAGCTCATTTTCCATGCGACTTTTCACTGGTTTTGTAGTGGAGGGTCACAAATCAAATGCACATCCAAGCATTAGATAACACTTACCAAAGTTGACAATATCATACACTTTCAGTGTTTTATCATCAGACACTGTGCAATAGTATTCACCATTACAACTCGCGCAAGCATCTTGAATGCCACCTGAAATTATTGGAAGGAAACAATTAGCACTCTACTGTGATTTGTTCCTGGCAGAGAAGCCCATACAGATTGAACAGGAACTGTACTGTGAAAAGAGGATTAGAAAATACTGACCTAAGTGTGACCTGAAGTGTTTCACGAATTCTATCCCTTCTTCCTCACACTTTTTCCAGAATTTCACATGGCCGTCACAGCTGGCTGTGATGATGAAGTCAGTCCTGAAGACCAAAAACATAAAGGACAATGTGTAAGTTCATTTAGGGCCACATGATATTTCTCAACTCTCAAGATGTTGCAACTGCAAGGGTCCTTAACATTAAATGTATTGAAAAGCTTCAGGCATCTTGAGTTAATTTCTCTAATTCAAAAATTGGTATATATAATCTGGGCTGAAATTCTTACTCGGCCTAGGCCCCTAGGGATATTTCCTTGAAGTTTGGGGCGTCCAAACTTCAAGGAAATATTAGAGTACATTGTATAATGTTCAGTGCAAATATTATCTACCCGGTAAGTCCTGATTCTTTTCCATTTGTGATGTAATTGACAGGTTAATTTGCTGTTAATGGTAGGCCTATAATGATCCAAAACTTACTTAGTGACTGCAATATGAGTGATAACATCCCGATGCATGAAGCTCTTTTCATATGCCTCAGAACTGGGAAGGTTGTCCAGGTACACTTGTTCATACTGTAAGACTGCAAAAGAAAAAACGATGAGTATAGATCCATGTAGGCCTACGTACCTTTGCGCGGAAGGAGGTCAGGGTTCCTCCACCAGACGGCTGTAAAATTTCATGGACCTTTTGAGGACTTTCATGGTATCAAATATGTAAAATTTAATGACTTACACAGAAGCCGGGCCATGTGCACCGGCGTCCGCGTCAGACTTTTACTCTTTCGTGACAGAAAGAAATTAACAGGACAATGTAAAAAACACCGGAAATTTGATTTTCAAGACTGAACATTTTATTTTTTAAGGACTTCTGTGGACTTCATAGGATTTTCTCAATATTTATGGACTTTCAAGGCCTTAAATTCAAGCATTTTATATTCTTGGACTTTCATGGTTTTAAAGGACCTGGAGGAACCCTGGAGGTGTAGGCCTAGGCCTTTCGTCATAGGCCTCGGCTAGGCTAGCATGACAAGGCCTACACTTAGANATTTTTGCCATTTGAGAGGTAAGAAGCAGCAACTGACAACTTTTCATCACTTCCCTAACCATTTTAGACAATGCTAGATAAAGTCAAGATGAGTTTGCAGAGTTAAGACAATTAAAAATGCTAAATATTGGCACTTGCCACAACCTGCAGCAGTGAATACATTATGATAATTAGGTTCTGAACTGCAGATCGGTGGGTGATCTTCCGATTTACTGGTGACAGCTAGATCGGCCCTATTTCCCCAGCTGGTAGCTATCGGCTAGGCCTAGCTAGGCCTAAAACTAAAAGAAGATGGTTTAAAATTGCACTCCATACCCTTCCTTTTCTTTGGCTTAGCTGCCTCTGAGGGTAGAGGGCCAATCCAGTCATCATCGTCGTCTCCTCCTGCTGCTTTTTCGTCCTCAAGTGGACGTTTTTCGCATTTCAATTTCGACATGTTCGAGCTTTCCGCCATGTTCTAGGACAAATGTTATCTATCGATGGAACACAAATTTCAAACTAGGTTATCGTCCCGATAGCTTGTAAAATTTTGTATTTGCATCATCTGTCAGTAAAGGAATAAATTGTGTGCATTATTTGACAGCCAAAATAGGGGTGTTGCAGATTATAACAGTATGATGAGCTCTGATATTAATTACAATGTCAGAAAATAAATCACCTTTTGGAGCGCCACCAGCGTGGAGGCGGCATAGAGAAAAACTAGACTATTTTGGCGAAAATTTCAGTTCCTACCACCGGCGTTAGATGTCGCTACCGCCTAATTGGTGCCCGATTTTAGCCAATGGAGATTCCTGATCGATCATGGGTTTGCCACAAAAGGGATTTCGGAAATGAGTTACGTGTGACCCAAAGACTGTTTTTAGAATTAAAGTTAACACATCGTCGTATTTTATCATGAGCAGATGTGTATCTAATGTTGAATTTTATATTTATTCGTTCAATGGATCATTTTTCTCGCAAGGGTGATTCTGCATCAGAGGTGTCACAGTTCCGACTTCCCTTAGGAGTCTACAAATGGCTGCTTCCTGGTGGATAGTCCAGTGACGTTTCCTTGTGCAGGAGAAATTAATTAAAAACAGCCAATCCGAATCAACTACATCCTCCGGAATATCTCATTTCATATTAATTAGTAATCATGCCCCTTCTAGGCAGAAAAGATAAGAATAAAAAGAAGAAGGACCCCTCATTAGTCGAGGATCCGCCTGCAAATAACACTGACGAAGCCCCTGTCATGTCGGCCCCTCAAAAATCGCCTCCGAACGGCGCCGCGTCAACTGATCCTGCGGCGCAGGGCCAGAAGTCGGTTTACAGGACTCCCAAGTATCAGTTCCATTGCCAGTTGGCCCAGGGAAGCCCTACGGTTGTTATCAGTGGATTCACAAACGTCAAACAACTTTACGAGCAAATTGCGGTGGCGTTCGATTTCGATCCATCCGAGGTAAGTTCATGAATGAGTCGTAATTAGCGATTGGCCCTAAATTAGGCCTAGGCCCCCCTATAGGCCTAATTAGGGCCAATCGCAATCGCTTAATGTTTTTTTTATTAAATGTGATTAACACCGCGCTGACTGATTGGACACATCGACCGAACAGGGCTGTCCTACATTGACATTAAAATGTCAATGTATGTAGGACCAGCCTGTTCGATGTCAAATGATGTGTCCACTCAGTCAGTGCGGTGTTCATCACATTTTGTGGTGACAAATTCAGTTGTCACAGGCAGGATTCGTTTAGGCCTACCGTACACACGAAATTGCTACAGGCCTAGGAAGCAAATCAAATCCAAGCAAATCAAATCCTGTGTAGGCCTAAATTGCACCGCTCATCGCAAATCGGGGCGGAAACCACTGTGGTGGAAGGAAACAGGTCTTATAATAACCTTCATGTTGCATGTTCTAAGGGATTTCAGCAAAATCATCACCACTTTCGCTGGAAAGGTCACATTTGGTTTGAGAATTTCTGGCATGTCTGGTGGTGGAGCCCCTGGTCTGGTCCACAGTGCTACCATCCGAGATGTTGACCTACACATGTATTTAGTAAACCACCACATGGACTTGCTTTGAAGGTTGCAATGAGTAAGAAACATACCATTCCAACAATGGAATGATGATGATCCTTGAACCTGATATCACTCAAGTTGCTTTAATTTACCGGTACTGTGCAAATTTAGTGATCCTAAACCGCCGGGGCGAGCAAGACAGCCTCGTTTTCATTTACCCGCGCTTCGCCAGTATGAATGAGCACCCGTCAATCATCATGTCACGTGATTACTATGGAATTTACTACGCGATCACTGATTGGGCAAGTTCTGAATGAGTGACAGCTGATTGTCAAAACAACATCCATGCCACCAGTTCACTGAGTCGAGATTTCTCCTCGATTCAGGGGAGTTTTAGAGGATACATTCACGCCTAAGAGCATGAAGAGTGTTCAATCCGACACGATTGACACCACTGATGACGATGTCAGCCGCTATGCCAGGCAAGTTGGTCTTTTCTCGGAAGGAGCCCCAGAATTCACTGACGTTACACCGGCACGGCGGCGAAATCCGCAGTCCGGCAATATGTTAATGATGCCATTCATACAAACAACCTCCTCATCGTCTCAAAACGGAGTTCTTTCTTTATTATGAGCCACTTCGATAATGTCTGTGGACAATCCACAGCTGCTGGTCGGCATTTGCTACCTTTTAAGGCAGCCCTTTCCCTTCTTTCACTTCTCGCTTCGGCATCCTGCCTGCTGTGCGGTTTGCACGATTGACAAACTCAGTGAAGGTAGCGTACTGCGCATGCTCAGAAGCCAGGAGCGGAAATCGGAAGTTCCATTTTCGTGGGCGGTGAAAATGATCGGGTGCCAACTTTTGCTTGGCGGTTTAGGACCACTTTAAGTTCTGCATTCTGTATACAATTATAGTTGGTACATTGTCCCTTTAAATGAGGTATTTGTACTTGGTACTACAGGTGCTCTCATGACTTTATGTGCTTGATGTGGCCTATTCATCAGGAACCAGTAAATCTTGTATAATAATGCCCGTCTCTGCTGCATGAGTCTGTTTATGACAGTTTGCCACATTGGCGTACCTGAAAAACCCCAAGTAATCCGCTGTCGCCATGGCATTGGGTTTTTCCCTGCTGCCATCGGAAAGGTTGGCATTGGATCCTCGACTGGGGTCTCTTCTTTGAAAGGACACTGTCCTGGATCATGGGAAGCCAAGGCCATTTGGAGTGGAATTACAACATTCCACCTAATGAAACGGTAGGAAGATGAAGTTTGTCATCCTGTGTCAGAGCCCTGCTCCTTTTTGTTGAAAGAACACTAGGTGCTGTCCACATGAGAGTTTTCTCGTGCAAGTTGGCTGTCTATGGGCAACTCAACCATAGAAAGCTATGGGTAATGTGTCAATGCATGGTCTCAGCTCATAAGGAAACCAATAATAATGATGAATCACCCGTCGAAAGCAAACTGAGAAAACTCTCAAGTGGATTATCACCTTGTTTAAATGCCAACAGGAGGGCAAGATTAGATTGACAAGTTGTGATTAAAAATAGTTTTAACCATCCTCATCTGGCGCCAAGGATCTTAAAGTTTGAGCAACATGATCCTTCATAGATGTCGAAGATGATGAGTTCATTAGTATTCTTTGATAGTGTTACTCGGCTAGAAAGAATTTGATATGGGTTAATTATTTGTGTCACTTTATTTACCTGACACACCCATGAAGTCCTCGCACATTTGAAAGAGTAGCTAATTAAATTACATCACGTGTACCGTACAAATTCGAAGTCTGGTTCTTCTGTTCCCAGGACTCTTCAAAACAATACGTTGTTTTAGATTCAAAGAATGCAAATTCAGACCTAGAAGAGGGAATGACATGCAACAGCTCCAAGACCTGATACGGGAGACCTTTCTGCATCTGCACCTCATTGCATGGATTTATAACTAACCTTGAAGTGTCAATGATACAGCATAACATGGCTTTCAACTGCATGTTCACAATGACATTCATATCGCAGTCACAGTAAGGTGTGACAAACTACAAACAAAAAGTTCCCCAAAATGAAATCGACTGCTGAAGCATTTTTTCCGCAAATGGGTTGCAATTAATCATGGAGAGGAACCAATTTGGATGTAGTGCATTTCGTGTGTTTATTTATTGGAAGAGTGTGCTTTAAAATGCTGATTGCTGAAATTGATAAGCTAATAAATAGTGATTGCGATCACCTGTATGTAAACGAAAGCCTTGTAAATATGTACATACCGGAAGTAAATTCCTTACTGCTCAGTTTCTATATGAATTGTTTTGAGTTAATGCGAAGTTTGTTGATCAAAATCTGCGAAAAATTATTGATTTTGCTGCATGTGGTATGTAAATTAATGCAAAATTTTCAAAATGTAGCGCGGTGTGTTCACTTTTAACATGTATGTTGCACATGTAATGCTGAATGAATTGAAGATGTGGTCATTGATGTCACATTAGGACAAGCTGTTCAACTTGTACTTTATATTAAATGCTCCAGTTATGGTCTATTCTGAACATGAAATGAAAGGTGGTCAGCTGGCATGGTAGATATAGCTGATCATCATGACAAGCTTCTCATTCAGGCCCAGTGGTTGTTGTAAGGCCCTGACAGCATGTAGAGAATGCGCAGTGAGACAATGCGGCCACAAAAAATTTTGACATTCATGTATTTCCATTTGCCCATTAAAAATAAGATATGCCAAGCAAAGTCCAAATGGAAGTACAGTACTTTCAGGCCCATATGGAATGCAACAACGGAGCTTGACCATGACTTGGACTTCAACCCACACATCTTCTATGTACTTCCATGGACCATTGTCCCTTTAAGCTGAAGTTAAGGTTAATCTGCGTTGGCGCCTCAATGCAGAAAGTGACAATTTTTCATGGCCATGTCGCATTGCTGTGCAAAAAAACATAAACCGCATACTTCCAATCTTCATAAAGCTACTTAAGTCTAAGTATGATGCTTATCTTTTGTGTTGAACAAAGGATAAGTGTCATACTCAGACTTAAGTACCGGTAGTTTTATGAATACGGGGCCAGAGACCTAGCTGAACCATTGGTGTGAATGAAGGAAAGAAAATGAAACCAATAACTTGGCGATTTGGTCCAGTAGTTTTGATTCTCGCACCATTTTTTTAAACCAAATTTTAAAGCAGAGGCTCTACATGTAGTGTAGTGAACAAAAGGATCATCATAAGTTACAAGTATAATCAGAAAATGTTGACTTTTGAGGAGTGTTGGTGTAAAGTATACAGATGGTTGCGGTGATTGATGTCGACCTTGTATGTGTTGTAAGTCATGTAAGTGACAATGACCCCTTGCTGGAAACAATTGTCCTTGCCCAACAGTTACACTGACAAAAAAGGTGACAGAATTGTTTATCTGCACATGTGTACATGGAGATGTTACAAACATTAACACTTGATTGCATATTTATCACGTGAGCTGTCCGTCGTTCTCTGTATCCATGGCAACGATGAAACAAAGTGAAATACATGACTTTTACACGTATTGTAATGATACAGATAAAATGCTTTGGCTAATGAATAGTCTGTCAAAAGTGAGTGGGTGTGGCTGTGGGTTCAGTCATGTCGGTGTAATTGTGAGACTTCTACATTTACAGTTTAAAAGTATGTTGCAGAATCCTCTATGTCATCTAATACCGGTAACTAATACTACTAACTTAGCCAAAGATATACATTGTTTGTCAGGATCAATGTCTGAAATCAATCACCGAAAAATATGATGTACCGGTAGCTGATTTTCCAATGGGCAATTTGAACCATGACAATTTTTAAAGGCTTTGATGAAAGTTGAAAGCGGTTGCTACATGTACA